>SJYQ01000371.1:654641-743629 GCA_006410935.1 Redunca redunca
CTGGGCTGGAAGAAACACAAGCTGGAATCAAGATTGCCGGGAGAAATATCAGTAACCTCAGATAGGCAGATGATACCACTCTTATGGCAGAAAGTGAAGAGGAACTCAAAAGCCTCTTGATGAAAGTGAAAGAGGAGAGTAAAAAAGTTGGCTTAAAGCTCAACATTCAGAAAACGAAGATCATGGCATCCGGTCCCATCACTTCATGGCAAATAGATGGGGAAACAGTGGAAACAGTGTCAGACTTTATTTTTTTGGGCTCCAAAATCACTGCAGATGGTGACTGCAGCCATGAAATTAAAAGACGCTTACTCCTTGGAAGAAAAGTTATGACCAACCTAGATAGCATATTCAAAAGCAGAGATATTACTTTGCCAACAAAGGTCCGTCTAGTCAAGGCTAAGGTTTTTCCTGTGGTCATGTATGGATGTGAGAGTTGGACTGTGAAGAAAGCTGAGTGCTGAAGAATTGATGCTATTTAACTGTGGTGTTGGAGAAGACTCTTGAGAGTCCCTTGGACTGCAAGGAGATCCAACCAGTCCATCCTAAAGGAGATCAGTCCTGGGTATTCATTGGAAGGACTGATGCTGAAGCTGAAACTCCAGTACTTTGGCCAGCTCATGCAAAGAGGTGACTCACTGGAAAAGACCCTGATGCTGGGAGGGATTGGGGGCAGGAGGAGAAGGGGACGACAGAGGATGAGATGGCTGGATGGCATCACGGACTCGATGGATGTGAGTTTGAGTGAACTCCAGGAATGGTGATGGACAGGGAGGCCTGGCCTGCTGCGATTCATGGGGTGGCAAAGAGTCGGACACGACTGAGCGACTGAACTGAACTGAACTGAAGGAGTCTTCTCCTTAGCCCACTTTAAACAGGTCTTATCGTGCCCAGTCATGTCCAGCTCTTTGCATCCCCATGAAATGTAGCCTGCCAGGCTTTCCTATCTATGGGATACTGGAGTGGGTTGCTGTGCTGCCCTCTAGGGGAACTTCCCAACCCAGGGATCGAACCTGTGTCTCCCACACTGAAAGCTGATTCTTTACCTGCTGAGCCCGCTGGGAAGCCCTAGACTATTGTAAACAGTGCTGCATGGAACACTGGGGTGCATGGACGGGAGAGGAGTTTGGGGGAGAACGGATACAGGTGTGTGTGCGGCTGAGTCGCTCTGCTGTGCACATCGTTGTTAGTCTGCTATACTCCAGTATAAAATCAAATGTGAAAAGCAAACAAAAGCAGGTCTAGCCGTGGCTGGTGAGGCTCCCTGAGGATGATGGCAGGGGCAGAGATGTCTGGGGTGCTGTCAGCTGCCATAGGGCATATGCGCTGAGTCTAGGCCCCCCGGTGGAAGGGGCACTTGGTAAGAGGAGCTGACCACACAGTGGCATTCTTGCCTCACTTCCGTGAGTGCTGACGCCCGCAGCAGCACGGCGGATGCCCAGCTTGACTCTCCCTCCCAGGTGTGTGGGGTCACCGCCTGCAGGAGCCTCTGCAGCGAAGACCTCTTCCTGCCTCGTCACTCCCTGGTGCTGGGGCGCGCGTACAACTCCTAGACTCCGTCAGCTGAGTGCTTCCGCCCAGAAAGGTCATCGGAGGCTTGGCCCTCCGGCTTGTTGTGCTGAGGTGAAGTCGCTCAGTCGTGTCCGACTCTTTGCGACCCCATAGATTGTAGCCTACAAGGCTCCTCCATCCATGGGATTTTCCAGGCAAGAGTACTGGGGTGGGTTGCCATTTCCTTCTCCAGAGGATCTTCCCAACCCAGGGATCGAACCCAAGAGGCAGTGAAAATCCCCTTCTTGCTCTGGCGGGGAGGGACTCTGGCACAGAGCAGTGCTTTAGGTCCAGAAGCAGGAACACTTGGTATCTAGCACCCAGGGGCAATGCCCAGAAGATTGAATCCCCACCCATTACTGATCTTGGCCGGGGCACCAGCACTGGACTCTCCCATTTCCATATCTAGTTTTCCCATCAATTCTGGATGCCGAGTTTACTTCCAGTAAATTCCTTTCCTGCAGCTTCCCAGATGGCTCAGTGGTAAAGAATCCACCTGCCAATACAGGAGACACGGGTTCAGTCCCTGGGTGGGGAAGATCCCCTGGAGAAGGCAATGGCTACCCACTCCAGTGTTCTTGCCTGGAGAATCCCATGGACAGAGGAGCCTGGGGGGCTGCAGTCCATGGGTCACAAAGAGTAGGACAGGACTGAGTGATTGAGCACGCTCATGCACAAACTCCTTTCCTTCCTAGGTGAGCCAGACTCAATGCTTAGGAATCGAGAGCCCTGCTTTGGCACACTGTCTGAGTTTTCAGCTTCTCAGTTCTGAGCTAATGATATTGACAATTGTCTCATCAATCTGAGTCACTATGATAGAGAGCTTAGATATTAGAAGCTGAGAGAGTTAAGTTACAATGAGACGCTACAAAGATAATGAGGTTATATGAGGGGTAAAGTAAAGCTAATGTGTCTCCAGACCCTTGAAGAGACTGGCCGTGCCCCGAATACTGAATAGCACACCTGTTCTGCAGCGACATTACACAGCACAATGGTGACATCCAGTGTCAGCTGGCTAAACCTCAGGTGACCGTGCAGTTTACCTGAAAATGACGCGCAGTGCATCAAAAGACAGGCATGTTAGCACTGAGCCCAAGCCACGCCAACGCTGTTTGCAAGCAATAGTCTAAGACTGTTAAAGTAGAATTAATTTCCATTCATTTCTAAACGCTACTCATTTGTAAACACACATGTTCATATCATAGCCAGTGCTATAGAAAGCTCTTAGATATGTAACAAAGGCAAATTCATTTAGGGGGATAAAAGGATTGAAATACTAGTCCAAACAATATAGAAAGCACATACTATTGACAGAGCACTGTGCCATTTGCCAAGGAATTATTTCCCATGTGTTGTCAAAATTAATCATCAAAACACAGTGTGCAATAATTGTGACCTCTATACCTATATCTATCTATATGTATGTATAAGGCAGCCAGGTCACAGAGAAATGATATGTTTTTCAAAATCATAAGTTAATCTCATCACCTGAACCCAGAAAGTTATTTTTTTCAATTCTTTATCACCATTTATTTATTCTTTTTTACACATGGAATTATACTTTTATCTTTGTCAAAAATCAAGTGGTTTGGAAATCTTCAATTGATTATGTGTTTGGAGAACATTTCTGGATTCTCTTCTAATCTATTTCAACGTCTGTTCATTTTTTTTAATTTAATTTTGATTTTATATTGGCGTGTAGTTGATTGGCAATGGTTGTGCTCACTTCAGGTGTACAGTGCAATTATTCACTGACACACATAAATGGATCTATTCCTTTTGAGTGTTTTCCCATATAGTTTATGACAGTATTGACTAGAGTTCCTTGCGCTCGCTGTACAGTAGGTCTCTGCTGATAATCTGTTTTATGTATAGTAAGTAGTGTGTATCTGTTAATCCCAAACCCCTCCTTGGAAAAGTTTTCATCTCCCTTAGGCTTTAGCTTCCTTAACTGAAAAACCCAAATGAAGCTGTTAACCTCCTCACAGAGTTGCTGCTAAGTCGCTCAGTCATGTCCAACTCTTGCAACCCCTTGGACTGTAGCCCGCCAGGCTCCTCTGTCCATGGGATTTCCCAGGCAAGAACACTGGAGTGGGTTGCCATTCCCTTCTCCAGGGGATCCTCCCGACCCCGGCATCTCCTACTGCTGTCTCCTGCATTGCAGACAGGTTCCTTATTGCTGGAGCCATTGAGTTATACGATGATTAAATAGGATAATGCAGAAAAAGTGCTTAATGGGGTATCTGACTATAATCCACATTCAGAGAATATTAAATAATTGTGTTTAGGCTCACAGCTTATAATGAACATTTGCTTAAAGGGCATCATTTGAAAGTATCAAGGCCTAAACCCAGTTGTCCCCTTTCTATTCCCATGCCCCCAGCCCTATCAGTCAGTTACACATGCTGCTCTGACCTTCTCGGCTATCGATCTATTTTAAAGCCACTTATGACTCATCAGTGAAAGAATAGGAAAAAAACTAGCTGTCACTGATATATATCTCAGTCATTTGCAACACTGATAAGAAACGTGCCTTTTTGGAAAATTTCTTCTGTGGCTTCCTGAAATATTTTAAGAATAAAAGGCTCAGGGATTTACCAAATAGCTATAGCTTCCCAAACTGGTCTTGGGATATCTGAACTTCAACATCATCTACATCATTTTAAAAATGATCCAGAGAAGGAGGGAAAAACAGACAGTCCCACTTGTGGGTGAGGCCGGGGAGAAGCAGCAACTCCTGGGTGCGCTGGTGGGAAAACCAAACTCACAGCCATGTGAGACATCAGCCCTTAGGCAGCTTCCTATAAAGTTAAGCACAGACTGTACAACCCAGCAGTCCCTCTCCTAGGGGATTTTGTATGTCCATAAAACACATTTACAGTGGCCAAAGTCTGGAAAAAATTCAAATATTCATCAACAGGAGAATCCTATTCATCAATAGAAAAGAATGATCAACTGATACGGTCTGAAGAGCTGACTCATTGGAAAAGACCCTGATGCTGGGAAAGATTGAAGGCAGGGGGAGAAGGGCAACAGAGGATGAGATGGTTGGGTGGCATCACTGACTCAATAGACATGAGTTTGAGCAACCTCTGGGAGATGGTGAAGGACAGGGAAGCCTGGTGTGCTGCAGTCCATGGGGTCGCAAAGAGTTGGATACAAGTGAGCGACTGAACAACGCTGATACAATATAGAAGAATCTCAGATGCATTATACTGACTGAAAACAGCCAGATCCCAAAGGCTACATATTCCATGGTTCCATTTATATGATATTCTATAAAATTTGAAACTATAGGGTCAGAAAACTGAACTGAGGATTAAGAGTGGGGAAGGGATTGACTACAAAAGAGACACTTGGGACTATTTTAGGGGACTAGGGAGTGATGATGAAACTGTTCTCTATCTTGATGGTAACGGTGGTTCCATGACTCAGAACTCTATACTAAAAAAGATGGATGTATATACTTTTATTTTCTAAATAGTAATTAAACAGTACCCTAGTAAAAGCTAAGTACAGTGGAGATTTCAAAATACAATTAACTGCAAGCTACAGTTAACTAAATTTATTTCCTAATTCAAACTGTTGAGAACTTCAAAAGTGTAAATGGCAAATAAAAAAGCGATAGAGTCAGAATTGTTTAAAAGCAAGTAACTGAGTTGCTGACAGGAAGGTAAAGCTATTGCTCTTACAAGAATAGTCCATGGAGCCTGACATTCAATAAGGTGATAAAAGCAAGGGAAATCTTAGACATCTTACAAAAGTTAATCATAATTATTACTTACTGAGGTGGAAAAGCAGGAAGAAGTATATAAAAATATATAAGAAATATACAAGAAAACTTGCAACAAGAAGATTTAAATCTAATTCTGAAATAGAACTTATTTCACCTACCCATTCTTTTTTTTTTTTTCGCAATTTTTTTCTTAATTGGAGTACAGTTGCTTTCCAGTGTTACAGCTATCTGTTTCAAACATGCAAGTGTATAAATGTCAGTCCCATTCTCCCAGTTCATCTCAGCCTCGCCTTCCCCTCGTCCCACTGTCCACATGTCAGTTCTCCACGTCTGTATCTCTGTTCCCGCCCTCTAAATAGGCTCATGTGTACCATTTTTCTAGATTCCCCACATGTATGCATTAATATACAATTATACCGTGCGTTTTTCCCTTTCTGACTTATTATGCTTCACTCTGTATGACAGACTCTAGGTCCATCAGTGTCTCTACAACTGACCGTCCCCTTTCTGAGCATCTTCTAGATGCTTATTTCCCTTCTTCACAGTAGAACATAAGCACATGGACTACTGGGGCAGTAACGACAAAGTCTGTGAAGGTTGCCCACCCCCGAGGCAGCGGGGACTCTGTGCCCTGCCCCTGCCCCTTCCCCCTGCAGCCCCATACCAGGAAGAGGTCAGACTGATTTCAGCATCCTACCCAAACCCAGGGGATAACAGAAAGATACAAGGGCGAGAAGCACCTCCTGGTTCTGGATGAAACCAAGCTCCTCATATCAAATCCCATGAACATGAGTGATGAGTGAGTGAATTCCCCAAAATAATTAAGAGAAGCTTACAGCTCAGTGCTGAGCAAGCCTTCTTCCTGTTGGTGAACAGACACAACAGGGGGAACATGTCCACTTTTGATTTCCAGAAAGTGAAAAAGATGAAGATAGATTCCGATAATTGGCATTTCACTCTCAAGAGACATTTGAAATGAAATGACCGGTTTAAGACTAGAAAATGAAACTGTTCTGGAAATTTTTAAATCACTACCAAGTTAAAAAAAGACTTACCAACAGAGACTTATCAATCAATTCATCCAACCACAGATCAGTAAAACAGCAGTGGTCTGAGCCAGGAGTTCTAGCAAGTTGTTTTGATAGTAGCAGACAAACTGAGCTCCAAATGAACATACCCAGCTTTGGAAAACTGTACTATTCAACTTTAGTTTCAAACATAAAATTCTTTGCACTCCACGTTGTCAATAAAATAGACTCTGAAGTTATCTGAATGCTTTTTTTCCCCACAGGAACTTGCAATTTCAGCAGTAACTTACAGGCATTCAGAGACAGTGTCTTCTCTTTAGCCGCACAGAATTGGCTGACATTTTATAGAAGAGTTTCCGCTCAACTGGAGAAATCTCCCTAAGAGGATCTTTAAGCATAAGTTGTCAAACGTAAACCACTAAAAATGCATTTGCCATAAGAATTGACACAAAACAGGGTGAATGGGGGTATAGAAGAAAACATCTCCTCTAAATGAACGCGTAAGGAAGGTATATACAAAAATGCTTTTGTAGTGTTAGAGAGTTCTTTGTTCACAGAAAACATCACTATTTAATAGGAACCTGGAATAATTTACCATTTGGTCTAGCTCCTCTAAATGCCCCAGAGGAAAAAAAAAAAGAGTGGTATTTCTTCTATTTTAGACTTTAAGAGTTCAAACTAGTGCCTGATTTGGTAAGTCAACATCAGTTGCATCAGTTTCACCCTTCAGCACAGTGATAGAAATGACAAAATAATAAAATGAAAAGCATGCAAATTTAGATGCATTCCCTTCTACTTTTTGGCTTACGGCTACAGATGACTCTTGCTTTATGTTAAGTGTGCCACTAAAGTATGTTATTAAGAAGGGCTCATATTTTTAAGAGTAGTTCAGTTATCACTGTTGGATGAAATGTGTATCAAAATTCCCCCATTTAAATGCATATTATTTGCGAAGAAAACACAAGGGAGATGTGTGTGTGTGTTTAGTCATTCAGTCGTGTCCAACTCTTTGTGGCCCCATGGACTGTAGCCCACTAGGCCCCTATCCCCATGGAATTTTTCAGGCAAGAATACTGGAGTGGGTTGCCATTCCCTCCTCCAGGGGACCTTCCCAACCCAAGGATCGAACCCAGGTTTCCCACATTGCAGGTGGATTCTTTACCATCTGAGCCATCAGGGAAGCCTGGCCTCTTTCCAAATGTTAACATTAAGAGTTAGTGTCTTCCAAGTCCAACCTAGAATATGAAATGACTGATGCTTTCTGCTACTGGCTTGAGATTTACTATTTACTATTTTCATGGAATATCACAGAAAGATCACAGTTATGACATTTGGTAAGTATCAATACTCCATATCAGAAATATATGTTTTCATAAATATAAATAAGTGTTTGGCTCCTATCAGTTATTTTCAAGTTATGGAAGTTGGACCAAAATATCTGTCTTACCACTTCAATTGCAGCAACATCCATCAAGGTAAGCAAAGGTGGCATAGCCATCCAACGGAAGGAACATTAGCAGCAATAAAAGGAACCACCATGCTACAACCTGAAGGCACCTCAAAAACATTACTCCAGGTGAAAGAAGTCAGATGCTAAATACCATATATTCTATTATTTCATCGTGCGAAATGCCCAGAAAAGTCAAATCTAAAGAGACAGAAAACAGATTAGTGCTTGCCTGAGTCTGAGGGTGAGGATGGTGAGTGCTACAAACAGGTACTCAAAATTTTGGGAGAGGGGTGGGGATGAAATTGTTCTAAAATTGGATTGTAATAATGGTTGCATAACTCCATAAGTTATGGAGTTTAAAAATCTTTAAATTGTAGAGTGTGATATATTTGATAGTTTATAAATTATATCTCCAATAGAGCTGATTTTACAATAAATAGCCAAAAAAAAAAAAAAAGGCAAGAATGTCTTACATAAAGTCATTTTTTTTCCTCTGAGGTTAAAAAATAATTGTAGTCATGTTTTTTTTTAATTTACAGGAAAAAAAAATAACTTGATGGATACAATTTTCTCAATTTAAATTTTTCAACCCCTAAATGATTGGCATCTACTTACTACTACTACAAATTTAAATTTTATTGAATTTGCATGAAATTGAATTTTTTAAGCTATTTCAGGCTTAAGATCTTAATATTTCATAACATTAAACTCAGAATACAGGATTCCTACATTCTTTCCCAGCCTAAGAAAAAGAGGAAACCGACCTGAATAACATATAAATTCCTTCATAATTTTTTAATTTGACCATTTAAATCAGTGGAAAAGAGTCTGTGATTTGAAACTAATCTAGTTTCGGTCAGTGTCAAAAAATGATAGATGTTGACTGATATGGTTCCTGGTTATGGCCTCAGGGTGTTCTGGAGGATTCCAAAGCTGTATAAATTCCAGAGGACAGGAATGTGTCTCATTTACACCAATTTTTATCCCCCTGTGTCTCCAAGACAGACCATGGTGCCCTATACAATAAATGTTGGTTCAGTGGTTCAGTTAATATATGAACAGGCCTGAAAATCCCCAGGTGCACCAAATATTTTCTAAAACTGAGCGCACACACGCGCACATATTTTTGTTTTCCAAACTCGTGACTGTTTCCATGTTTAGATGCTTAGTAAAATGTAAATTCACTTAAACATGCTACTAAATTGATAGTAACGTTGCCATTTTGAAATGCTTTTTCATCAATAAATGGCCATCTAATTTTAATGTAAAAATCTCAAAGATTCAAGCCCACTACTGTAAAAGACTTTGATATTCCTCCAAGGAACTTTCCAGGCAAGAATACTGGAATGGGTAGCCATACCCTTCTCCAGGAGAAGAGAGAGATCTTCCCAACCCAGGGATCAAACTCTGGTCTCCTGCATTACAAGCAGATTCTTTACCATCAAAGCCATCTGGGAAGCCCTCAGAAGTCTTAGTTGTTTCCTTTTTCAGTCATCATTCCAAACAAATAAATATATGCCTCATTTTTCAGTTTTGACCAAATCTAGCTTAGATTTTTCCAACTTTGTCCAGAATCTGGATTACAACTCAAGCCCACTTTCCAACACATTATAAATCACTACGCTAACAAATATATTAACATGCTTGCTAATATCTTCTGAAATCATAAACATGAAAAATACCACTGAAATAGTGTCTGCATTTATTTCAAAAGCCTCTCTTTAGTTAGTGCAGGTTTGGTTACTAAATTTATTTAGCAAATTAAAAGGTGAAGACCTTGTGAAGCTTGCGAGGTCGCAGAAAGTGTAAGCCATTTTCATTCTTTCTGTAGTGAGTTGGGAAGTCCCTGCCTTAGGCACAAATTCCTCTGTGTCAGGGACCTTCACACACAAAGGGTCAGCGTAGGGTGGGAGGGAGGGGGACTGCCCAGCAGCAGGAAACAATCGCACCTGTTGTGTCTGCAGGGGTACCTGAGGCTGCAACTCAGATCACATTTCTGAAAAGCCAGATTTCTGCAGAGCTAAATATTTAATACCATCAGGTACATAAAAGGACACAGTATCTCTCCCCAATTGCAAGTGAGAAATAATTCCCTTTGAACACTTATCTAGCCTATGTATAGCAATAAGAAAAAAAAGATTTTTATTTCTTAAAAATAAAACTAGAGTGAAAATGGCAGACCGAGTTTCAGGTACCTTTGGAACTAACTGCTTCTTTTATATATGTAAATGTATTTGCTCTTCAAGAAGGTTAAAAGTTTACAGCCATGCCATTCATGCAATCTAAATCTCCCCTCTCACGGTCCCGTGCTATTCCTTCCGTAAGATGACACTGCCCCTTTGCACACCTGCCGGGGGGATAAGTAACTTTCAGCTCTAGAATCCCATGACAGCCGAAAACTGTCATCCAACCGGTCCCTCTTCCTTCACTAGAAGCTAACAGAAGCCAGCAAGGATGATAGTCTGCGCTCTTAAAAATTCAGGGCACAGGGGACGGTCAAAGTCGTCCCGCGGGGGTCCATAGGTGACAGCCAAGTTTTCCAGAAGGCTTTCTCCACCGCCTCTGAAGAGGGGGACCCCCCCCAGCCAAGGGACTGCTTAAGAGCAACCTAAATAAGCAATCGGGCGTGCGCAGGGCGAAGGAGGGGGTATCCTTTCTCGGGAAAGGCAACTCTGTTCCTCGCCGTTCAGTCACCAAGTCGTGTCCGACTCTCTGCGACCCCACGGACTGCAGCACGCCAGGCTTCCCTGTCCTTCCCCATCTCCTCCGGGAGTGTGCCCAAGTTCATGCCCACCGAGTGGGTGATGCCACCCTGGAGGCGCACAGACTTCTCGCCCAGGGAATCCGAGTCCAGAAGAAAGGTTTACAGGGAGATTGCCGTCCTCACCCAGGACCTGTATGCAGGGAAATGCCCTTGGTGCTCCAGGCGGCACGAGGGGAGGGTGGAGGGGACCCGCCCCAAGGGCGCCTGGACCCCCGCTCGCCCAGGAGAGAGAGGGTGACCGGGAGAAGATCGCTGGGGCTCGCCTACCTTGGAGGGCGCTCGGCGAGCGCGGGGTCCGGGCGCCGCTCCTCCCCTGGCTCGGCACCTCGGGCGGGTAGGGCGGGTTGGCTCCGCGGGGCTCGGTGGCTCCACCTCCGCTCCAGGGAGCTCCGCCCCGCATGGCAGGGCGCGCCCGGGGCAGAGTCGGGCGCCGGAGCGGCTCCGGGGCGGGGCCGGGGCTCCCCAGCGCCCGGACTCGCGCGCCCGGCTCCAGGCGCCCCGGGGTGCCTTGTGTGCGCCCCGACACTCAAGTCCCCAACCCTGAGCACCGCTCAGTAACTGTGTTATTCTATTGGGGGTGGGGGGTAGATAGTTCCTGCTGCTTTTTTAAAAAAAGGTCCTGTTTAATCTCCAAGCTCGTATACATTTTGTTTTTTATACTTTGGCCACCTGATGCGAAGAACTGATTCCTTGGAAAAGACCCTGATGCTGGGAAAGATTGAAGGCCGGAGGAGAAGAGGTCGACAGAGGATGAGATCGTTGGATTGCATCACCGACTCAATGGACATGAGTTTGAGCAAGCTCTGGGAGTTGGTGATGGACAGGGAGGCCTGGTGTGCTGCAGTCCATGGGGTCGCAGAGTCGGACACGACTGAGTGACTGAACTGAAGACTGTTTTGGAATAAACTTAGATTTACCAAATTTGGAGGAGGAAATGGCAACCACTCCAGTATTCTTGCCTGGAGAGTCCCCTGGACAGAGGAACCTGGCCGGCTGCAGTCCGTAAGGTCACAAAGAGTCAGACACGACTGAGCAACTGACACACGTTAGATTTACGAAAAAGTTGCGAAGAGAGTACAAAATTCCCTAAACCTCCTTTGCTGGTGTCCCCTAGTAGTCGCGTCTTACATCACCATGGTACAGCTGTCAAAACCAAGAAATGAACATTGATCCGTCACTATTAACTAAACTCGACCTAGGGTAGATTTCACTGCTTTTCTGCTGATGGAGTTTTCTTTCTGATCTTTCTGTTCCGGGATTGCCTTCGGGACTCCAATTCAGTGTTGTATCTCTTTAATCCCCTCTTATCTGGGACAGTTTCTTGGTCTTCTCTGTTTTTTCTTAACTTTGACAGTCTCCAAAGATTTTGCTAAGCTGTTTTGTGGATATCTATCATTTGGTCTCATTTGATGCTTTTCTCATGATTAGGCTGTGGTCTGCCTGCAATGAGGGAGATCCCTGGGTCAGGAAGATCCCTCGGAGGCGGGCATGGCAACCCTTTCCAGTATTCTCTCCTGGAGAATCCTATGGACAGAGGAGCCTGGCAGACTGTAGTCCATGGGGTTACAAGGGGTCTGACAGGACTGAGCAACTAAGCACAGCACATGGTTTGAGAGAGGCAAGCACACGGGCAAAGCGTCCTGTCTGGGGCTACATGATAGCAACAGGACTTCTTGCTGATGATACTGACCTTCATCGCTTGGTTAGAGAGCTGTCTGCCCTGTTTCTCCCAGGCAGTTCCTATTTCTCTTTCATACTCTTTTTTTGGATGAAAGTCACTAAGTTCAACCCACACTCAAGGGGAGGGTAGGGGTGGAGGAATGAAACTCCATCCTAGAGGGGAGAGTATATGCTTTATTATTTGGAATTATTCTGTAAGGAAGATGTGTCCCTTCCCTCTTAAATATTTATCGATTCATTTATTTACATCAGTATGGACTCATGAGTGTTTATTTTATGTGCTTGTGCATTCAGTTGTGTCTGACTCTTTGCAACCCAGGGGATTGTAACCTGCCGGGCTTCTCTGTCTATAGAATTCTCCAGATAAGAATACTGGAGTGGGTTGCCATTCCCTTCTTCAAGGGACCTTCTGACCCAGGGATTGAACCCACGTCTCCTGTGTCTCCTGCATTACAGGCGGACTCTTTACCTGCTGAACCATCAGGGAAGCCCCTGATGAACTGAGTTGGGGTTAGCTATAACTACATTATTTTTTGTTTCGCAAATAGTTACAGCTTTGGTTGAAATGCTTTCAGACTGGCTCCTGTAACCCTTTGAAAGTCCATTAACTTTTAGAGCTGGGAAGACAAAAAAAACTCACTAATTATTTGTTCTCCTCCTTTTCATGTAACAGAAAACTGCAGCCCAAATCCCCTCAAATCTGAGGGCTTTTCAGGTCTTCCTTGAAACCCTACAACTGCTGATTCCTACTCCAGTAATAGGAAATTAAAAAAAAAATTTCCCAACAGATTAATTTGTGGGTTGGGACCCAGTTAGAGAAGTGGAAGTTGAGAGTGCTTAGGTAAGTTTTGGTTAACCAATCCATATGGTTCTCTGAAACAGGTATATGTATATGTATAAGTAGAGATAAAATCATGTTCCAAAGATAGTCATGGATGTTTATTGCTGCTGTAAACACTGAAGAAATCCAGCTGTTGAGATCCTTTATTATATTGCTTTGGCTGACTCATGTTTGCGTTTGCAAGTTGATCCCATCAACACGACACTTCCTTCTTCTGCTGCGCTTGCGTCTGGCTCAGAATCTGACGCTGCCTGGCGTCCTGAGACCCTCTCACCTCTGCTCCTTTCCTTAACTCTTCTTGGGGAAGGAAATTGACTCCCTTAGTCCAAGATTTTCCTGGTAGATACTGGATGGATGGTTCAGTGTTCAGCAGGACGGAGCGAATTGATTTTCTCAAAGTGACTAAACGTAATAATGGCTTAGGGAAAACATTTTACATCTCAGTCCCACTGTGTTGCTCTTGCTCTTCAGTCTTGCAGGCCTGTCGGACTCTTCCCACTATATCCCAGAAGAAATGGACAAGATGGGAGGAGAAGGCGCGCTTTTTGTGCACTCTGCTGGAGGAGGCATCAACTGAAAGTAACAATTCCAATCAGTATGAAACACAGACTGTATTTCACAGTTCTTCAAATGTACTAGTCACTAGGTAATTTTAATATATCTTACGTGGAGGGGAATGGGCAACTACTCCTTAACAAGAATGTGGAGTTAGAAAATATTGGCAACCTACATAATGTAGTTGAGGAGAATCTATAAATCACCCATAAATATAAAATGCCAGTGGTGTGTCTTAGAGGTTGGAAATTGGGGAAAGACAGATCAAATGTGTATAGATTTCTTTTATTGCTTTAGCATTTGGCTGCTATTTTTATGACCGAGTAAATACAAACCATTTTAAGTAGCCAAATAGGGACTTCCCTCGTGGTCTAGTGGTTGGGAATCCTAGGGTTTGGTCCCTGGTCCAGGATCGCACATGCTACAACATAGCCCCTGCACCCCAACCACTGAGCCGGCTCTCTAAAGCCCAGACTCTCCAGCGGGAAGCCGTGGCAATAGAAGTCAGCAGACCACAGCTTCGCAGCCCTGGAGAACACCCACGTGCAGCACTGTCCCGTGTCATTTGTTATTCGTTTATTCATGAGACATTTATTTATGTCTCAGTGCAGACATAAATACATTTTCAAACCAATGATAAATAGCCAAATATTCTAAAGCTTGTTTTCTTCACACTTTTCCTAAGATTACCTATTTCTCTTTGGGGGAGGGAGAGAAGGGAGAGGTGTCAACTGGCTTCACTTTGCATTTATCATCATTAACCTCAAGCAGGCCGTGACGCTTCCCAGCAATCACACGAACATCCCATACCTGGTTCTCTCCTCCCACCTGACTGTTTCAAGTTTCGCCTCTCTTCCCAGATTTCTAGAGCAGGCTCAGCTGATAACCTTCTCTGCTGAGCTGATAAGAGCAAAGCATCTGAAGATAACTCTATCTTCTCTAACCTGTTTGAAGTTTATTCCTCCAACTCCAAACTTCTAAATTGTTTTTAGACGTGTTTTTCTCCATGGCACTAGTTACTACCTGCACCTTAGTTAGAAAGGAAGAGAATTCTGTCATTTTCGTTTCTCTACCTCCACTGCCTAAAGCGGTTCCAAACTCACAGTAGTTTCACACCAACTGGAGCGACGGTGGTAGTTTACTGACTGTGATGGAAGAAGCCGCAGGGGCTGCATGCGGCTGCCCTGGGCCGAGGCAGAAAGCTGAGCAGAAGGCAGCCTGGCCTCCGCACCCCCTCCACGCAGAGCAGCTCCACACCTTGATAAGATTGCCCATATTTTTATAAACGTATTAGTGTTGTGTATTATTTTGGAATGGCTTGGGTTGGTCTGATGGAGATAGTGTAGGAACCAAAGCGTCTCCAAACCTGCGTCAGCGCCCTCCCTGAATGGGGGCCACGAGGAGGAGGGGCGTGGGGGCCACGAGGAGGAGGGGCGTGGGGGCCACGAGGAGGAGGGGCGTGGGGGCCACGAGGAGGAGGGGCGTGGGGGCAGAAGAAAGTGCAGCCTCCTCGCCCAGCACAGAGCACATTGTGGCCCAGGAGGAAAGAGGGTCTGACTGTGATTCAAGCACCCGCCTTCAGAGACTGCGCCATGCGACACTCAGCCACCAGGGTTTATATTGGAAATCACAGTTGTTTCTTTCTGTTTGGAAGTTGTTTGCTAGCAGGAAGAATTACATATACACATATATATTATATGTTTGTGTATGTGGTGGTTTAGTCAGTAGGTCGTGTCTGACTCTTGCGACCCCATGGACTGTATATAGCCTGTCAGTCTCCTCTCCATGGGACTTCCCAGGCAAGAATACTGGAGCGGGTTGCCATTTCCTTCTCCATGTATATGTGTATGTGTGTATATATATATATATATATATATATATATACACACACATCCATATGTACATATCTGTGTGTGTGTGTATATATACATGTGGGAAGATCCCCTGGAGAAGGAAATGGCAACCCAATCCAGTACTCTTGCCTAGAAAATTCCATGGATGGAGGAGCCTGGTGGGCTACAGTCCATGGGGTCGCAAAGAGTCGGACACGACTGAGCGACTTCACTTTCACTTTCATGTATGCGTGCTCAGTTGTGTCTGATTCTTCGCAGCCCCATGGACTGTAGCCCCCAGACTCCTCTGTCCATGGAATTTTCCAGGCAAGAATGCTGGAGTTGATTGCCACTTCCCAACCCAGGGATTGAACCCTTATCTCTTATGTCTCCTGCACCGACAGGCGGATTCTTTAGCACTAGCGCCCCCTGGGAAGCCCCGTATGTATGTATACATGATATGTAAGATATTTTTCATGCAAACTTTTACTATGTCATTCCAGCCCCCCAATACGAACACATACTGCAAGTCATTAAAAGAGGTAAAAGTTCATTCCCTCCACATGCCCCCCTGATGACAGCCTAAATCCCTCTCCACCACAGAGGAGTCCTCTCCACACTCTCAGCCCATCCTCCCTGCTGCATCTCTTCCCACGTTGCTTGCTAGCAAGGTAGAGTTCCAAATTCCCTCTCATTTCTCACCCTCTTCCCTTCTGCTCTTGTTCCCTCAACATACATTTTGATCGCAGAGACTACAAGGCCCTTTCCCCTTCTCTTAGTCTTGAAACTTCCTTCTCCCTGTATTTGCTGCACACAGGGAAACCTTCCCTGAACTCTCCAGCTTATCTTGGCCTTCCCAGTTAGGTCATCCCATAAAATGCTTGATATATTGCTTTTGCTACTGTGTCAGTTTCTTTGGCTACTGTGACAAATTACCACAAACTTGATTGCTTTAAAAAAAATACACATATATTATTTTACAGTTCTGTAAATTAGAAGCCTGACAAAGTCCTCACTGGGCTAAAATCAGTATATCAACAGGGCTGTGTTCTTTCCGGAAGTTCTTGGGGACAATCTGTTCCTTTGCCTTTTCCACTGTTTTCGAAAAGCTGCCTGCGTTTCTCGGTTTCTGGGCCCTTTCTTCATCTTCAAGACCAGCCCCATCTCTGGCTCTCAGTCTGAATTTCCCTCTTCCACTTATAAGGACCCTTGAGATTCCATTTTGCTCAATTAAATAGTTCAGGATAATCTCCCCATCTTAAGATCCTTAACTTTAAAACATCTACAAAGTAAAATAATGTATTTATGAGTCCCAGAGATTGGATATGGGCATTTTTTGAGGTCAGGATTCTACTAATCACAGCCATGCTCCTAAATCACCTTATAATTCAAAGATTAATTAGATTTCCTCATTCAATGTTTCAGTTTCTAAAGGTATAAAATCAACAAGGCTTGGCACAGTCATGAAGGAGACATGCTCCCGTCTCCTCTTTAGTGACGCCTCTGTCTGCCCTTCTCTCCGCTCCCTTTCCCACGACTGACCCTCACCCCTACCCCCACCATGCCGCCCTGAGGAGGACCTGAAGTTGGCAGATTTTCTAAGCTCTTCCCCTTACCCCATACCTAAATCTTCCTGGACTTTTTTGGACTTGTTTGATGGAGTGAAAGTGAAAGTGAAGTCGCTCAGTCATGTCCAACTCTTTGCGACCCATGGACTGTAGCCCACCAAGCTCCTCTGTCCATGGGATTCTCCAGGCAAGAGTACTGGAGTGGGTTGCCATCTCCTTCTCCAGGGGAATGCAAATGTGGGAATGAAGGCATTTGATCTTAACAAGCTTGAAATCTCTGGGCCCCCTGAGTGTTGCAGACTGAACTCTGAGCTAGAGAAAGTGAGTGTCTACACCAGCTTAGGACAACAGTCCTTCTACTCCTTGCAAGCTGCTGGGCTGTTTGTTTTTGCTGGTGTACGTGCTCCCTCAGTCGTGTCTGACTCTGCAGCCCCATGGACTGTAGTCTGCCAGGCTCTTCTGTCCATGGGATTTTCCAGGCAAGAATACTGGAGTCAGTTGCCATTTCCTCTTCTAGAGGATCTTCCCGGCCCAAGGATCTAACCCACGTCTCCTGCATTGGCAGGCAGGTTCTTTACCACTGTGCCATGTGGGAAGTCCTGCTATGCTGAGTGCTGGGGTCAGTTTTTATAATTTTAAGTTTCAGTGAGTTTACACTTGACGTGGATAAGTCACACATGGAATTACATAATAATATTGCCCTAAACAAATTATCACTGGGTAGCAGGAGAGCTAGTAAGTACTAGAAGACCAAGAGAGAAAAAATGATTTTAGTTAGTGGCCAAGGGAAACCCTCAAAAGGAGGCGGGATTGGAAGTGGATGTTGAGTGTAAGTACTCTGTTACACTGGGACAGCAAAGGAGTCTTCTGAGATGAGACAAACACAGAGGCACAAAAGCAAGTAAATATTCAGGCAGATTTGGGACCTACCCAGTAGACCAGTCCAGCTGGACCATGGGACACTATTGGGAGGTAAATCAGAGAGGTGGAAATACATTGTGTGAAACAAACAAAAGGTCCAGGTAATATATTTTTCTTGTTCATCTCTGCTAAGAAAGAAAAGAAAAAGTTACCATAGGAAAGTCACCACAGGAAACTCTGGTTGTTTCGAGTTCATGAATAAAACACTTAGCAAATATTTATGAACAATATATGACTGCCTGCTTGTATATGTGTGTCTGTCTAAACAGGTAGATCTTTTTCTAAGACTCCTTTTGTATAAAAGATACAGAAACCATGACATAACCAAGCTGATGTTCCAAATATGTGTCTGTTGGTTGAGCCATGGCACCAGCCAATCAGAAGAGCTGTCAGCGGGCATGAGCTGGCATGGATGAACCAGTGTGGACCAGTGGTAGACCAGCTCTAGACATCATTGTTTAAAACTACTGCTGTTTATTTAGCAAAACTAGATGTCTTTTCATTTTCTTTTAAAAAAACATACCATTTCAAAGAATACAGTTTGGTATATTTTTTGGACTTAACAAACCATGATTTTTATACCCTTTTTTCCCGTGATTATCATAATTCACTCTGCCTTAACAGTACTTAATCAGTGTCACTTCCTCTGTATTATAAGGACAAGAAAACCACCCGCATCTCTAGAAAAGACCAGCTGAACTTCAGGAGATGTTTTCATATGCTGAGCTGATCATCTAGCATCTATAAGAACAGATGGTCAATTTGATTTTGGTAATCACTGGGGCTGCAGTTGGCGGATGTTATCTTTCCCTGATTGTTAAATGCTACTGCACAGCCATGGAGAAAGGAATGACAACCCAGTATTCTTGCCTGGAGAATTTCATGGACAGAAGAGCCTGGAGAGCTATGGTCTGTGGGGTCGCAAAGAGTTGGACACAACTGAGCAACTCATGCACACACACACAGACACTGCACAGTTATTGTGATATCAGAAGTTGGGATAACTCGAAACAAAGAGAGCAGGAAACGCAAGACCTCCCCCAGCGACAGACAACGTATTCTGGACAAGCTCCTGATCAGTAAATTCATAGCAATGGTAAAAAGCTGCATATCCTAGATCAGTGCATAACATTACTTACCTTTAGGCAGAAGTGAGGACCGAAAAGAGAAATGCAGGCCCTGATAGCTGATAGACAGCATGATATCATCAACTGACCTTGGCATCACTAGTGACCTGGTACTCATAGCAGGACCACCAGACAGTGTAACAAGACTACTACAAGAAAGGAAAATGACAAGCCACTGCCCTTCGTGATCACATACATAACGTGCTCAAACAAATGTTATCAAATTGAATCCAGGAAGTTACAAAAAAATGTCATATATCCTAACCAAGTCAGGCTTATTCCAGAGTTATAAGACTGGCCTAACTGTTAAAATCCATCAATAAAATTCACCACATTAAGAAGAAAAATATCTGATAATTTTTTTAAATGGAGAAAAATAATTTGTTAAAGTTCAGTCCCTGTTCATGATTTAAAAGCAAAATGCTTAGAAAACTAAGAAAGGAACGTCCTTAATTTGATCAATGAATATCCACAAAATTTATAGGAAGTGTCATATTTAATGGTGAGAAATTGAGAGCATCTGATTTGAGATCAGAAATGAGGTAAGGATGTTTTCATGATAGTTTTTTTGCAATGTTATGTTGGAGATATCAGTCAGTGAAAAGAGAAAAAAAAAAAAAGGAACTAAATTATATGAAGACTGATTTACAGATAATATGATTGGGTATGTGAAATGTGCACAAAAATCTGTAAACTCTTACAACCAAGAAGTGAATTCATCAATGTTGCTAGATACATGACTAATACATGAAGAAAATCAGTCAATTCCATTTCTATATAAAACCAACAATTATCAGAGAAAATGATGAATGTTAGAAAAATACCATTTACAATAGCACCACTGAACAAAAATAAAACAAAAATGAAAGTCCTCTACACAGAAAACAGGGAAACAGACTGAGCCAAACTGAAGGTTTGTAGGAAAAGGGGGCTGTACTGTGATCAGAGTTTGGAAGACTAATTAGTAAATTGGAAGATATGTTAGGGAGACGTCAGCTGTACTCCTATTGATCTAGTTTTAATGAAATAACAATCAAAATGATATTGTAAAACTTAAGTTGACAAGTTATTTATCAATTTATATAGAAACTTAAAGGTCCAAAGATAGTCAACACAAACTTGAACAAAGATAAGCTGAGTTGGAGGATTTATACAATCAGATATCAAGACTGGGTAAAAAGCTATGGTAATTAACTTTGCAAGTGGCCCAAAGATGGACAGTAACCCAAACTGGATAGAATGAAAGTCCAGAGACATATCGCATATATGCAGTAAAAGTCAACATTCAGAAAACGAAGATCATGGCATCCAGCCCCGTCATTTCATGGCAAATGGATGGGGAAACAATGGAAACAGTGACAGACTTTATTTTGGGGGGTCCAAAATCATTGCAGATGGTGACTGCAGCCATGAAATTAAAAGACGCTCCTTGGAAGAAAAGCTATGACCAACCTAGACAGCTTATTAAAAAGCAGAGACATTACTTTGCCAACAAAGGTCCGTCTAGTCAAAGCTATGGTTTTTCCAGTGGTCATGTATGGATGTGAGAGTTGGACTATAAAGGAAACTGAGCACTGAAGAATTGATGCCTTTGGACTGGGGTGTTGGAGAAGACTCTTGAGAGTCTCTTGGACTGCAAGGAGATCCAACCAGTCCATCCTAAAGGAAATAAGTCCTGAATATTCATTGGAAGGACTGATGCTGAAGCTGAAACTCCAATACTTTGGCCACCTGATGCAAAGAACAGACTCATTTGAAAAGACCCTGATGCTGGGAAAGATTGAAGGCAGGAGAAGGGGCCGACAGAGGATAAGATGGTTGGATGGCATCACCAACTCAATGGACATGAGTTTGAGCAACCTCCGGGAGTTGGTGATGGACAAGGAAGCCTGGGGTGCTGCAGTCCATGGGGTCACAAAGAGTCGGACACAACTGAGCAACTGAACTGAATTTATGAAATGAAAAAATTGGAAAAGATGTCTTTAATAACAATAATCAATGATGAATCTTATACTCTACCTCACGTCACATAAAATTAATCCCAGATGGATTTTATTTTATTGGTGTCTGTTAAATTTTATGTATTTATTTCTTGTCGGCTGCACTGGGTATGGGTTGATGTGCACAGGCGTTCTCTAACTACGGTGAGCAGGGGTTGCTTTTTGTTAGGATACTTGGGCTCCTCACTGCGGTGCCGCCTTTCACTGTGGAGCACAGCCTGGGAGTGAAAGGGCTCAGTAGCCGTGGTGCATGAGCTTAGATGCTTCACAGCATGTGAAATCCTCCTGAGTCAAGGGTTGAGCTCGTACTCCCTGCTTTGGCAGGTAGAGTCTTACCCACCACATCACCAGGAGAGTCCCCCAGGTGGATTTTAGACCTAAATTTTTAAAAAGTAAACAAAGCTCTAGAATTTAACATAGGAGAATATCTTTATAACTTTGGCAAAGGCAAACTTTTTTACACAGAACACAAAAACTGCACACTCTAAGGAATAAAATTAATACATCTCACTACATTAAATTATTAGCTTTAATAATTTATTAAATTATTCAATGTAATAAATTAAAATGGATAAATTATTTTCATCACAGTTAAGTCTGTACAGTTAAATACTATACAGAAACAAGAATAAATGCCTTCTGCCTGCATGCAGCAGCATGGATAAATCTCACAAGGATAATTTAAGGAAAGAAGTCCATCACAAAAGTGTACACACTAAATTATTCCACTTACATAAAGCTCAAAAACTGGAAAAAGTTATTTGTGGAATCGGAAGTGAATGCAATGGTAACCTTTGGGTGCCTAGTGCCTGGGTTGAGTACAAAGGTATCTTCAGAGTGCTGACACTATTCTCCTTTCTGATTTAGTGTTCACCTTATCAGTTCAGTCGCTCAGTCGTGTCTGACTCTTCGACCCAATGGACTGCAGCATGCCAGGCTTCCCTGTCCATTACCAACTTCTGGAGCTTGTTCAAACTCATGTCCATCAAGTCTGTGATGCCATCCAACCATCTCATTCTCTGTCATTCACCTTATATGGATTGCCATTCCCTTCTCCAGGTGATCTTCCTGACCCAGGGATCGAACCCAGGTCTCCTGTACTGCAGGCTGATTCTTTACCATCTGAGCCACCAGGGAAGCCCTTATGAAAATACTTCACAATCTACACTTGAAATTTTTGCACGTTCTGTGTTTTTGTATTTCTGTTGAAATTTTAATAAAAACAAAGGAAAAACATGGTCTTGATTCCATTTGCTCTGCCAGTTAGATCTTCATTCCTTAGGACCAACACATAGAGGAACCCCTAAAAAGTGTTATTATCTCAGTGTCTCTTTTCTTATCCCTCTTAAACCAGTTCCCAATGCTGAACTCCCTCACCAGTTTCAAGTCCCAATGCCAGCTCGGTGTCAGCCCCTTGACCACCTTATTTAACGATCCTGGCCTTTTCCCACTGCACCCCGATCTCATTTTCTTTTTACTTTTTTTCCAAATCGCTCTGACACACTAGGTAATTTAGTTGTTTTATTTGTTGCTTATTTTCTCCCTCCTTTTTTATTCCCTGATGAATCCTGAGCAATATCTGACATTATATTATCAATAATATCTGTTGAATAAAGTAAGTTTGAGATTGGAGAAACAGAAGAAAGGACAAGTTTTAGAGAAAACTGAGCATTTTGTTTTCAAACTTGAAGGACTGACATGCATTTTGGATAAGCAATGAAGACAGATAACAATGAAGTAGCTGAATAAATGAGTCTGGAATTAAAAAATGAATGTAAATATAAAAAAGTAAATATAAAGTATTGAAGGCATGGGAAAATGTAAAACTGGATGAAGGAATTAAGGGAATGAGTACAGAGAGGGAATATTGAGATGACAGAAACAGGAGGATGATGCACCAAAAACTGATTTAAAAAAAAAATGAATTGGGAGAAAAGCTGGATTTGCATAGCTTTGAAGTCTTAGATTGCTTTGTAAATTTCATGATGCCATAAAAATAGGGTTCAATTACAAGTCCAATTAATGAATTAAAATGACGAGTAGGCAACCATTTAAGGTTATGTATGTATGTTTTCATGATGATAAACTGTGAAATTAAAATTTTATTCAAAATAAAATAGGAAGCTACTTAGGACTGTTGAGTCAGTTTAAAATCTGTAAAGAAAAATAATTTGTATCTTATTCCTGAAAACAGAGTGGCCAGAGGTCACAGCTTATCTTTACGAGCAAATAAATGTCCCCTCTGTGCACATGATTTGTACACATGGTATCAAGACGCCTGGCTTTGGTAACAAGCAGGCATTCAGGACCCAAGTGTCCACAGATGACCCTCAAATTATCCGGTACCTCATCTCCACCTGTCCCACACCACTGCTTCTCTCTTGGCTTTTAGGCTGAGACACCCCACACTTGAGTTGGTGTCACTGCTTCCCTCTCTACAACCTTAAAGAGACCCCAAATGAGTGACGTTTACTTAAAATTTTAGTTAAACCAAGTAACTGGGCTTCCCAGGTTACTCAGTTGGTAAAGAATCTGCCTGCCAATGCAGGAGACATGGATTTGATCCCTGGGTCAGGAAGATCCCCTGGAGGAGGAAATGGCAATCCACTCCAGCACTCTTGCCTGGAAAATCCCATGGACAGAGGAGCCTGATAGGCTACAGTCCATGGGGTCGAAAAGAGTCAGACACGACTGAACAACAGACCCCATTCTGCTTATCCAGTCATCTGCTGGTGGTTACTTTCTGTGTTTCAACTACTGTGAATAATGTTGCTACAGAATATTGATGTACAAATACCTATTTGAGATCCTGCTTCTAATTCTTCTGAGTGTATCCCCAGAAGTGGAATTACTGGATCATACACTGATTCTATTCTTAAATTTTGAGTTTTCCACGTTGCATTTCCACCGGCAGTGTACAGGCTGGGATTGTTTCCTGATCATCTCTTCCTGCAGTCCTCTCTGGCCTTTTCGGAGCAGAGTCGTTCCCTGTCTGCTCTCTTCACCCTCCCCTTCCAGGGATCCTCAAGCTTTGCTCTGGCTTTTGGTTTAGCTGAAGGAAAAATAAGAAGACCCCCACCCCTACACCTCTGAGCCTTCCCTGGGCTTCTAGGCTTCTAGAAGATTCCACATTCCCTCTATAGGAATGCCTGGAGAGCCTCTACTCTGGAGGGCCACCCCTGCCTCATCCCACCTCCCTCCCAGTCTCTGCCTTGCACCTCGGGTCAACCCCACATTCACCACTGTCTTCCTCAGGGAAGAGAGCATCTTTATTTGTTTAGAGCCCAGCTTCAGATGGTCCAAGTGACCACCTGGTATCTCAGTCTTCATCTTGCGCTACTTGGCAGGCATCATCCCTCTTTCCCAGCCAGAGGAAGGATCCAGCCCTTCCAATTCCCAACCTTTGAACAATTTTTGGCTTCTCCCAGCACATTACTTTTCCAGGCTGAAGAAAATCCCCTATTCTCCATTTTTCTGCATAATGAAGATTATTGTTAAGTCATACGCCAAGGGAATAGCTTTCTTTCTGTGGAGCACCTGAGACTCACTCCAATATGTAAGTAAACAATTCAGTAGACTTTCACAGCGGCAAAATGACTTAAATGTGTGTGGAGCACAGCATTAAATAATTCCCACCAAAGGCAGGGCTAGAGTGGGGAGGGATTTCCCACAATTTATTCCTATATACTTCTTTACATTTAACAATGTAGTTTAGCATTGTGATGAGTACAATAATAAAAATATGCTTTTGAAATTGAAACTAGGATTTTAAAATGTATTTATCTACACTTTACATCTTTCCCAAAATAGCTTGAGGTAGAATATCATAAATATTCCCAATTATCTTAATAGTTGGAAGCACATAACATTTACTAAGAACTGGGAATTTAAAGTGAGCTAAATATCTGAGTGAAATTGACCCAGAGAAGGGGCTCCAAGTATTCAAATATTGATTTTCACTGCAAGGCAATACTGTTCCTTGCCTTACAAAATTAATTAAGCTCTGTGTTAATTAATCACTATGCCTCTATAATGAGAGGCTGCCAATCACCCTGTCAGATTGTTTACAGTTGAAATCCTAGCCAAAAATTCATCTGGTTAATCATCTAAGTTAAATTGAACCTGTGTCTCAGGACCTCACACCTAATTCTAGATCGTATCTGTGATCCTAGCTTGCAAATCTCCTGTGTGCCTTTTTGCTTCTGTATGAAGGTAACCAAGTTCCAAATCTCACAGAACATCAGACTAAAACTTATCTGAACCTTCCAAGGCTATGACAATAGAACTAATACACAGAAAATCTGTGTATTTGTCTTTTCTGTCTCATAGAGCAGTAGTTTGATAAATAACTTCATCTGACTTTTAACCATAAATGACTAAATTCTCTGACAACTTTGCAACTTAAAGAACCTGAAATACGAAATCAATATGTCACTAATCTGTGAAAAAAAATATAAACAGTAATTTCAATTACAACACCACGCATGTTTTACATAAGACTTACGTAAGGAACGTAAGACTTTTGGCCTGTCACCTTTTGCTGGTCTTTATTCTTTTTCTCTTGTGTGTTGTGTGTTAGTCTTTCAGTTGTGTCCGACTCTTTGTGACCCCGTGTACTGTATATTCCACCAGGCTCCTCTGTCCATGGGATTTCCCAGGCAGGAATAGGGAGTGGGCTGCCATTCTCTTCTCCAGGGGATCTTCCTGACCCACAGATGGAACCTGAGTCTCCCACGTTGCAGGCAGTCTTTACAGTCCGAGCCAACATGGAGCCAACTTCCTTGAGGGGGTTTCGTAGGTGGCTCAATGGTAAAGAATCCACTTACCAGTCAGGAGACACAGGTTCCATCCCTGGGTCGGGAAGATCCCCTGGAGAAGGAAATGGCAACCCACTCTAGTATTCTTGCCTGGGAAATCCCAAGGACAGAGGAGCCTGGCGGGCGACCAGTCCATGAGGTTGCAAAAGAGTCAGACAGTCAAACAACAGCAAGTTTCCTTGAAAAGGAAAGCCTTAGGACGCTTTCCCTGCTATTCCAGGTCAATGTCACTCTCTCTGGCACTTACGATTTTTAAAACCAGATTAAACATGGTCTTCCTGGACTACCACTCTTGTTAAACCTCCTGGGTGATGAAAAAAACCTATCCAAAGCAAAGATACAGTGGACTCATGCCGAGTTTCAGCCACTTAACATGACCCTGGATGGACAGCAAGGTCCCTTTGAGCCCCAATAGTTATTTTTGACATTGGAATTTTCTTTCACACAGTTTCCCCTCGAGCAAAGGCATAGGAGTGAGGAGGGGAAGGACGGGGTAGGAATTTGGAAAAAGGAAAAATCACAGGGTACAACTGGCCTGGGAACCAGCCCAAGTCTGTGGTCAGAGAAAAATGCAGTGGCAGGACCGGTGATCTGTCCAAGGTCAGTCATGTCCTGCAGTTCAGGGTCAGGCAGTAAATTTCAAGTTACACTTTTCGTTAAGGCAGGCAAGAGCCACATATGTGACCACTGAACATTTGGGCTGTGGCTGGTCTTAATTTGGGTACAAGTTAAGCGTAAAATATACACCAGATTTCAAAGACTTAGTATGAAAAAAAGAACGTCAGTGATTTCACTAATTGTTGATAATGATTACAGATTATGATGATGGATATACTAGGTTCAATAAAATCTGTTATTAAAATTAATTACATCTGTGCCTTTAATTATTTCATGTAACTACTAGCATTTTAAAAATTATATCTGTGGCTCACATGGTATTTCTGTGGGTCGGCTCTGGTTGAGAGCCATCTTCTCGGGGATAAGCTAAGCTTCTCATAGCCCTGATGCAAGGGAGCCTGTCTGCATTGAAACTCATTGTGTCCAGTAGGGGACTGATTTTATTACCCACACACTTGATCTTTATATAATCCTGTATAAACATATTTTCATGTTCAGCATTGCTGATGAAGGTAACTGTGGTATCTACCCAGAGTTTTTTCTGCAGTCACTGATTTGTCTACATTTGGCATCACTGACTCGATGGACATGAGTCTGAGTGAACTCTGTGAGTTGGTGATGGGCAGGGAGGCCTGGCATGCTGCTATTCATGGGGTCTAAAAGAGTTGGACACGACTGAGCAACTGAACTGAACTGAAAGCATCCATTGAGACAAATCTCATGCTAGACCAACAGTTCATCTTTTTAAATGTGGTTTAAAAAAACAAACAAAAAAAACCCATTATTTATTTGGCTGCTCCAGGTTTTAGTAGCAGTGTGCTACTAAAGATCAAGTGTGTGGGTAATAAAATCAGTCCCCTACTGGACACAGTCCCCTTCTCTGACCAGGGATTGAACCTGGGTCCCCAGCACTGGGCGCGCAGAGTCTTAGGTGCTGGACACCAGGGAAGTCCTAGACCACTGGCTCTTAAATATGGTTTCCAGAGCAAGAGTTTTTCCCCGGAAACTTGTGAGAAATACAATTTCTTCTTCCTCATCCCAAATCCAGGGAATCAGAAACTCTGAAGATTAAAGCTTAGGACTCTGTTGATAAATCTTTCCAAGGGGTTCTATTGCAGTCTAATATTTGAGCAGGCTCATTGGAAAAGAGCCTGATACTGAGAAAGATTGAAGGCAAAAGGAGAAGGGAGTGGCAGAGGATGAGATGGTTGGATGGCATCATTGACTCAGTGGGTATGAGTTTGAGCAAACTCCAGGGGAAAGTGAAAGACAGGGAAGCGTGGTGTGCTACAGTCCATGGGGTCGTAAAGAGTTGGACATAACAAAGTGACTGAACAACGATTTGAAAATCATTTGGTGCTCTGGAATAAACATTAGACTAGGGCTGCCAGGTAAAACTTGCTGCTGCTGCTGCTGCAAAGTCGCTTCAGTTGTGTCCGACCCTGTGGGACCCCAGAGATGGCAGCCCACCAGGCTCCCCCATCCCTGGGAGTCTCCAGGCAAGAACACTGGAGTGGGTTGCCATTTCCTTCTCCAATGCATGAAAGTGAAAAGTGAAAGTGAAGCCGCTCAGTTGTGTCCGACTCTGTGCAACCCCAGAGATGGCAGATAAAACTTAGATGCTCCATTACTTTTGAATTTCAAACCAACTGAAAAGAATTTTTTAGTGTAAGTATGTCCTATGCAATATTAGTGTAAGTAGTGTAGTATGTCCTATGCAATATTGGAGACAGACTTATACTAAAAAATAGAAAAGCTTTACTGGCTTTACTGTTGTTCTAAAATTCAAATGTAACTGGATATTTCTGTATTTTATTTGCTAAGTCTGGCAATTCTACTTTAAAATAGAGGGTGTCAACTGAGACTATAAATTAATTTAACTCATCTAGTATGGTCCCCCGGCACTGGGATAGATTTTTTAAAATCTCAAGTTATTCTGACGCTCAGCGGCATATGCTCCTACATTAAAGTGATGCTTTCAAACCTTAATATGCATCCAAGTCATCCGGAGGTCTTGGTAAAACACAGATTCTGGTGCAGTATGGGGGGTGGGCCTGAGATTTGGCCTTCCTGATAGACTCCCAAGTGAAGTCACTGCTCCTGGTCTGGGGACCACATTCTGAGAAGCAGAGCAGAAGGAGCGCAGAGACCAGTGCTTTGACATCTGGTCAACACCACCCAGGAGGCTACCTGGAAGACAGCCACACCTCAGGGAAGAGGTTCCAAGTACCTAGACTGCCAGAGTCTCAAAAGGGAGAAGCCACATCTATCCTAGGGGAAAGGCTTTATGGAAGAAGTGGCATGTTTTAAATGCTGTAGTACATTTAAAAAAAAAATGGCTGCAGTATTTTGCAAGAGATAAAAACTGGTCCTGCAGATGCTGCCATGAAAATAAATGAAAACTTGTAAAACACATGCTCTCCACTTTCCAGCCAGAGAGCAGGCAGAGGCTGGAGCAGCAGTAAGGGCGATGTTGCTGTTGTTCGGTCATCAAGTCACATGGATTCTTTCATGACCCCATGGACTGTAGCCCACCAGACTCTTCTGTTGGAATATAAAAAAGTAATACTTAGAAAACAATTTTTTAAATGTGTCTAATGAACTATGGCTCTGATTAAGGAGATGGGAATAGTTATCTATTGCTATGTAAAAACTATGCTAGCATTTAGTAGTTTTAAGTAGCCATCATTTATCAAGTCTTAGAATTGGATTTCTATGAGCTGCTCACTCAGGAGGCTTCAGCAGGAGGATTGATGGGGGTCAGAACTGCCTGCCCTTTCACCCTCAAGAAGGTTAGACCAGATTTCATCATCTGGTGGCAGCAGTGTTCTCAGAGGACAAATCCCAGTGCGCTTTCTTTATAAGCCTCAGCTCCTGTGCATTTACTAACATCCCATTGGCCAAGGTAAGTCACACGGCCAAATCCAGGGTTAATGTATGAGGGACTCCCCAAAAGGCATGGACACCGGGGCTGTGTTCCACTGTCAATCTTTATTGTTACAGTTTACCCCAGAAGGCTAATGTCGGGTAATTTATTGATTAGAGAGCAGAGAATAAATAGGAAAAATAGTAGGAAGTAAAACTTGAGAAATAGATCATTATTTGAAAATCATGCAATATGAATGAATGCAATATGCCAGAAGCGAATGCAATATGCCAGATCAGAGGGAATCAGTGATTGTTTGGACAGAAAAGCCCCATAGGCACAGGCCAGGATAGTCTTTTTTTTTTTTAAACTCTGGTGGGTCTTTGTTGCTACACACTGGCTTTCCCTAGTTGTGCTAAGTGGGGGCTACTCTTGGATGCGGTGGGCTGGCTTCTCATTGCGGTGGCTTCTGCTGGAGCACAGGCTCTAGGCGCTCAGGGTTTCGTGGTTGCAGCTCCTGGGCTCCAGAGCACAGGCTCAGCAGTGGCGGCACACGGGCTTAGTTGCCCCTAGGCATGTGGTATCATCCCGGACCAGGGATCAAACCAGCGGCCCCTGCATTTCAAGGCAGATTCCTAATCGCTGGACCACCAGGGAAGCCCCAGGATGGTCTTTTAATCCAAAGAATCAGTCAGTGCTCTCAGGCAGCCTGCAACAGAATTGACTGAATTAACACTTGGAATAGGAAGTGTTTCCAAGACACTGTTAAAATGAATCAGGACCCAGGATTCTCTCCACCCAAGATTCAAACTTCCAAGACAGAGAACCCTAAGGGTCTCTATGAGCCGTTGCTCACTGTCCGGCTAAAGTTGGGAACAGCATCCTGGTCAACAATCCCAACAAGAACGCAAGCAATGGGGACTGATAATTTTGCAAGGAATTTCCAAAACTAGGCAGACAACTGAAAAGGCATTAAGAGGCACATGAAAAGATGCTCAGCATCACTCGTTGTTAGAGGAAACACAAATCAAAACTACAATGAAGTATCACCGCACAGGGGTCAGATGGGCCTTCAAAGACGACGACGACAACAAATCTGCAAACAACGATCGCTGGAGAGGGTGGGGAGAAAAGGGAACCTCCCACCCTGGTGATAGGAGTGTGAAAGTCCCACGGACAGAGGAGCTCGGCGGGCGACAGTCCCTGGGATTGAGAGTCAGATACAACTCAGCAACTAAACCACAGCCGCTAAGGAGAAGAGTTGGGAAGTTCCTTAAAAAAACTAAAAATAGAGCTACCAGGTGACCCAACCCCAATCCCAGGATTGCTCAACAACTCAAATACCAAATAGCTCAAAGAAAGCCAACCCCACACTCCTTATTTCATAGCCTTCTTGTTACTCGGGCCATGTGCAATATATATTCCACATTCCGGTTCTGCAGCCCTGTTTCCCTTCATGGCTTTCCCTCTCAATGCGACCCTTCAGCCTTCACATTTGGCACTGTTTTTTCCTGGCTCTTCCTCAAGCACAGTTTCTGTTTGTTTGTTTGTTTCTGTAAACTCTTCTGATTTGGTTTCCATTCAACTTGCCTCTGGACCCCCTCCATGCACCCCTATTCCAGTCCTCCTCTCCTGCCCCTACCTGCCCCCCAATATCAAACCTACTCCTGCCCAGCCACACAGACCTTCCAAGAAGGACTTGGGCAACCGAACAGAACTGTATTTTAGGGAGATGAATCTGACCACCACGTGTAGGGCAGGCTGGAGGCAGCAGGCTAGCTGGGAGCCTTCTACTAAACGTGAGAATCTGAACGTGGGATGAACGGGGAATGGAAAGTGAGTAAAAATGAAATGAGACACGGGCCCTTGGATTTGTATTGGGCTGTCAGGGGAACCATTTGATATCACTGAAATCTTGATTTGAGGGTTTAAGGAGGAAGCAGCTTTCAAAAGTGGAAGCAGTGGGTATTGGACTATCATTAAAGAATTTTTGGTGAAAAAAAATTACAGTGGGATGCAAAAAGTGGGTTAAAGTAGAATCATAAAAAGTGATTTGTAAGTACTTTAAACATTTTAACTAAAACATAAGTATACCTTTATTCATCAGTATTTTGAGTGAGAGTCCAAGTCTTCGAGTAAGGGACTGAATTCTGTTGAATCATCACGGGGCATCTTGATTCTAAATTTTGTTGTTGTTTAGTCACTAAGTCGTGTCCCACTCTTTACAACCCTAAGGACCACAGCATGCCACACTCCCCTCTCCTCTGCTGTTACCCAGTGATCACTCAAACTCATGTCCATTGAGTCGGTGATGCCATCCAACCATCTCATCCTCTGTAGTCCTCTTCTCCTCCTGCCCTCAATCTTTCCCAGCATCAGGGTCTTTTCCAGTGAGTCAGCTCTTCCCATCATGTGCTCAAGCATTGGAGCTTCAGCTTCAGCATCAGTCCTTCCAATGAACATTCAGGACTGATTTCCTTTAGGATGGACTGGTTGAATCTCCTTACAGTCCAAGGGACTCTCAAGAGTCTTCTCCAACACCACAGTTCAAAAGCATCAATAATTCTGCGCTCAGCTTTCTTTACAGTACAACTCTCACATCCATACATGACCACGGGAAAACCCATACCTTTGACTATACAGACCTTTGTTGGTAAAGTTATGTCTCTGCTTTTTAATATGCTGTCCAGGTTGGTCATAGCTTTTCTTCCAAGGAGCGAGAGTCTTTTAATTTCACAGCAGCAGTCACCATCCACAGTGATTTTGGAGCCCAAGAAAATAAAGTCTGTCACCATTTTCCCCATCTTTTTGCCATGAAGTGATGGAATCAGATGCCATGATTTTAGTCTTTTTTAAATGTTGAGTTTCAAGCCAGCTTTTTTACTCTCCTCTTTGACTCTCATCAAGAGGCTCTTAAGTTCCTCTTCACTTTCTGCCATTAGAGCGGTATTATCTGCATATCTGAGGTCATTATTTCTCCTGGCAATCTTGTTCAAGCTTGTGATTCATCCAGCCCAGCATTTCCCGTGATGCACTGCGCAGATAAGTTAAGCAGGCAGGGTGACAATACACAGGCTTGTCGTACTCCTTCCTAATTTTGAACCAGTTTGTTGTTCCATGTCTAGTTCTAGCTGTTACTTGTTGATTCCATACAGGCTTCTCAGGAGACAGGTAAGGTGGTCTGGTACTCATATCTCTTTAAGAATTTTCCACAGTTGGTTGTGATCCACACATCAAAGGTTTTAGTGTAGTCAGTGAAGCAAAGTAGATGTTTTCCTGGAACTCTCTTGCTTTCTCCATGATGCAACAAATGCTGGCAATTTGATCTCTGGTTCCTCTGCCTTTTCAAAGCCCAGCTTGTACAACAGGAAGCTCCCGGTTCACATACTGCTGAAGCCTGGCTTGAACGATTTTGAGCATAACCCTGCTAGTATGTGAAATGAGTACAGTTGTATGACAGTTTGAACCTTCTTTGGAGTTTCCCTTCTTTGGGGTTGGAATGAACACGGACTTTTTCCAGCCTGTGGCCCTGCTGAGTTTTCAGAATCTGATGACATGCTGAAAGCAGCACCTTCTCATCATCCTCTTTCAGATTTTTGGCAGCTCAGCTGGAAATCCATCACCTCCGCTGGCTTTGTTTGTAGTAATGCTTCCCAAGGCCCACTTGACTTCACACCCCGGGATGTCCAGCTCTAGGTCAGTGACCACAGCATCGTGGTTATCCAGGTAATTAAGACTGCTTTCACGTAGTTCTTCTGTGTGTTCTTGCCACCCCTTCCTGACTCTAAATACATACACTCAAAAGGTCATGTCCTAGAATATCCAAATTCAGTTCCTCTAAAAAAAAGCAGAGACTTAAACATGCTTACAAAGCAATCTAAGGATAGGACCCTTGAAGATTTTTACTATTTCTCCTAACCCGTTAGTTTTCTTACCTGTACCTATCTGAAGAGCTCTTTTTTTTTTTGCGCTATTTTATAAGTTTACATACTATTTAAATACATTTTAAAAATAAAATGTAGTGTAGAACTGGCATAAACAGGCTTGGGGAAAATGTAATTGTTACTTAATAAGCATATAATTCACTGGTATAAGTGGAAGTATCTGGGGCTCTAGAGACAAACCTCACCAGCTGCCAGCATCCAGAGTCAGGGGGTAATACTCGTAGATTTTATCATGGGATGGACACTAGAAATTAAATCCAATGAGTCGGCAGTCTGGGTATCAGAGTTTTGCTTTGTTGTTTTGTAGATTCTGTGCTAGCTTGAAGGATAGCAGGTATCAACAAATTGGTAATGTGATGTCCTTCCTGATTATTTGAAAGATCATAATTATTTTAAACAGCACGAGGTTTTGTGAGGGGCTGTATGTTTTACGTGCATGAGTCGTTAATTTAGTGGACTTGCCGATGTCGTTCAGTCACCAAGTGGTGTCTGAGTTTTGCGACCCCGTGGGCTGCAGCACGCCAGGCCTCCCTGTCCCTCACCATCTCCCAGAGTTTGCCTAAGTTCATGTCCGTTGAATCAGTGATGCCATCCATTAGTAGACTTATGTTCTTTTTTTTTTTAAAGTGGGATATAGTTGCTTAACAATATTGCGTTAGTCTCTGCCGCACAGCAAAGTGGAGCAGCTCTGCACACACACCGCCCTCCCCTCGCTCTTGGACCTTGCTCGCGCTCTCCCCCTCTCCGCCCTCCAGGTCATCATGCAGGGCCGAGCTGAGCTCCCTGGGCCGTGACAGCGGCTTCCACCAGGATCCAGTGTACACGCTGTAGCGTGTGCACGTCCATCCTGGTCTTCCAGTTCAGCCTTCCTCCCCGCCCCTGCCTGCGTCCACACGTTTCTCTACATCTGCATCCCTAGTCCTGCCTTGAAAATGGGTGGGTTCATCTGTATCTTTTTCTAGGTTCCACATGCATGCGTTAATACACGATTCTCCTTTTTCTCTTTCGGACTTCCTTCACTCTGAATAACAGTCTCTCTAGGCCCGTCCACATCTCTACAGATCTGTACTCTGAGCAAACGTTCCTCTTTAATTTCAGATCTCCACTAGTCTGCCTTCCCACCATTGCTACATGTATTACAAAGTTTACTTATGGCCTGTTTCCCTGTTAAAATCAGTGAGTAATTGTGAGGCAGAGGCTATGGCTGTTTGGACTCACCTAAGTCAGGAAGTCAGTAAATATTTGTTGAAGGAACAATGATATTCTTTGTTCCTGCTAAGGCTAAGCTTCCTTCTCTCAGCAATTACAACGATCAGTAGTTCTGAATCACTCATTACTGACAGTGCATTCTTTACAAAGCAAATGGGTGAAACCCCACTATGCAACACTGAGATGCATTACCATCTTAAGACCTGTATCACAGAGTCAACATCTGTTTAATCAACAATGATATATTGGGTTGACCAAAAAATTCGTTCAGGTTTTTCCATAAGATGTTTTTTGAAAAACCAAATGAACTTTTTGGCCAACCGTTTACTTTGTCCCAAGGCTAAGTTTCTAGTGCTCAGCAACGATGGCTTTCGATAATTCTAAACCATTCAGGTACTGACTGGGTGTTCTGTGCAAAACAAACAAGATAAAACCCTACCACACAGCATTTGCAAATATGTATATATATTACCACAGGATGACTTTCAATTTAATTGGAAGTTTATGCTAGCTAATCCTTCCTCAATAATATGCATTGTAATCAATAAACCTCCCTTTCCACTATGGCCCCTGTACCGTCAGTAATAAATGCAAAAGAAATTTTGAAAGTCTGCTTAAAAATCTGAGTTTGAGAACAACAATTTTAAACAGGCAAGAGGTTCATTTTCAAGCAATAGTTGGATCATGAGTCACTTTTAATGAAAAAGTAAGGACTTGGAAATGGCAACCCACTCCAGTGTTCTTGCCTGGAGAATCCCAGGAACAGAGGAGCCTGGTGGGCTGCTGTCTACGGGGTTGAACAGAGTTGGACACAACTGAAGCGACTTACCAGCAGCAGCAAAGACTTGGCATGTGTGTTGATCAAGAACATATTACTCTTTTATTCTAGGCTATGAGATTTCAGAAGCAATGCCTACAGACAGCACTTGTTCTGGAACTTCATTCGATAATGTCAACCACTCCTCATCCACTTAATGCTTTACAGTAAATATAGGTGAGCAATCAGATGTGTCATGGCACATGCAAAGCACTCTCAACAGTGTCCTCAAATGTACATTATGTAAAGGACCAGTTTCATCATGCAAACATTTTCCAATAATCCTTATAATTTCCATCCTTATAATGGTTTTGTTATATAATTATGCTTTCCTTATTAACCTGAGCCTTTCCTCTGGATATAAATTTTTAATGCCAATTGGAATCACTAGAAATGTTTTCTATCTCATCCACAAACATTTTTGTTTAATCTTTGTTCTCATATTGATAGCTGCTTCCCAAAGCTTCGTGTCAGATTCATCTATTTTTTTCTTCCTTGCGTCTTTTCCATGCCTCTCCACATAAACACACTATAAGTGAAAGTTGCTGAGTCATGTCAGACTCTTTGTGACTCCATGGGTGATGCAGTCCATGGAATTCTCCAGGCCAGAATACTGAAGTGGGTATCCTATCCCTTTTCCAAGGGATCTTCCCAACCCAGGAATCGACCTGGGGTGGAGGATTCTTTACCAGCTGAGTTACCAGGGAAGCCCAAAGGGATTGCAAAAGATCATAAAGCAGAAGTTCGCTTCGGAAAATTACTTTGATATTTCTGGGGGGCAAGTGCCACCCTTGTTTTACTACCACACAATCAAACCCGTGTGCTGTTTCTGACTTTTTTTGGTCTGTATCAATATTTTCATCAAAGATCATAAAATCCATGAGAAGAGGAAACTTTTTTATGCTTTGCCACTCTAAGTTGTTGATATCATGGCAAATAAAAGGAAGGGCAGGCAATGAATTTTTTTGAATCATGCATGTGAACATCTCTTAAATTCTTTATCCTTTGTCAGGAAACCAGCAAGTTAAAGAGAAGGCCATGGCACCCCACTCCAGTACTCTTGCCTGGAAAATCCCATGGACAGAGCAGCCTGGTAGGCTGCAGTCCATGGAGTCGCAAAGAGTTGGACATGACTGAGCAACTTCACTTTCCACTTTCATGCATTGCAGAAGGAAATGGCAACCCACTCCAGTGTTCTTGCCTGGAGAATCCCAGGGACAGAGGAGCCTGGTGGGCTGCCGTCTATGGGGTGGCACAGAGTTGGACACGACTAAAGCGACCTAGCAGCAGTAGCAGCAAGTTAAAATAGAACATTCAAAATTTAAATAATAAGAGCCTAAGACCAGGAAATAGAAAATCCTAGAATGACTGAGCGACTTCACTTTTGCTTTTCACTTTCATGCATTGGAGAAGGAAATGGCAACCCACTCCAGTATTCTTGCCTGGAAAATCCCAGAGACAGAGGAGCCTAGTGGGCTGCCGTCTTTGGGGTCGCACAGAGTCGGACACGACTGAAGCGACTTAGCAGCAGCAGCAGAGTGTAATAGTTAACACTGTTTTGCTCTTATTGAAACAAAGATAACTAATTCAAACGTGAATAAAAAAATATTATTTTTAAACAAGAAGTCTTTAATTTGAGCTTTTTTTTTCTTTTAATGATGACTGTAACCAGTGCATTTTTTTTTTTTAAATAAGATTCTTGATTATCTGTTGAGGAGAACGTTCAAATCTCAGGATTCCTGCTTCAAATTTAGACAGTGAGGACAGTAAATATGACAGCATGTCGCCACCTAGTGGACATTTCAGAAAGTGCCTAGACATCCAGGTTTCTGTTGTCATGATTATACTTAGGATCGCAAAACCCAGGACTCAGGGGAACTTTTCACGCTGCCCTAAACAGTGCTCTTGCTTCACGGGATGGTCATAGGTGCTAGAATCATCCACATTTGGATTGTAAAATGGAATGTCAACTCTAGAAGATGGAAATGAGAAACGCCTAATATTTACTGAGCATCTAGTTTGTCCCAAGTTTACCTAGGTTTTTTTTATACGATTATGAGATCATCTGACATACTTATCGCCATATTTTACAAATTAAGAAACCAAAGCGTAGGACAGTTAGGTAACTCACCCAAGTCACTTGGTTCCAAGCTGTGCAGCTGAGGTTTGAACGTAGAGCCCAGGTTCTTAACTGAACAGGGATCACTCGCTCTCCCAGTTTATCTTGTGCAAAAGATAGGGAATGGCCTTCAGTAAACTACAGCATTGGGGTGAGGTGATTTCATGCTTTTTATTGACTGTGTATGACTCTTTTGAACTGTGGTGCTGGAGAAGACTCTGGAGAATCCCTGGGACTTCAAGGAGATCAAACCAGTCCATCGTAAAGGAAATCAACCCTGAACATTCATTGGAAGGACCGATTCTGAAGCTGAAGCTCCAATACTTTGACCACCTGATGCGAAGAGAGCCAACTCACTGGAAAAGACCCTGATGCTGGGAAAGATTGAAGGCAGGAGGAGAAGGGGATGACAGAGGATGAGACGGTTGGATGACATCACTGACTCGATGGACGTTAGTTTGAGTTAAAGCTGGGAGATCGTGGAGGGCGGGGAAGCCCGGTGTGCTGCAGTCTGCGGGGTTGCAAAGGGTCAGACACAGCTGAGTGATTGAAAAAAACAACAGTGTGACCCTTGGAGTAGCTCTAGGCTTCCGAGAAGGAACTCCCGAAGCCCTCAAGCAGTGGGTTCCGTGGGCTGGAGCAGAGAAGGCGGCCCCACTGGAGCCGGATCGCCGCAGCCTCACCCGCCTCATCGCTTTGCGGCAAAGCACCTCCCGAATTCAAACTTTTGCTGTCCAGTCACTGAGCGGTCAGTTTTTAGGGGCCAAGACATCTGGGAAGCTAATCCAGAATCTGTGAATATTTGATCGAGTTAACCCAGTTTTGCCTGTTTTTCTAAGCTCCACCAGCCCCTCTTGGTGCAGTAGAAGAGAGGAAACTTTGAATCTAAGAAGTCAAGGGATTGTCTGCCTACTGGGGCTGGAATTTGTGTGTGGAATGAAGGAGAGACAGTGTTTTCCTCCAACACACAGCAATTTGGGTGAGCCTGTTCTTTCTAGCACTTGGTTCTGTTATAAAGAATATTTCCATCACCTGTACCTTTGCCTCACACAGGATCCTAAATGCAAAAAACAAACAAACAAACAAACAAAGGAATTAGCATTTCCGTTCCCTCTGGTATCCAGCCAGCCTGGATGCCTGCCCTCTGGCATCCACAATGCCAGACTTGTGGTATTTATTTAATACATTTTTTTGGTATGAATAAATTAAAATTGCCCAGTTAGTCGCTCAGTTGTATCTGACTTGACTCTTTGTGACGCCATGGACTGTAACCCACCAGGCTCCTCTGTCCATGGGATTATCCAGGCAAGAATACTGGAGTGGGTGCTGTTCCCTTCTCCTGACTCAAGGATCAAACCCACACTTCCTGCATTGCAGGCAGATTCTTTACCCTCTGAGCCACCAGAGAAGCCCCATAAAATAAATTTAGGTATATCTGAAAGTCAATAACTAAATTTATTAAATTTTATATAAATTTCGATATATCTAAAATTAAAACACTTGATAGGCAATTTGGTGGTGTGCTGGTTTTCTCAGCTCAGTTGTTACTTTGCCCTGAAAATGACATAGGGGATCCTTTGAGAGTTTTTTTTTTTTTAATATTGATTGGTAATTTATGTCAACCAAACAAAATTCATAATTTGGAAATAATGTAGCTGGGTCTATGCTGATGAGGAATAATTAAATTGTGTATGCAAATGTTTAGGTCAATAAAATGGCAATGCTATTTAAAAGTCAAACTAAAGCAAACAAATTAATAATCACCACACTTCCAGAAAATCAGAAATTTAAGAATTTCTAGGCCTGCATGTATGATTTTAAAAGAAACATTCCTACATCACAGCTTCTAGCAGGCTCCCCCAAGTATGTTCTCATCAGCATCACAGGGGACAAAGGACGGGACAAGGGAAAATACGCCTGGGCCCCTGTGGCCTGGACTTGGAAGCATCACACTGTGACTTCTGCCGTCGTCAGTTTACCAAAGCGAGTTACAAGTTCGGCCCAAACCCAAGGTGGGTGGGCGGGAACAGAGTTCACCTCTTGACTACAAGTGCAGCTTCACATGGCAGAGGGCACAAGTTCAGGAAAGAATCAGAAATATTTGAAAGTGTTTGTTGCTCAATCCTGTCTGACTCTTTGCAACCCCATGGACTGCAGCACACCAGGCTTTCCTGTTTTTTACCATCTCCCGGAGCTTGCTCAAACTCATGTCCATCGAGTCGGTGATGCCATCCAGCTGTCTCCTTCTCTGTTGTCCCCTTCTCCTCCTGTCCATCATCTTTCCTAGCATCAGGGTCTTTTCCAATGAGTTGGCTCTTCTCAACAGGTGGCCAAAGTACTGGAGTTTCAGCTTCAATAGGAGGGGGTTAATAGCTGGTGTTAATGGCCCCAAGTTTGTTTTTTTTTTCAATCACAGAAAACTCGGAGCTTTTAACACAATCTACTACACCTCTCCTGGCCCATGCTCTACATCGAAACTACACGTAAGCCACACTTTAACTCAAGTACCCTAAACCATCATGTCTCAAATTTCTACACTATTGGGGCAGGTCTAGGTTCAAGGGAGCTTCTAGCTTTAGCCAACTGCTGTGCCAGAATTAGCCATGCTCTGAAATTTGACTCTACAGTAATTTAATGAAGCAAAGAACATTTTGATTACCTAAGGAAAATCAAATATAAGGGATAAATAAATAGATGAAGAAACTGATATCCTTATAAAGCATCACTCTATGCCCAGCTCCATACTGGAGGCTGGGGAAGGGATATTGACACAGTCTTCACAAGACAATTCCCTAAGGACCTCAGCATAATGTACCCAAATTATATAGTGTGGAGGAAAGATTTTAAAAGAAAGCAAGCAGGATCGAAGAGAGCAGAACTAACCACAAACAACATAAGCCAAATAACCAAAAACCTTGAGGCCCATATTCTCCAACCCATGGCCTCAAATGGTACATGAATGTACATATATGCACCTCTTGTGGTGTGTATATACCAGACACGGCTTCCCAGGTGGCATTGGTGATAAAGAACCCGCCTTCCAGTGCAGGAGACGTAAGAGACACAGGTTCAATCCCTGGGTCAGGAAGATCCCCTGGAGACGGGCATGGAAACCCACTCCAGCATTCTTGCCTGAAGAATGCCAGGGACAGAGGAGCCTGGTGGGCTGCAGTCCATGGGGTGGCCCAGAGTCAGACACAACTAAAGGGAATAGCACGTCCACACGCAACACCGGACAGGCATCTGCAACCCACACTCCCTTCTCTCCAGGCTCCCGGGTTTTCCTTGAATGATTTCTTTCCCTTTGAAACATGCCTTTATCATACACTTTACAGTTATTTTAAATCCATGAGAAGAGTTTGGAAAGGGCTGTGACTTAACGAGTATAGGTTTTACTTTGGTGTTGAACCACAGAATCAGTGAGTCTGGATACAGAAAAGTAGAGGCTCGACCTGGCTCTCAAAGGCCTTACAGCGGAGTCGGACTAGCATGCATGAGTCCACAGTAAACAGGACAAGATAGACTGGATTTGGAGCTAAATCCAATGGTGTAGACTGGGAGGTCTCGGGAGAAGTGCAACCATTAGGAAGACACACTTCCTGCCCAGAAAATTTGCCACTGCCCCAGTGGATTTTGGAATTACAGTGCTAACAAGTCATGCCCAAGACCCACAGGATGCTACCACCTCGCCATGAACCTTGACTTGCTTCTGCAACCTCAGAGATGACTGTGCGCCCAGTCCTTAGAATATCCAGAATTTCTACCACATAACTGGATACCTAATTGTATTTTTTTTCTAGCAATCTTTGCTGTGTTTTCAGGATGGTTAGTCTTCCACTTTTACCAGATTGCAAACCCACTAAGGCCTGCGAACATATGTGTCTGCATAGATTTGAATGAGACCTTCGAGATCTTTCTGTATAATCTTTCCTTTTCTACAGCTGGGAACATTAAAGACTAACAAGTTGTGACTCAACCAAAGCTCCTACGGACCCTTCAAGTTTAGAAGACTCCTTAAGATTCTTTTCTTTTCTCTCCCTATCATTTATGAATCAAAGGGAAGAATGAGTGATGCTATTTCTAGGGACTTTGTTACAGAGTATATTGCTTGCTTAGAATTTCTTCACCTGGAGATTTAGGAGTAGGAAAACACAGCCTGTAGCTTGGTTATAGATTTTTTCTTTAAGAACAGGGGTTAAGACTTCCTTGGTGGTCCAGTGGTTAAGAATCCACCTGCCGATGCAGGGGACATGGCTTCGATCCCTGATCTGGGAATTTCCTACATGCTGCGGAGCAACTCCACAGCAAGAGAGACCAACACAGTGAGAAGCCTCGCTTCTCAAGAAAGAGTACCCAAACTCGCTGCAACTAAGTAAAGGCCACGTGCAGAAACAAAAACGAAGCACAGCCGTAAATAAATAAACACAATTTTTAAAATAAGAATGTGGATTAGCTATCAATCTGAGCTGGTCAGCAAGACTTGAATGTAGCAGTGATGAGATTCTACACCCTGACCCTGATTCAATTCTTTCTCCCAACACAGGGTAAGCAACTAGAACCTGTGAGTTTTCTATGAGGAAGTCAGTCGAGGACCTAAGGCCTGAGCATGGGTAGGAAGGGACAGTTCAGAGCGGCCTGTGTTGGCAGGACCAGAAAGACAAACAGGAGCATTGTAAGGAGTTGGGTCTGGGTCTGGAAGTGAGAGGACTGTGCTGTCTCTTTAAAGATCTAGAATGAGAGACGCTGTCTTCGCATCTGGAGTCTTGAAGGTCCAAGACTAGCCATCGCCAGTCACGTCCATTCTGAGCTGGGGATGCCTGGAAGTCCATTGCCTTTGGCCCTGAGGTCATCAGTGGGGAAAGCCCAGGTAGATCTGGACATCTGCATTTCTCTCCACTATTGCTAATAAGCAGCTCGTTTGCATTTTTTATTTAAAAAATGATCCGTTTGATCTCTTAGCCGAGTTAGACAGGATTAACATGTGCATGCTTGGTTGCTAAGTCCTGTTTGACTCTTAGCGACCCTGTGGACTGTAGCCTGCCAGGCTCCTCTGTCCTTGGGATTCTCCGGGCAAGAATACTGGAGTGGGCTGCCACGCCCTCCTCCAGGGGATCTTCCTGATCCAGGGGTCAAATCCAAGTCCCCTACATCCCCTGCATTGGCAGGCAGATTCTTTACCACTGAGTCACCGTATAGTCCCTCTCTAACCTCCGATCAGTTTAGAAACCATTCTTGAATACTAATACTCTTTCCTCGCATGAAACTGAACTAGCCATCCAGTTGGGTTCTCTCCAAAGGATTGAATTAGTCTATAAAGCTGATGATTTTTATTTTGGGATGTTATAACAACCTTATAACACCCCAAAGCCTTATAACCTTATAACACCTCAACCGTGTTTGAGTAAGCTCCGGGAGTTGGTGATGGACAGGGAAGCCTGGCGTGCCGCAGAGTCCATGGGGTCGAAAACAGCAGGATGCGACTGAGCGACTGAATTCAACTGATAACGACCTTATGGAGGTACAACTAACATTCAGTAAGCAGCAGATATTTAAAACGTAAACTTGCTCCATCTTGACATATGAATGAAAGTGAAAGTCGCTCAGTTGTGTCCTACTCTTTTCGACCCCATGGACTGTAGCCCACCAAGCTCCTCTATTCATAGAATTCTCCAGGCAAGAATACTGGAGTGGGTAGCTGGTCCCTTTTCCAGGGGATCTTCCCAACCCAGGGATCGAGCCCGGGTCTCCCACATTGAAGGCAGATTCTTTACAGTCTGAGCCGCCAGGGAAGCCCCGAATATGCCTGCAATGGTGAAATACTGACGTTTTGTTGCACTTTTTGTAACCTCTATTATTCCGGCTCTGAGCTCCCCAGGCAACCATGGATCTGTTTCTGTCACTCTAGGTTGGTTTACATCTTCTAGAATTTGATGTAAATGGAGCCATTCATTCTATACTCTCTTTGCCTTGCTTCTTTCACTCAGCAAAATCATTTTGAAAGTCCTCCATGTCCATCACACAGTTCATTCTTTTTTCTTCCTGACTAGCACCCCACTGCATGGATATAATGCAGGTGCATGTTTATCCATTCACCTTTTGACAGACATCTCCGTTGCTTGCAGTATTTGGCTATGATAAATAAAGCTGCTTTACTCATTCATATATACAAGGCTTTGTATGGACATTTAATTTCTCTTAGGTAAATACCTAGGAGCCCAATGGTTGAATCATATGATGTGTGTGTGTTTAACTTTTTAAGAAATTGCCAGAGTGGCACTGTTTTATATTCCCACTGAGAAGTCGCTTCCAGCTGCTCCCTACCCCTGGCGTGGTGAGACTTCTTCCTTTTAGCCGCCTTATTTGGTGTGTAGTCTTGTCTATGGGTCCAGTTCGAGCTTCCTTCTTGGCTTAGGCTGTTGAGCATATTTCCATGAGTTCATTTGCCATTGGTATGTCTTCTTTGGTAAAAAGTGTGTTCAAATCTTTTTCCCATTTTTAAAATGAGGGTTTTTGTTTCCTATAATTAATTTTCAAGAGTTCTTTGTATATTCTAGATTTAAAAATCCATTATCAAATACATGACGCGCAGATATTTTGTCACAGTGTCTCGTTAGATTTTCATTCTCTGAGCCAGTGTCTTTCTAGAGCAGAAGTTTTCATGTGTGATGAAGTCCGTTTTATCCACTTGTTCCTTTATGGATTATGTTTCTGGACTCATACGTAAAAATTCCTAAAGTCACAGAGGTTTTCTCTTGTGATTTTTTTCGAGTAGTTGTACACTCCTGGCTTGTGCGTTTAAGTCCATGATCCATTTAGAGTTAGACTTACATAGGCATTTCTTGTCGTGATCACAGGGTTTTTCTGGTTTGGTGTGATAATATGATAGATTATGTTAATTGTGTTTTTTTTTTAATGAATGTTTTTATGAAGAAAATATGGCACCATTGTAGGAAAAGACTCTGAAGCCTCATTCAGACTCAGCAGATCACAACAGAGCAATTGATGAGTGATGTCTGAACGGGGCCCAGGAAGTGGAAGGGCTGCTTCTGAGCCATGAAGTCGCCATTTGGTGCCTCCATGGTGACACGCTCTCTGAGTGATGCTTTCACTTGCCTCCTTGCAGTCAGCTTGCTGGTCACTTCTGCTGATGACAGTCTTACACGCAAATGCAACAGTGACTGGAGAGAAGCTTATGAGCCCCCGATACGGTGCAAGTTGCACGTCATTACATCTTAAAGTTATTCCCCAAAAAACTCACCCTCTTCTCCGTGAAAATAAAAAAGAACCTGATAGACAAAGACCAGGCCAATGAATATATTGAAGACTAGAGCTTCCTTTTTTTTTTTTTTTTTCTAGATAAATTTATCCTTTTTTCCCTCCGCTTGGATCCCCCTGGGGTGTGATTTATCCAGAGAAATGTGTTTCCTTTTGAAGCTGTAGAGTGTTAACAAGATATTGGCATAGGGATTACTTTTGCCTCTGTCACGCAATCCACCCTAACCTCACATGCCAGTTCTTCCGTCCCCTGCAGAGAAACCACTGAATGGGGAGTGATGTGTTTCTGCTCTGTGTTACTGGAATTCAGAATGAATTTCTCATCATCACAGTGGCTTGGTGCCATTAAAATATTGCTGAAAGTGTTTTAAACCGATGCATTATGGTTTAAATAATTTTTTTGTGTGTTTTTCTTGGACCCTATCCTTTAAGGCTACCGCTGTTTCTCTGGGGAGATGTGTGTGTGCACGTGTGTGTGAGTGATCAGTCGCTTCAGTTGTGTCTGACTGTTAGTGACCCTGTAGACTGCAGCCCACCAGGCTCCTCTGTCCATGAAATTTTCCAGACAAGAATACAGGAGTGGGTTGCCATTCCCTTCCGCAGGGGATCTTCCCCTCCCAAGAATCAAACTCACAGTCTTCTGTGTCCCCTGCATTGCAGGCAGATTTTTGCCACTGAGCCAGCAGGGTAAAGATGTGTAACATGCTTTAAATGATTGATTAAAGGGGTTTTAGAGCTTAGCCAATTTGGGAGTTGGAGACAGTTTGAATATTGTCCTTATTCCATAATGCTAATACTTATATCTCCTATGTGTATTTAATGATATTTGAGAACATTTGAGAAGGCAAGGAAAAAGGAAACAGGTTTCTTATGCAGCAAAATGAAAATGGTAGGGGAAAAAATCTCAGCCTGCTACTGAACTCTTTGAGACAGCTAAAGTTGAAATTGATTCTGGCAAGGCCATTACGGGGGTAATTGTCCAAGAGAATGTTTTCTTGCACAGGAAATTAGAGACAGGGAAAACATTATTAAAAGTAAAAATTTGTAGATTTTTGAATCCGCCAGCATGTGTAGCAGTTATTGTATTCCCTTATGGGATTAACAACCGAATTAAATTTTAGTTAGACTCCAATTTGGAGCTGAATTCCAAGCTTGAAGAGCCTTCGAGGAGGAAGGGAAGAAAAGGCAGAGGGATTCAAGATGCTTTTTGACACAGTGAAACAGCCCCCAGCGCCCCCGCCCCAAATCACATGCTTTACAAAGTTACAAAAAAAGGTAAAGTGAAGGGGTTTATTGCTTATATTAAATGAAAGATCAAAATGTTTTGATTTGTGCTTTAGAAAAAAATCTGGTCATGACTCTGTACCAAAATTCACCATATGTACGTGATTCTACAAGTTTAGATATGACAAGATATGAAAAATATCTGTCACTAAATCTTATGATTAAACTCGACAGCAAAACGGAGACTTGGTTGACTAATCCAGGAATATGAGAGTGTTTTTGTGAGCAAGTGTGTGTGTTTGTTGTGTGTGCTTGTGTGCTTGTGTGTTGTGTGTATGTGTCAGATGAGTATATGTATTTTGAAGGGGGAGGAAGTGGCAAGATTGAAAATGTTTATCTGAAGAAGAAGTTGTTGGATGTCTAAATTGCAGTAATCATTCATATAAATTTGCTTTAACAAGTGATCACTTTATTTTTTGTTTGACTTATGTATCCATAGTTCTTGGATTTTCATTTAAAAATACACCTGTATTGAGACACAGATTCTACTGCTCTGCATTGATTTAAAGGAATAGTGATTATATTCCGTCATGTAGATAGACATTTTTGGACCAGACATGATATGCATTCGTTAACAGCTCATTCATTCACCACGATGAGTTTGGCATAAGTGAATTTTCCAGATAACCAACATTAAACCCATAAAGTTTTTATTTTAGTCATTTTAATGGAAAGGTCCCAATGTTCCTCACATCTTAAATAAATCATTCTGATGAGGAATCCAAGTGAGTACCAGATAATTGTGAGAAGGAAATCCTGTTACCTGGTGAAGAGGAATTAGAAGGTCCAATTTAAATGATACTTTTGCATGCCATTTATTGATATGGCGAAGTGTAGTGCAAGTCTCTCCGTTGTGTCTGATTCTTTGTGACTTCATGGACCGTACAGTCCGTGGACTTCTTCAGGCCAGAATACTGGAGCGCCTTTCCCTTCTCCAGGGGATCTTCCCAACCCAGGAATCGAACCCAGGTCTCCCCAGGTCTCCGGCATTGTAGGCAGATTCTTTCCCAGCTGAGCCATTGATATGGTAAATGCTCACTTTATAATGGTGAATGGCAGAAAAGAGGCAAAGTTTTATTCTGCACTATCTCAGTACTGATCTACAGATGGAGTGGGTACAGGGAAGATTAGATCTTTAGGTCTGCTTTTCAAAAATGGTCCACATGTAGACTATGCCCAGAAAAGTAGGAAACACTAGACATTGGTCCATGGTTCTCTTTGAATGGGCAATTGAAGAGGATTTTAATTTTTTTCCTCTTTCCTTTTTTATTCTTCAGGTTTTTTTTGTGTGTGTGTGATCAGATTTTTTTTTAAGGTTGTTGGGCTTTTTCAAACTGTATCATAGATAAACTACTTACTGCCCACTCAACCATACCTATATTAGGTAATGAATACATATTTTATGTGATAGATGCTCAGAGAAAATTCATTCATTTATTTATTTTTACATAAAGACACTCATTAATATTCTGGGGACCTTTCCCTACACAAGCTGCTTTTAAACTATTTCACTTAAGATAAAGCTTTGGGAGAGACTTCTCTGGCAGTCCAATGGTTAAGACTTTGCCTTCTAATGCAGAGGGTACAGGTTCAATCCCTGACCAAGGAGCTAAGAACCTTAGAAAAAAGGAGAAAGCTTTTTGGTACCTTCCTTATACAGACAAATATTTTTTTTTAAATATATCTGCACTCATTTATTACAGAGGCTAAGTGGCGTAGCCAGACATTCAATTCAGTTCAGTTCAGTTCAATTCAGTCGCTTGGTCGTGTCTACCTCTTTGCCACCCCATGAACCGAACCACGCCAGGCCTCCCTGTCCATCACCAACTCCCGGAGTCCACCCAAATCCATGTCCATTGTGTCAGTGATGCCATCCAATCATCTCATCCTCTGTCGTCCCCTTCTCCTCTTGCCTTCAGTCTTTCCCAGCATCAGGGTCTTTTCCAATGAGTCAGCTCTTTGCATCAGGTGGTCAAAGTATTGGAGTTTCAGCTTTAGCATCAGTCCTTCCAATGAATATTCAGGACTGATTTCTTTTAGGATAGACTGGTTGGATCTCCTTGCAGTCCAAGGGACTCTCAAGAGTCTTCTCCAGCACCACAGTTCAAAAGCATCAATTCTCTGGCACTCAGCTTTCTTTATAGTCCAACTCTCACATCCATACATGACCACTGGAAAAACCATAGCCACACATTATAACACGGCTAACTGACCCTCACCTTGTATCTGCGCTCGACAAAGCTGAGTAAGGACTTGCTGTTTACAGGCTTCAGTCAGAGAAAACCCTTGAGGATCTGTTCCTCCAGCCCCAAATTTCTGCCAAAATTTAAAAGTTATCTGACCTGAGGCTGATGTTAATCGCGTGACTGGAAATCCAAGTGATGTCAGTGCACCATAGAATAAAGAGGTTCTCCACCAATGAGCACCTCTCCCCTTGGATCCTCTGTGGAGAATCAAAAGACAGCAAGAAAAAGCAGTTACCTTTGGCTAAAGTACTTCAGAGTGGTTTCTGAGGTCGTGATGCTCAGCTTTTAACATCACCGGAGAACGCGATCACCGACGGCAACATTGTTACTTCTTTGGTTACAGTTTTGTCATTGGATTTATAGTCTGTCACCCGGAGTCACGTGTTCGGAGTCACGTGTTCAGATATCCGGGAGGCAGCCCTGAGCAGTGGTGCCCAGCATGGGGTCTGGAGGTCAGCAACTGGAATCCTTTCAACAGGTAATTTTGAGCAAGGTATTCAACCTCTCTGTGCCTCAACTTCCCCATTGAAAAATTAGACTCATATTAAAATCGACCTCATGAGGTCATGGTGCTAATTAAATGAGGCAATTCACCTCCTATGGGTAACATGGGGCCTAAGACATACTGTGTCCAAAAAGGTGTCATTATTATGATTATTAGATTTTCAATGGCTAATAATTACCATAACTGTGCTTATAAATATTTATAACTTCTTAAAGTGCCAAAAGTGGGATAGGAGGCCAGCCAACCTGACCTGACAGGGGACAGCCCAGAACCGAGGTGGGCCAACTGTGACCCACAGGCCAAATCCGGTCTGCCGCCTCTTTTTGTAAATAATGTATTATTAGACCACGGCTGCAGCCATTTGTCTAAATCTTGTCTGCAGTGCTTTTGTGCTGCAGTGCAGAGTTGGGTGGTTGCTACGGAGACAGCTTCATCAGAAAACCCTAAAATATTTACTACATGGCCCTCCGCAGAAAAAAATTACCATTCCCTTATACAGACTACAAAGGGAATACAAGGAATTTGGGAAGAATGTTTTGGAGCTAAAGAAAATCCAGTATTTAGAGAAATACCAAAGGAAGTGACTGTCTGACAATGACCCCGGTTCACTAGTTAGCAAGCAAAACAGTAGTAGTAACCACGGGAGAAACAATGATTCCTGAGCAGAATAACCTCGAGGAATAAACAGAAGCTGGCTTGTTTGAGGGCCAGAGTAAGGATCGCATTGAAGGAACAGGGAACAAATGAGGAAGAGAGAGTGCAATAAAGTTTAGTGTTATCAATCAAGGCAAACAAGGACTACCATCTTCATGCTGAATAGTTCTGTATCCCAAGGCAATAATAAAACACAGAAATGAATCAGTGATGTACACAATTCCTAAAAAGGTATGTGTGTGCACATTAACAGTGTTGACACGAACTATGACACGGCTTAGGCAGAGCAAATAGAATGTAGAGTATTCCCCCAAATCTAGTTCTCTGATTCGGTAAAAGCAGGTAACCTCTTGGAAAGCATGTGAAGATGACAAGAGCAGCCTGCCAGAGATAAGAGCTGGATGATGTTTGGGGCTGAGTTACATAGTCTTCAGAAAGATTAAGACAATAGCGCCTTCCTGAGACAAAAAGTCATAGAAAAAGTCAGACCAGAACTACTTTCCCGAAGAAGAAACCACTGGTTCCAGGACAAAGTTGCCAAATTTTCTCTCAGGTAGAGTTGGCTACTCATGTATGAAGGCTCCCATTGCTAACACTCACATAGGCATCCATAATTTGAGTCTGTAACGGTTAAGTCTGTAAACCACATCGGTGATAATTAACGTCAAGTCTGCATTCGCAAATTTAGAACAACTTCTCCTGTGCCTCCACTGGAGACAACAGAATAAAGGTCAGTCGGCTGAGTGACCGGTGGTTGGAGCTGAGCTTCCGAGGTCTCCTGAATCCTCACTCAGGCAGACACACAGCACAGCGTTCAAGTGGGGTGAGTGTGAGCGTGCACCGTCAGAGGAAAAGTCTGCTCCTAAAACCTGAATTTCCCACGGAACGATCCACACCTCCCGTCACTTGGAAGACGTAGACTGCTTTCGCATCAATCTTTGGTAAAAGACTAAGCCATGCAAAGAGCAACTTACACTTTAAACTAATGGAATTAAAACAGACCTGTTACTGGCTAACATCTCCTGGGAAGAAAATTCTTACCATGTATTATGTTCCAATTTTGGAACCCTTGGATACCTCCTGAGACATTCAGCTCGTTAGATTTATTCTGCACTGACACTCTGAGCGGTACGAGTCCTTCACTGATGCTGCTTTCATGGTTCCATCCTCGTTACGAGGCACTGGGGAGAGAGGCTTGGGAACAGTATAAGGAGGCTCTGCTCTGTGGCACATATGGTTGGATACATCAAAAGCAGTGAGGGATGCAAGGCTGAAATTAACTCTGTAGACTAAAGCGTCATTTCTGTGGGCCTCAGAGCAAGATGCCTGAATGTTTTGCTGTTCCTTTTCAATCTGGGAGAAAATAGTAAGAATGTAGCTAATCATTATTAAACTCTGGATATTTTAGCTGTTTGCAAAACTGCTGATTTAAGTCTTTAAGTTGTTATTGGGGGCGGGGGGAGACTGGAGGGAAGGAAGTTCACTACAATGTTAAGATTTGTTCCCTCTGGGTGGTGAGAATAATGAATTTTTTCCTTCGATTTTTCTATATTTCAGAGTTTTCTAACAAGGATGTGAATTCTTATACACTAGAAAAAATATGTATAATAAACTACTTTACATTAGTTTATCTAATTTCTTCTAGTATATTTGGAAAAAAAAGGAAAGAGAAAATTAGCTTATTTCCTGATATGACAGATGGAAGTCTGGGAACTACATTTAAAAATGATTTTAATAAATGAGAGTAGGCAAAATAATAACATTTTTCTGGCATTTGAGCCTAATATAAATGAGTAAAAAAGGCACAACCCTACCTTAATGAAATATTTCTGCCAAAAAATCATTCACTTTTATTTGTCATATGGATAAATAACTGTTATTTCCCCAAACTCCCACCATTATTCTATTTCTGTTTCCTTCCTTTCTATTTTTCTTTCTCCTAGTTTCCACCTTTATGGTTCAGATCTAGCAACAAGCTCAGTTGTTCAAATACATAAAATAAAGGTGTTTGTCTTTTGAGGTAAAGGATGTAGCATTTTGTACATTTTTTTTCCCATCTCGCTTCCTACTCATAAATTATATTTGTGTGAATTGCACTGTATTGGTCACCAAAATGCGGTAGGCATTATTCTAATTCAAGAAATAGAGAGTAACTGAGTTGTATTTGCAATTAATGAGAATGTTTGATATGTCTATATCACAAGTCAACATTTAAAAAGACATTTCTCAGCACTTATACACTAAAATGTGCATTTTAGGCTGTTATAAGTACTCTAAGTACAAAAATTGCTCATGTCTAAAACAATTTGTACTTTTGCACTTGCAATTTTCTTGGTCTATTATAAACAATGCGCATTCTGTAGAGCACATTTAAATGCATTATTTCCGTGCTTAAAAATGTACTCTTTAAAAGAGAGCATTGAAAGAAATGTTAATGTAGCCATTTTACTAATTTCACGCGGGCAAAAGGTGAATTAGTTGAAGGTCGGGAATTCAGATCAAATACCCTGTACCAGATCCGTCATCCTGTACTTTCAGTACCATGGTGAATCCGCCAGGCTGTCCCTCCATCTAACAAATATTACCAGACCAAGAAGACATTCTACAGCCTCTAGTGCCAGAAGATTCCAAGCCAGAGAAATCGGTGTGCAAGCTCTAGCACTTAAACTGGCAAATAGTACCAATCTCAAAGGGTTCAGTGCTTGCGAATCATCTCACTTAACGGGTGTTGGCACGGCCCTGCTTCAGTCCGTGACCCCGCTACTTTATCCCACAAAGCAGAGCCGAGCTCTCTCTGGACCAGAACTGGCTCCAGTTGCTTAGCCACAAGACCAGCTTCCCTGATTTCCTGTGATGCCGCCAGTCCAGCAATGTGCATTAATAAGGCTCCCACTGTATGCCCAAGGCCAGGACAGATAAACTACTTACAGGACAGAAATAGCTTGGGGCGTGAAGTAAACATTAACAGAGCCTTTAACACCAAGAATCTTGGCGCTACGATTCTTCCAGTGCACACTGGGCTTCTGAGTCCTACCCTCCCTGTCTTCCCTTGCCTACTAATTCTCATTTTGGTCTTTTCCACTGGGAAAGGTTAATCAACTTTGACATGAAAGTCAAAAACACATGCACACCTACTACCAGGCATTGAAGTTAGTAAAATATTCTTAAATTTTCAATTTTAACTACAAAGTGTTAATCACTAAGTCGTGTCCGACTCTTTGCAACCCCACGGACTGTAGCCCACCAGGCTCCTCTGTCCATGGGATTCTCCAGGCAAGAATACTGGAGTGGGTTGCTATGCCTGCCTCCAGGGGATCTTCCCAACCCAGGGATCGAACCCAGGTCTCTTGCATTGCAGGCATTCTTTACCATCTGAGTCATGGAACTTGACCACATTACTACTGGACACTCTCTCTCCGTCATTTCTGTTTCTCTCTCTCTCTTCAGCAGATGTAGCTGTCTGGAGGTGTAAGACTGATCCTATATTTAGTAGGGACCTGAGAAGGGTCAAGAACCCCAGATGTGCAGAGGGGGCCTCAGGTGGACCCCTCTGCGGATCTGCCCCACCCGTGCTCAGCGGTGGGTCTGCTACCGTCTTAGGGAGCCATCTCTCCTGGGTTCTGACTTGTTTCTCCTGAGTCTAGGTCCATGCTTCAATGACTGTCTGGTTCTGCTTTCAAGAAGGATGGAGATCTTATTCCATCCCTTATATTATTCTATCCTTCATGTTATTATAGGAGTCCTGTGGCTTATTCCTGCCAAGGACTCAGGGATGGGGGCTGCACCGAGTTCCCCTGGGAAACTCCCCTTTGGAGTCACTCACTTTCTAAACTCTCTCACCCTGACCTGGGCCCCAGCTGTCCGGATTCCCCTGCAGCAGCGCCTGCTCCCAGGTCTCGGGGATGCTGGTACCCACTAATCAGCTCTCTTTGCTCCCACTCGCTCCTTGCCAGTCCACTCTGTGGGTGCAGAGTTGCTGTAACTGGCTGCCTGTCTTCTGTTATCCTGTGTTATGCCTATCACCACGCCCCCACCCTTAACACTGCGCCCCCTGCCCCAGGCTCAGTCACTTCACCCGCCTCTTCCCACTGTCTGCTGGCTTTGGGCTCCTTCTCTGCCGTGGAGGGTGAAAGAACAGGCTTGTAGTTACAGCTTTTGAGGCCAGGAGTGTCACGCCGGAAGAAGAGGTAGAAACACGGCTCTCATTGTGAAGGCTTCGAGTTATATGGATTTTTTTTCCTCCCTCCATTAATTTCGTTCTGACTCTGTAAATGCCATCTGGGATTCTTTAAGAGTTTTCTCAATCAGTGTTTGCTGCTTGAAAAATACCCCAACTTGCTTCACGGCTGGCTGTTGAGAGAATTGATGCTCTGTTCTGCTGTGCGTCACCTCAGAGGTGTCTTCTCTGTTTAAGAATGCACCAAGAGCGGTATTTTTAACAGATGCGAGGGTTGGGAAAGTAGTCTTGAAACAGACCCAAATCAAACAGAAAAAGGATAGTATTAAGGCTGCTTGAGACGGAAGTGTTCACATTCCTTCAATACAAATCTATCTGTCTATATGATCAAGAAAGATAGACAGACAGACATATCTCTCTATATATGTATCTGCCAGGATTTGTAAGCGAGACCTCTCTACCTTCCCATAAGAGAGGGAACTGGAGCCTCAGCAGGGGTAAATGAGCTTCCTGCAGGTTTAAGAAGCCGTTCCCTGATCCAAACCGGGGTGCCTGAACAGTTCCAATAATGAAATGGAATGAATTTTCAACTGCTCTAGAAATGCCGTTCAACCGACCCAGACAGGCATCTCCATGGGTGCTCACACAGAAAATGAGTTTATCGCAGATGTTCCATCTCTTTAAAGTCTTCCTCTCATTTTATTTTAAGTAACTCGCTCTCTGACGGGGTTCTTCGCGAGGTTATCCACCTCCGAGCAGCGGGAAGGGCACCTAACCTGTGCCTTCCCCGAGAGCGGTGGCAGGGAACGCGACTGTAACCTGGCCACACTGCCAGCGTTAGAGGGCTGGGGCTGGACTGACGACGGCCTGCAGCCACCTGCCTCCACAAACATACCCGCCCCCATTTCCGAACTCTTTTAGGAAGGTCCTGATTAGATTTATTTACTTAGGCATTCGCATTTGTCATTCTTTTCAAGTCCCTGAGATTTGAGCACAGGAGAATATTACATTTCTGTGACCGAGAAAGCCAAATAACAGACCAAGAAAGATATTGACGATAAATGACAGACAGTTTATTATTCTCTTACAGAAATAGGTCTTACCAACTAGGAAGGAGCCAATAAAACCTCTGATTCACCCTCCCCTTCAAACTTCATAAAGGTCAGGATCAGGTAATGTTCAAAAGATAATATATATTTGGTTTTCCCAGGTGGCTCAGGGGTAAAAATCCTAAATGCCAACGCAGGAGACACAGGAGATGCAGGTTCAATCCCTGGGCTAAGAAGATCCCCGGAGGTAAAAACGATAATCCACTCAGTCTTCATGCTGAGAAAATCCCATGGAGAGGGCAGTCTGGAGGGCTACAGTCCATAGGGTCACAAAGAGTTAGATACAATTGAGTAACTGAGTTCACATGTAATATATAATTAGTCAATACGTGCATGGAAAAATGTTCAGTCTCCACTAATCAAATAAATGTTTTCTAGGAATTAAACTGGTACAAATTTTTATTTGTTTAAAATGAAATATTTAGTGCTTACAGGTTTACAAATGGTGAATACACTTTAACGTTTCAAATGGAACTATGAATTGGTTCCCTTGCTTTAGTAGTTAGTTTATTTAGACTGCATGTTGATTGATGCAATTGATAAAATGTATTTAATAATACAATAAAATGTTCATTTTATTATGATAGCCATTGTACGCACTTAGAAATAGTGTAATTGCTTATATATATATATATAACTAATTAATAAATTTTTCTATTATAGACTTTTGGATGCCTTCTTTCTTTCCTATATTTTCCACCTTTTCTAAAATACTATTTTTTTCATATTAGAGAAAAGATAAACATTATATACGCAACTTTAAAAATTAGCTACCTACCAAATACCTTGATACCTACCAAATATGGGGATTGCCTGGTAGCTCAAATGGTAAAGAGTTTGCTTGCAATGTTTGATCCCTGGGTGGGGAAGATCCCCTGCAGAAGAAAATGGCACCCCACTCCAGTATTCTTGCTTGGAAAATCCCATGGACTGAGGAGCCTGGTGGGCTACAGTCCATGGAGTTGCAAACAGTCAGACATGACTGAGTCGTCCCTGACTTACTTTACCGGACACCTTAGTTTTCTTGCTAAGTAGTTTTAATATCTAGTTCTTTGAACAGTTTTACAACCCTCCTTATATGTAAACAGTTGGTAGTCAAGAAAGGTTTTCTGGCAGTGGGAAGTCGAGTCCATGTGTGAGTTACGGAGACTGGGAGACACAGGCGGCCCGCCAGCCTCATTACTCTGTGATTAGATTCAATGTCGTAAATCCTACTTTTCAGTTTGCTCCTCGCATACTTTTTGTTTAAAAAGAAATCGCTAACACATCTTATTATACAACCATCGTCAGTCTACTTTCTTAGAAAATGAACAGAATTTTGAAGGCTGGGCTTTCGTTTTAGTTTTGTGGCCTGAGTTAGTGATGCCCTGGGCATGGCTTGCACTTTGCTGCCGAGTCTCCGGCGTGGTCTAAGCGGGGTCTTTGCTTATGCCTGCATTTTATAGACCCCTGCAGTCTACAGTCCTCTGCATAACTCCAAGTTTGAGGGTTTGCACCTGGCCCAGATGAGCTGGCCCGTGAATTTACAACTATCCCATTGTACAGAAAGGGGAAACTAAGTCTTACAAGCGGTAAAACAACTGCGCATTGCCACGGAGCTAGAAGGGCTTCCCTGGTGGCTCGTGGTAAAGAATCTGCTTGCCAGTGCAGGAGACGCAAGAGATGGTGGGTTCAATCCCTGCATTGGGAAGATCCCCTGGAGAAGGTAATGGCAACCTACCCCAGTATTCTTGCCTGGGAAATCCCACAGAGGAGCCTGGTGAGCTACAGTCCATGGGGTCACAAAGAGTCAGACACGGCTGAGCTACTAACACTTTCATTTTTCACACTCTTGCTGCTCAGTTACACTTTTATTCATTAATCCATTCATTCAACAGATATTGAATGTTATACAGCAGAAACTCTTCCAGGTGCAGGGAATATAGTGATGGACTTGATCAAGTCCCCAAGCAACTGGGAATGATATTCCACCTCCGGGAAACTCAGACTCTGCCATGGACTTCTCCGGATAAGCCTGCTCTTCACCCGAGAGGCACGATTGCGTGAAATCCGCTGATTCCCAACACAGAGAGGAACTTGACTAGGGAGTCCATTTTGAGGGATTATCCCATTTCACCCACTAAACTGCAGGCTTCTCAAGGTAAGAGAATGTGATATGCTTCTTTCACGCCTTCACTTTTTCACTTGGTATCTTATCATGAAGTCCTGTTCGTTGACTTGTTTCTTGGCCAAAAAGGGGAAATTATAAATTTTGCCAAAAATACCTTTCCAGCAGCCTCTCCCTCACTTTCAACCACCGTTTTGTGTCCTTCCAAGCAGGTTAGAAACCCGAGCCAGGCCACTGACATTTCTGTCCTCTCTGCTCGCGCTCTGGTTTATTCAGCCTGTACACGTTAGATTTATCTGTTTACATTGTTCTTGGTTGACGTTTTGTTCCTATGGTTTCTGCTTTGGGTAGATTCCTGCACATTTCCTCACATTTCATGCCATTCCTTTAAGCTACATTTCGGCACAGAGCTCTCTTTGTTCACAAAAATTCTGAGAGCATCTCACCACAGCTGCACACAGCTATAGGAATGTGTCCATCACTGCTTCGGGAAGAGAGATACAGGCAAGGTTTCCAAAATACCATGGCACAATGGAAGTATAGAGGAAAACTTAGGTCAAGAAGATTGCGTTCCCTAATGCCAAGACAGCTGTAAGCTTGAAAGAGAAAAAAAAAAATAGAAAATGCAAGTCTGAAATGGAATGCACTTGCTTTGAGCAAGCAAAGTGGCTCAGCTCAGTGAAGGGAAGTATCCTGTTCCACATTGATTGACTATTAGCATATTGTAATTTAACCTCCTAGTGCAAAGATTCTTCATGCAAATGGTTTGGGAAAATCTGTAGGCAATTATTGTTAATATCAAGCAATTGACAGCATATAGGGATCCCAAAGCCTGTTTTGAACTAGTAAACAGCATCATTTCAAGCTGACCATTGTAAAAAAGAAGCTCGGAGAGGTTAAATAACTTTCAGAGACCCCACAGCCAGTCACAGGGAACAGCGAAGCTACAAGAAGCTGGGAGTCGATGGACTTGATCCCCGAAGCACCTTTCTCCCTAAGTCGCTTGCACCATAGCAATCCCACCAGTACTGTGGTCCTCTTCTCGCTAGTACTCCCATCTCATCCATTCATCACATTCTTCTCCATGGTCTATTAACTTGGCAAGAGTTGAGCAAATATAGTCAAAGGCATCACCATGGATATATGGATGCAATCGAATCTGAACACCTGCATGGGAGTAACAGGCAAAAAACCCGACAGAAACCAATTATGCCCCCAAGTAACAGATCATTTTAATCAGTGTATAGGTGACTAGATGTAGTTCATTTGGGCCCAGATAATTCTTCATCTTTCTCCCTTATTCTCCCTGACAGAGATCTCTTCTGTAACGAGTCCCAGGTTAGAGAAACAATCATAGTGGCAGTAAAACTCAAACAGGGGCTCTGTATCAAGCTAGAGGGGTGGGATGGGGCGGGATGGGGCGGGAGATGGCAGGGAGGTTCCAAAGGGAGGGGACATGTGTATACCTATGGCTGATTCACACTGAGGTTTTATAGAAAACAACAAAATTCTGTTAAGCAATTATCCTTCAATAAATAAATTTAAAATTAAAAAAAAATCAAAAACAACTTTAAATCCACAGAAACCAAGGCAAGATGTTCCTACCTTTCAGAGAAAATGAAAATACCCTACAAGGCAGATACATGTGTGGAGAATGCACGAGGGTCTGTACAGCATCTTTTGCAGGATGCAAGGTGAAGCTTTAAGATTGACAAGATGATGGTTATGAAAGTGGGTGCCGAGGATAGTGTTTATTTGAGGGAGAGAGAAAGATAGCTGTGTGTTAGCTTTCCCACCATTCTGCACAAGGGAATTTATTTGTTGGATTCTAGCCCTGGAGAAGGAAATGGCAACCCACTCCAGTGTTCTTGCCTGGAGAATCCCAGGGACGGGGGAGCCTGGTGGGCTGCCGTCTATGGGGGTCACACAGAGTCGGACACGACTGAAGCGACTTAGCAGCAGCAGCAGCAGCAGCCCTGGCTTAAGCTCATTTGTCGAACGCTGAGCCCTCACAAGGTTGAGCTTGGAGATCTCCTATGATTTCTTCTGAGATTCCTGCTTGCTCTTGCGCCAGTTCTTTTTGCCGTGAGGCTGCTCCTATAACCTAAATAGAGGAAAGCCTTTTGAGCCCATAATCACAGGATCCTCAGATGAGAATGTTCTCAAGCCCACTGTCCCCCATGAAGTTCTCTTCGACCATTCAACCCAACCAATGCAGCTCAACGCAACTCTATAGTAAGTTTTGAGGATGAGTAAAGGAATGAGAAAGAAACTGCCTCATTCTCCAGGAGCATGCAAAACCCTTCTTCTCTAACTATCCAGGGTCCAAAATATCTTTATCATGCATGTGACATTTAAACAGATAGTGATCTTTACTTTTGAGGGAGGGGACATATGGATACCTATGGTTGATTCATGTTGATGTTTGCAGAAACCACAGTTCTGTAAAGCAATTATCCTTCAGTTAAAAGATAAATACACTTGAAAAAGAAAAAAAGATTTTTAAAAAGCACAATAAACCAAAGCAAAGCAGAGAAGCAGGACTATGTTAGACTGAAAAAAATAAATAAATAGACATGATCTTTGTTTGTATTTAACTTTTGAAGATGGGGTGGCAGTCTGATCTCTCCAATTATGTTGTCAATTCTTAAAAGTCAGAAATCTTGTCCTTTGTGTTTTCCAAAGCACCCAGTAAAACTCAAGGCCTAAAGTAATTGCTATAACTCAGACATGTTTAGTCAATCAATTGATAAAATTACATTAATTGCTCCTTTATAGGAAGGATTATATTAGGCTCCCAACTCTTCACTCTAAAACTTCATCTTGGGGATTTCCATCTAAGTGAGCAAATGTGATATTCACAAGAGATCAAAATTGTATAACCATATGCTGAAGATTAGAAATTACTTCTGTATGTATATGAAATTAGCTAAGAAAATTTCCCAGAACTTTCCACTAGTCTTTTTATCTCTCTAAAATTATCTGGAATCTTTAACACAGTGTACATAACAAAGCTGCAATCAACAAATAGAAATCACAGATATTTGAAAATATAAAAATCACCCCTCTGATATACAAAAGCTTGATCAGAAGCCCTTTGTTTTTCAAAAGTGTTGTGCAGGGTGTTAATAGTTTACCAGTGTGAGAAATAGGAGTAAACAGGGCTCTAACCATCACAGGATGTCTCAGCACATTCACTTGATTAGAGTGCATTGTGAATCTTGATAAGGAACATATATTCTGCACTATTTCCCAAATACACTTGAAAAGGGGACTCATGTTTTCAGAAGTAAACTTGTGGGACTAGGTTTCCAGCAAAACACGATTTGACCAGCCTGTGAAGTTTCTAGGACATTAGATCCATCCTTCAAAGAATATGTAGAACACGACTCAAGTTCTTTCTCAATCTGAGCATCTTTAGAAAATATGACTAAATAGCTCTACATCGATTTTTTAAAAATCTCTACTCTTATTACAAACTGATGTTGGACATTTCACTTCTCTAAACGTGCTCTTAACCATTCTTCTGCTCGGATTCTACAGCAGTGTGTAAATAGCACTTCCTTGTATCTGGGCTTTCAGAGTATCTAGCCATGGCAGCCTGTATCTACCATTCTTGAGACAATGATCAAGGATTAGATAATTTCTCTGACATGAGAAAGCACATTTGGACGTGAAGGTCTAGTCCTGGGATAGTAACCTCAAGCCCAGTGCATAGGAGAATAAGTAAAACAGCAAATGTAGAGAAAATCCTCGTGGCCTCCCGAGGGAGAATTCCTTGTTTTTGTGGTTTGCATCGTTTTCTGCAACCACCTTGATCTTCATCATGCCTAAGTCCCCACTTTTGTTGAAGAATTCACATCAAAGCAAAATATCTGACAAGGTTTCTGTGTTTAACAAATTTCTTAATTAAACCCAAGAGTTCCTTTCCTTTCTCATATAGAAGATTTATGTGCTTACCAAAAGGCACCATATGCCCCTGAGTTTTTGGATCTTCAAAACCACCAGCCCTGATCTTATTGTTTTTAAAACAGAATACACTCACACCTGAAATAACTGCAAAGTCTCCTTCCCCCAAACATTCACCAATCAGACAACACCTGGTCTGGCCACCACTAATTGATCCCGCGCGCTGCACACACAGAAACATGTGCATTGCTGTACTGAGTCTCCTAACGACTCCCAGAACCCAGAATGTCATGAATCTCTGCAGGCATGTGTCAAAGTTTTGATTGGGAGGTTGTGCCTCTCGATATTTGTTTTTAATAAGCACTCCTCAGAAAGGAACTTTTTCTGAGATCTTTGCTACCCAAAGAGCAGCCCTCAGACCAACAGTATGGGCATCTTATGGGATCTTGTTAGAAACGGTAAACAAAGGCTCCAGCCAAACCAACTGAATCCAAATCTCCAATTGAACAAGAACCTTGGGTGATCCTTACACACATTAAATTTGAGAAGCTCTGAAGTCTGGGGGAGGTTTCATCAAATTTCCCTTTGCAGACTTGAAGCTCATGCACACTCGCACTCATTGTACAGCTAATGATTTTTTTCCCTCTCTTATAGAAATAAAATATAATTAACAAATCATGGTATATTGTGAAGTGATACTAAAAAATTTGATAGTTTTCTAGAAGATAAGAATCAGATGTTGCAGAAAAACAGGGTGTGTGATGATTGTAAAGTTTCTTTAAGAAATCTTTTCTAACCAAAATGGTGCTAAATAACTTTAATATTGCCACTGAGTTATAAAGGGGACTGTGGGCCTCCTGTCACATAGGGTAATGGGTTTATGACTGACTTCCATGAAAGTCAATCATTTTTGTCTTGGGGAGTTTATAACCGCTATATTTAATGTGGGTAATCAACAAGGACCTACTAGATAGCACAAGGAATTCTGCTTAATATTATGTAACAACCTAAATGGGGAACAAATTTGAAAAAGAATAGATACAGGTATATGTATAACTGAATTACTTTGTACGTGAAACTATACTCCAATATAAAATAAAATTAACTATATTCCAATAAACACTATTAATCAACTATACTCCTATATAAAATAAAAACTGGGGGGAAAAAAAGCTATGTCATAGTACAATACTATAATCAGGGGAAGAAAGGTCAGAAAACCATGTCCCTTTAAAGCACCTTGCTTCATATCTTCTTCCGCACCAAACGGCTTGGATTTTGGGGAAAAGATTATTTTAAGCCAGGGACTTGGCCTAAATCAGGCTTAGACTGTAAAGAATCTGCTTGCAATGCAGCATACCCAGGTTCATTCCCTGGGTCAGAAAGATCCCCTGGAGAAGTGAATGGCAACCCACTCCAGTATTCCTGCCTGGAGAATCCCATGGACAGAGGAACCTGGCGGGCCCCAGTCCATGGGTTGCAAAGAGTCGGACACAGCTAAGCAACAGACACTCCAATATAAAATAAAAAGTTTTTTTTTTAAAAAAGGCTATATCATACTACAATATTATAACCAGAGGGAAAAGTTCAGAAAGCCACATCCTTTTAAATCAGCTTGACTTGTATCTGCTTCCCTACCAAATGGCTTGGAGTTTTGGGAAAAGATGATTTTAAGCCAAAGACTTGAACCAGAATGGATGTTCTCCATCTCTTGGTGTAATATCCCTGTTCTGTTGCCACTTTTTAAAAGTCCCCACATTAAGTCTCTCCAGAAAAGAGAGTCATTCACTGATTTGAAAAATCAAAGAAGTATTAAGAGAACAAAGCACATCTGTAAAGAAGAGCTGTCAGTTTGTAACAAACTTCAGATTTTGTATATTCAGGTTTGTTTGACCCCCTTCAAATGAAATATTCTAAAAGACTCACATACTTTTATTCCCACGGTCACACCATCACCAGTGGCATATTTTTCTAACTCATCTTTGAAGACTGACCTCAAAATAATCTGGTGAGCATCACAGAAAAACGACATGATTTTGTCCTCCCTGGTTATTTGTAATTTTAAATATTACTATCCAGGCTGGTCTATTACTCTGTCTCCCAAAGTTACCTCCCAGAGATCTCAAACAATTTCTCTAAAATTGAGAAATCAACTTTAAAATGCACTCTTTGATTCGCTAAAAGTTTTTGTCCCAGCTTTGTGATTCGAGTAAAGAATTTCCAAACAGTTTTGGGCAACAGCAAAATGATGGCAGCATATATTCCCCCAGTTTCTCTCTGTGAAGATAGAAATTACTCAGATGAAGATAAAATGCTCAAAGAGCTTTGTAGACCACCAAGGAGGATTAGAGTCCTGCAGACTCAGGGATGCCTGTAGGCGTTCTGGACGGTTTTGGCCAAGGTCATTCAGTTCAGTCTCCAGGCATGTGTCATCCTGTGTAATAGCCATTTAATGACATTTAATGTGTATTACGCAACTAGTGAACTCAAAAGATTTCTCCATTTCTCGAAACCCGTACTCAAGATTCCTCTGCCCCAGATCCCTAGAGAGTGATATGGAAATAAAGGCAGTGAGATGGTGCAGAGGGATCCACTGTGTGCATACATGTGTGTGTCTGTGTGTTTGCACATTCATAACACTATCACATAATTTTTAGTCTGTTTTTCCTGCACACACCAAGTCAGTTATAATATTTTCAATGAATATGCAAGCTTCCCTTAATAGCATAGATAGTTGAGAAATAATAGAAATAATAATAATAGTAGTACATTTTAGGTCCCAGTCCGTGGGGGAGAAAATGGCTAGACTAGTCTGCCCCCATCCTGGGGACAGGCAGGCGTCGCCACATGGGCACTATCGAGAGCACTTTGGCAGAGCCAGGGTCAGGACAGCAACTATGCCTCGCAGCAGTGCAGGGCAGCGTGTGCTAGACCTCACGAGTGTCCCAGTGTGCCGGAGAAAACGCAGACCTGCAGGGCGGGGGGGCCGCGTCACCTCTCAGTTCCCAGGGTCAAAGGGTGGGTCAAGTTGAAGCGGCATAGTCCGGCGTTCGGAATCCGTCAGCACACACAGCTGTTCAGGAGATACCACAGATGAGCTGCCGATCCCAGCGAAGCCTGACAAGCATCCACAGAGACAGAACTCCTGAGATTCCTTGGGGGTCCCTGCGTGCTACTGTGTAAGAGCTTCAGTGGTCTGCAGAAGAGAGTGGCGGCTACTTGTAGGAAGTCTGGAATCAGACCACCGGGCTTCAAATTCCAGCCCTGTCATTTCTAAACTGTAAGATCTTATCATTGCCAGTCATCATACACAACCAGAAGATAAATATTTTCTTTAACTACCGCCCAACAAATATTTAGGTTTCAGGAGACATAGCAATAAAGAAAAGTCCCTATCTTTGATAACTGCACTAAAACGATGATTGTTGCTCAGTCATATCCAACTCTTCTCTACCCTGTGGACTGCAGCACACCATGCTCCTCTGTCCTCCACCATCTCCTGGAGCTTGCTCAAACTCATGTCCATTGAGTCAGTGATGCCATCCAACCATCTCATCCTCTGCCGCTCCCTTCTCCTTTTGCCTTCAATCTTTTCCAGCATCTGGGTCTTTTCCAATGAGTCTGCTCTTCTCATCAGGAGGCCAGCGTATTGGAGCTTCAGCTTCAGCATAGCATTCATTTGTTAGGCTCTTGCTGTAAAGCTGGGTTGATGCTTTGTAGGCATCATCTTAATTAATTCTTCAAACAGTCCCATGAAACAGGTATTAATTATATCTACTTACCAGTTGAGGAAATTGAGGCTTAAGAAGTTAAATTACCGAAGTTTACAGAGTTAGCAAGTGTCAGATTGGGAGTTTGAACTCAATCGTTTTCTGCTCACAAAACCTGAGTGCTTAATCCCTATACCAGCCAATAGATCATAGGGAAAAGCCATGATAGGACCATAAAAAGTCACGTGACAGGTACAAATATATCCTGCAAGGGTCAGGAACCACATGAGTGTTACAGAAGGAAGAAGCACATTTACACATAACCAGAGGATATCAGTGAAGTCATCCTGAAAGATGGATGGCACAGGTGGATTGAAAGAGCTTTCTAGGTGGAGAAAAACATATAGATTAATAATAATGGTCTTCCCTGTAGGAATTAATAAGAAATTGCTTATATCTTTCTCTACAGAGCTCAAATAATTGCCCCAGCTTTATACTAATTAGCTTCTTCCCTTGTGAGGAAAGAAATAGGGTACTAATTTCAGTCTCTCATTTGCAGAAGCGGAAAATGACATTCACAGAGCTTAAATAAATCTTTCAAGATCACGCAGAACACCAGTAAAACAAAAACAACAACTACAAGTTGAGATCTGGCACTCCGTTGCAGTCTAGAGTCTGTTCACATAATCAGTCTTTTATTTAAACACAGGCCTGAACATGGCCTATGATATGTGCTATTATTATTTTCTCTGCAAATACTTTGCAAATCCATGCACATCTTTTCTTTTTCTTTTTTGCACATATCGAGCTTTCTCAAGAAGACTGTGGGAACGTGTTCAATTTTTGAGAACAAAGTGGAGAATTCATCTCTGCACAGTTTTCCTGGTAAACCTGGAGAGCACAGTATATTGTTTGAAAAAGGCTTATCTGAGGTCATTTCACTAGTCCCTCTCACCTGGAACGCTAGTGCACTTGACTGACGCTTACAAACGTGAAGAGAAGTAAACACAGGGTAATGGTAACTGAGCTCCATCAAGCCATTTAGTCACCCAGCCAGGGCAAGAAAAAGCTGATGGTAGAAGTGAAAATGACCAGAGTCTCCATCCATTTTTCTTACCTTTAAATCTTTTCAGGATGCGGACTGGCCTGTCAAAAAGTATAGGGGCTGGTGCCCATAAATGGTGATTTAGGAGCAGTCTGGCAGAAACTGACAATTGTCTTCTCCACTTCCCTCAATAACAGAGATGTTTTTATCTGGTCATTTAGCCATCCAGAAAAAAAAAAAAAAACAGAGAGACTATTTCTCAGCCTCTTGCAATCAGCTGAGTTGGGCAACTAACGTCTGTCCTGGAAGACAAGAGGAAGATCCTCCTCCCTCTCCCTCTCTTATGCATTCTCATGGTTGGAATATGGACTTAATAGCTGGAGCTCCAGCAGCAACTGTCAGCCATAAGGATCACTGCAAATGGAAGCCACAGACAAAAGAACAAGATAGAAGGAAATGATGCCATGTCTTACCAGAGCAGCTCTGGACCTCATGGTTTCCTGAAGTGACAAAGAAATAACTTCTAACTTGCTTAAGTCACTCTTACTTGGAGTTATTCTATTACTCATATCTGAATTGAGGAGAGGGTAGAACAACCTCTTGGGTTTTGTAGTATGCTCATTAATTAGGGAGGGGGGGAACTCTCTCTTGATTTCTCTAAATAGTGACTATAATATTTATTAGCTAGAATACTTAATTTGCAATTTATTAAGAACTTTTGATGCTTTGTTGACATGGTTTTAAAGTCATATTTAAAGCATGAATTGCAATTCAACTTGTTGTGTATTTCCATGGATTAAGCCTGTTTTCTCAGTTAAATTGGGAGCTTCCTCCATTGTTGAGTTTCACCCATGAAGTCCAGATTTTCAAGTCTCAGTGATAACTTAGGGATACATTTACCACCTGTGTTAAAATTGGAAATGCTCTTTTTTTTTTTTTTTTCCAGAGGGGGTCTGTGCATTTATATATACAAGAGTTTGTTCCTGGAAAGCAAAACAGCTGGCGTTTAAGAACTTGGTTTAAATCCCAGGCATATTACCAGGTGAGTTATTTATCTTTCTTGTCTTTCAGTTTTCTCATCTGGAAGATGAAAATAATTATGGTTAAAAATAATAATATTACATAAAATACTAATTTAGCAAGTAGACACTATAATTAGTTTCATTTACAGATGAGTAAACTGAGACACAAAGAGAATGAATTGCTCAAAGTCATGATATTAGTAAGGGATGCCAGTAGGATTCACAGGTTGGCATCCTGTGTTTTCAACAAGTACCGCTTCTCTGAGGATGTGATGAAAGTAAAATTGGTATTTCTGCCCCAAATCTGCTAAAAGCCACCGTAAACTTCTATCATTCATCTTACACTGCTATAAGCAACCTCTCTTTTTTTTTTTTTTAACCTTGTTAGGATGCTTTCCCAAACTTAATAAAAAAGAATCTTAAGGGACAGAACCCCACAAAGTATATTATACCTTTGTCCTCCAAACACTTTCCAAACAGTCAAAAGAGAGTGTTTCTATTTATGATGTTTTTTGTCAGAGAGCTTTGCAAACAATGGATGATAACAACAGAAAAGGGCATTGATGCTAACAGTGTTTTTATTCTCCATAGTCCAGGTTTCTTGGGCTTCCCTGGCAGCTCAGCAGTAAACAATCTGCCTGCGGTGTAGGAGCCATGGGTTCAATCCCGGGGTCAGGAAGATCCCCTGGAGAAGAAAATGGCAACTCACTCCAGTACTCTTGCCTGGGAAATGCCATGGACAGAGGAGCCTGTTGGGCTATAGACCATGGGGTCACACAGAGTTAAACATGACTTAGCAACTAAACCACAATGACAACAACACCCAGCCCTTCTTAGGATAAGAGAAAAATGGCACAAATAATTTGGAACCCAAATATAAATCCTACAAGCCTACATTGACCAATGTAATTTGTCACAGACATTCTAAACATTAAAACAATTATTCACATAATCATCAAGATGTTCATTGCCTATATTTCTCTTTTAACAAATGGTGGTTCATTTTGTACATTAACGCACAACTACTTATTAGTCACTTTTTATAAAGACCACAGTGTAGTCTTAGCCTCTAGTAAAACCAAATTGGTGGGGGAAAAAAAGAATAGTTAATAATGTGACTGCTAAGATCTATCAAAGACTTACTACTAAAAATGTGTATTATTTTAGAAATAAAATGATCAATATGAAAAACCAAATTTAGAGAGTAGTTAAGTTAGGAGATCATAATTTATGTTTATAAATAGTCTTCACTAATCAAATATATACCATAGCTTTACTCTGGAAAAAATGTGTTTTGAGTATCTATTCATAGATGTAAGCATTCTACAAAATGGAAGTTGCACGAAAGTTAGTTCCATTTTTAACGGAAGGCGAGGATAGAATAATTGTAACAGAATTTTGTAGCTGTTTTGGACTTTATAGTTTGTAAATCACTTTGACCTCTACTGTCTCATTTAATTCTCATTTGAATTCAGAGGGAACCAGTCTTTTTTAAGTCTTTATTGAATTTGTTACAATATTGCTTCTGTTTTGATTTTGTGTTTTGGTTTTTTGGCTGCAAGGCATATAGGATCTTAGCTCCCCAACCAGGGATCTAACTCCCACCCTCTGTGTTGGAAGGCAAAGTCTTAACCACTGGACCACCAGGGAAGTCCCAGCAGGTATTACTGTGCTCAATAGATCAGTCTTGTCTGACTTTTTGCCACCCCGTGGCCTGTAGCCCACCAGGCTCCTCTGCCCATGGAATTTCCCAGGTAAGGATATTGAAGCTGAAACTCCAATACTTTGGCCACCTCATGCGAAGAGTTGACTCATTGGAAAAGACCCTAATGCCGGGAAGGATTGGGGGCAGGAGGAGAAGGGGACGACAGAGGATGAGATGGCTGGATAGCGTCACGGACTCGATGGACGTGAGTCTGAGTGAACTCCGGGAATTGGTGATGGACAGGGAGGCCTGGCGTGCTGCGATTCATGGGGTTGCAAACAGTCAGACACGACTAAGCAACTGAACTGAACTGAAATGAAGGATATTGGAGCGGGTTGCCATTTCCTACATCAGGGGGTCTTCCCAGCAGGTATTATTATCTATCCCCATTTTACAAAATAGGAAGCCAAGGATCAGAGGAGTAAAATCTCTGTCTTTACATAGTAAGTAGCTGACCGATTAATTTTAGATCCAAATCTGACACTCTTCCTAAGGCAGCATGCTTCAAAATCCTAGCATAGTTCAGAAACAAACTTCAAGTCCAAAAATCTGACTTTTTAACTAAGCTTAACAGGAAGGGTGAAATGAAGAAGGATAACTTTAAAGGAACATTGCACGAATATGTTAAAACACACTTGTCTGCAGTCGAGCAGGAAAAAAAGACCGCGTAAGAACGGATCCATTAACTCTGCTCTCAATGCATGAATATTATCTGTGGAGGTGGGTAAGCATCAAGTCTACATTTATCTTAGGAGGCACAAAAAGAAATCGTTTGAATTAATCAAAACAACAACAATAACCAAAGTCAAAAATCCTTGATGTTTTCCCCAATCAATAGAACAAGCCAGGGCTACTGAAGTCTTCCTTCCCTCAGTACTGAGGTGTGAATTTCATCAATTCTCCCGGCAGTTGCTTTTGCAGAATTAAACCCTGAGTGTGGAGCCTGTGGCCATCTAGGGACTGGGTACACGCGGGAACCGTACCGGATGATGCGGGCCCAGGTGCAGAATAAACAAACGTTCTTCCTAAAGTCTTCTTCATTTTAATAATAATAATAAAGTTATAATTACTTTGTCAATAAATTTCTCTGCGTTTGGAAAAGTGCAGTCCATGAGTGTGGCTCTCTATGGTCCAAAGCATACTGTTCATGCCTGTTAATGATCAACCCCCATAGTTTACTCATCTCAAGCTCATCTTGCTTTAGTGGGTTCATACTGGCACTCAGCTCACTTATAAAGATGATTTATTATCAGTTTTTCAGATTAGCAGTTGATTAGCATTCAGCATAACTTCTTTGGAGGGACAGTGTCTTTGTATACAACCAATTAAATTAAGAAGCTCATCTGTTCAAAGTTGCAAGAATTAGGATTGTGAAAAAATAACACTTTTTGCCTCAAAATTGCTATACTCATATGTACAAAGTTTCTATATAATGTGATGAAATAATTATTGTAATTAGCATCTTAATTTGAATTTAGATGCAATTTGTTTTTTTTTTTCTTTTTAGAAATCTAAATTAATTCCCTGGGAAACTGATGAGAATTTTTCAAAGTAGAAATAAATGCCTGTAATAAATCAAGAGATAAGGGAACAGGCAGAGATTATTCTGCAATTAAAGTTTACTAAATTAATTCCACTTAAACTCCTTGGAGTTTAATGTGAAAAAACTAGGAAGTATGTATCTTCTTGAATTAAAAAACTCACACACTGAAATTTAAAGNNNATAATCAATATTTCCCTAAGCACTAATCAGGAAATAAATGTTAATATTTCTCTCACAGGTTGATGTTAAGAATATAAATAAAAGGCACCAAACTTGAGAAAATTAAATGAAAGCATGGACAGGTGATTGGAAGTTGAATGTGAATATTTGTTTTACCCCAATGAATGTAAATTTCATTAGTTGATAATTAAAAGGAAATTATACAGACATTACAATTACTGCCAATGGCATAAATTATAAAGCTGTATGGCAAAACAATTTAGGAACTCACATTGACATTACTATTGTCAAACTAGTTACCAGAGAAACCCAGGATAAATAATATACTCTGTGACTATGGAAATGAGGTCTTGATGTGTTGCTAGGCGGTTAAGGCTAATGTCATTGTATAAAACAATAATGTTAAACATTATTAGTTTTTTAATTATGTCAGTTAATTAGAATTGTTCCTGTTAATTGCCTATGATTCATCTCCAGATGAAAAATGCTCAAGTAAGAGCTTTGGTTTTTTCTCTCCCAACACACCATCTAAGATCAGGCCTGAGTTTTGCACAGTTGGATTTTACAGATACCATTAGCCTGAGCAACAACAATAATGTTGATCAAATTTGTCCATAATAAAAGGTACTTTAATAAAGATGTGTTGTTAAGGAAGCTACTCAAGAATAAAAGGCCATCCTATTATTACTATGGACTCAAACATAGACCCCTCAGTTCCCAAATTTAGTTTTATGTCAAAGATTTTCACCAACAAAGTAAAAAATTAAAAGCATGGGATAAGGTTAAACTAAAGACTGTCTGACATTTGCCTATGTCAGATAGGGTACAAAGACCAAAACAATGAACTTCTAAGAACTCTCAGCTTCTTACCTTATGCTTCATGACCTCAGGAAATATGATTATGTCACTCATATTGTTCAGTACTTACAGGGCACCTTAAAGTATAGTAAGGACCATGTTAAACATGGTTGCACCTCTGGCCATGGGCTCACCACCAGGGGCCCAGCCCAGATCTCTAGCTCTTCCCAAGTATAGCAATAATACAATTGAGTGATTGTGTCTGTGTTTGGTGGGATTTTTTAAAGTCTGGTAAGGTAGAGAATGGGGTTTCCCAGGTGACTCAGTGGTAAAGAATCCTCGTGACACAGGTTCGATCCCTGGCTTGGGAAGAGCCTCTGGAGAAGGAAATGGAAACCCACTCCAATATTCTTGCCTGAAAGATACCATGGACAGAGGAACCTGGTGGGCCACAGTCCATGAGGTCACAAAGAGTCAGACACAACTGACTGTTACAACCGAGCAAAAGAGCACACGCATGTTGAACCCAGGGCAGAAGAGCCTGGAGAACCCCCACGGGCAGAAGAGCCTGGAGGGCTACAGCCAGTCCGTGGGGTCGCAGAGTCGGACATGACTGAGTGACTAAGCGCAGCACGGCATCCAGGTGCAGGAAAATCGCAGGAGCCTCCCTTGCAGACCTTAGAATTTAAAACCACGAAGCAACAGTAAACCATTTACTGCCGTTGAGACCATCAAAACTTTAAAACTCTGCTACAGCTTCACAGAGAAAATCCTGACAAATTCTAACTTTCTGTTTTCCTCCATCTCAAATAAGAACACAAATGCTTGTCCATGAACTTTTGTCCATTATTGCATTCCTAGTGGCCCAACAGTGGTTCACAATAGGGGTTTAATTAATATCTGTTGAATGGATAAATTATCCATTACAGAAAATGTAAACAATATCAAATAAGCTCCTCAAGATAGAGCTTTCCATTGATATGAAACATTCGTAAAATTGATAGGTGCCTGAGTTAGTTTACACTGAAGAAAAAACATTTTTTGAAAAATAATTTTTCAGTGGCCTTACTTTAGGATTAAGTACAAGAAAAAAAGCTAGAGAATTTAGTTTATATTTTGATGAGAATCCTGGTTTTTAAACTATTTAAAGTTTTTAGCACAAGAAGAGACTCCAAAAAGCAATTTTTCATACCACAATAAAATGACATCTGTGATACAATTGCTTTGATCTCTGACAGTGTGTAATAGCAAGGAAGACTCATTTTATAGATGAATAAAAGAATCAGAACAGGACTGGCCATCAGCCATCCACCAGCCATCTGCAAGACATACCATTCAAAGAATCTTTCAAAAGTGTTTACCATCATCTGTGTGGTAGCCTGATTAAGGCAAGACTCTGGTTCACCAATCCTTGCTTAGGTTCTAAAACAAAGCTGGTATTTTAGGTTTTATATTTCCATTTGGGATTTAATGAGAAGGGGAATTTTCTGCTCCTAAACCACTTGAATTTGTTGCAGTGATTTCAATTTGGCGGCAGGAGGGACTGACAAGAACAACGAAAAGATGCTTTAACATCTACCAATTTCTGGAAACCTTCACATGTCATATCCCATATCTAGAATCTGGACCAATGGCTTGGGATAGATATGTCATAGAAACTCACTATTCCTGGATTACAAAGGAAGCATCAAGACTACTTATCTGACAATAAACAAAGGACTAGATGATGTTAACACACAGGATAGTGGGGTACATGGGTACCATTCTAGACAATTTCCCAGCTTGTTGCACATGCTATTCAGTAGTCAAGCTGCCAAGCAGACTTTTTGTCCTTCCAAAGATGGTCTCATTCCTTGAAGTTTCAGTTTTTGTAATTTGGTTGATTGGAGAACTTGGCTGAGCGAAGCATCATCAGAGATGATTTCTCTTGTTCTGAATTCAAAAGGCTTCAGCATACAGCATAAATGATCCATTAGCGTGCATTGTTTGAAGTTCAGGAAAATACCTTCTGCAGCATTGTCACTACTGTGTATGGGTTTTTTCTTCCTCTTTCTTCTCCTTCTATGGCAAAAGCATGCCTCTTGACCTATAGAATCGCTGGTTTTTCAGTATGTGAGTGCTTTACGTATGATTAACTAAAGTTGGGGGAAACTGTCACACTTCATAAATTATCAAAGCATTCTGTCAAATGGGAAGAACAAGTTCCAAAGAAACTGGGGAAGACTGCCATATATCTAAGTTTACTGAAAAAGCATGTCAGATAAAATTGCTAGACATAAAAAAAAAAAAAACCAACTAAGTTCTTAATGTGGATGGTAAAATATTTTTGGGTGGTCAAGACAGAATAAAATATTGCCAGCTCTTTCAGCTTACAGTTCTGTTGTAAAAACAAGGGGGTAAAATAATACACTGGGAAAAATAGTGACCAAAATAACTTTGATAAAGAANATTAAAAGAAAATAGAGAAATAAATCTTTGTGACCTTGGGATAGATAAAAATATCTTAGATTCAGTATCAAAAGCATGGTCCTAAAGGAATAAATTGATGAATCACACTTTGTCAAAATTAAAATTTTCTGTCATTAAAATCACTGCTAAGGAAATGAAAAGGCAAATTACCAAATGGGAAAAAATATTTGCAAATCATATATCAGCTGAAAGATTTGCATCCAAAATATATAAAGAATTCTCAAAACTTAATAATATGAAAACAACATTTTTTAAAGTGGGAAAAACACTTGTACTGACTTCCCCAAAGATACACAGATAGCAAAAAAGCATATTAAAAAGATACTTGATATCATTCATCCTTAGGAAATGCAGATTAAAATCACAATGAAATATCATTACACACCTATTTTAATGGCTAAAATTTTTAAACACTTACCACCCCAAGGGTTAAGAAAAGTATGGATCAACTGAAGCTCCCATACACTGAAGATGGGAATATTAGCTTACACAACTATTCTGGAAAAGGGGCTTCCCTGGTGCTCGGAGAGTAAAGAATCTGCCTGCAATGCAGGAGACATGGGTTCAATCCCTGGATCGGGAAGATCCCCCGAAGAAGGGAATGACAACCTACTCCAGTATTCTTGTCTGGGAAATCACATGGACAGAGTGGCCTGGCAGGCTACTATCTCAAAGAGTCAGACAGGGCTGATCTCACACATTCTAGAAACAACTTGTACATTTCTTAAGAAGCTAAAGATATACCTATAATGATATGATTCAGCCATTCAATTACTATGCAGTTATATAAGTCTTTGTCCATACAAAGACTTGTCTTATTATATAACTGCTCATAGTAGCTTTATTTGTAATAGCTAACTCAATGTCTATCAGCTGTTGAATGAATAAACAAATTGTGATGTATCTGTACAAGGGAATCCTACTTGGCAATAAAAAGGATTGAATTAGTGATAACCCAACAGCATGGATGGACTCAAAACTATGCTTAGTGGACGATGGCAGACAAAAGGAAAGGGTACATATTTATGATTCTGCTTGTATAAAGTTCTAGAAAATACAAATGAATCTGTAGTGACAAAAAGGCAATCAGTGATTGGGGAAGGGAATACAATGAGAGACAAAAGGAGCACAAGAAAACAATTAGAAGTTATAGATGATGTAGTAATTGCATAGTTATGTCAGTTCAGTTCAGTTCAGTCACTCAGTTGTGTCTGCGACCCCACGGACCGCAGCACTCCGGGCCTCCCTGTCCATCACCAACTCCCAGAGTTTACTCAAACTCATGTCCATTAAGTCCATGACGCCATCCAACCATCCTATCCTCTGTCATCCCTTTCTCCTCCCGTCTTCAATCTTTCCCAGCATCAGGGTCTTTACAAATGAGTCAGTTCTCCACATCAGGTGGCCAAAATACTGGAGTTTCAGCTTCAGCATCAATCCTTCTGACAAATATTCAGGACTGATTTCCTTTAGAATGGACTGGTTGGATCTCCTTGCAGTCCAAGGGACTCTCGAGTCTTCTCCAACACCACAGTTCAAAAGCATCAATTCTTCGGCGCTCAGCTTTCTTTATAGTTCAACTCTCACATCCATACATGACTGTTGGAAAAACCATAGCCTTGACTAGATGGACCTTTGTTGGCAAAGTAATGTCTCTGCTTTTTAATATGCTGTCTAGTTTGGCCATAACTTTTCTTCCAAGGAGCAAGTATCTTTTAATTTCATGGTGGCAGTTACCACCTACAGTGATTTTGGAGCCCCCAAAATAAAGTCTGTCACTGTTTCCATTGTTTCCCCATCTATTTGCCATGAAGTGATGGAACCAGATGCCATGATCTTAGTTCTCTCAATGTTGAGTTTTAAACCAACTTTTTCATTTCTCTTTCACTTTCATCAGGAGGCTCTTTAGTGCTTCATTTTCTGTCATAAATGTCATGTCATCTGCATATCTGAGGTTATTGATATTTCTCCTGACAATCTTGAGTCCAGCTTATGTTTCATCCTGCTCAGTGTTTCTCATGATGTACTCAGCATATAAGTTAAATAAGCAGGATGACAATATACAGCCTTGACGTACTCCTTCCCTGATTTGGAAAGTCTGTTGTTCCCCAGTTCTGACTGTTGCTTCCTGAACCACATACAGATTTCTCAGGAGGCAGGTCAGGTGATCTGGCATTCTCCTCTCTTTAAGAATTTTCCACAGTTTGTTGTGATCCACACCATCAAAGGCTTTGGCATAGGCAATAAAACAGAAGTAGATGTTTTTCTGGAACTTTCTTGCTTTTTCCATGATCCAGCAGATGTTGGCAATTTGATCTCTGGTTCCTCTGTCTTTTTTAAATCCAGCTTGAACATCTGGAAGTTCATGGTTCATATACTGTTGAAGCCTGGCTTGGAGAATTTTGAGGATTACTTTGTTAGCATGTGAGATGAGTGCAATTGTGTGGTAGTTTGAGCGTTCCTTGGCATTACCTTTGGGATTGGAATGAAAACTGACATTTTCCAGTCCTGTGGTCACTGTTGAGTTTTCCAAATTTGCTGGCATGTTGAGTGCAGCACTTTAACAGCATCATCTTTCAGGATTTGAAATAGCTCAGCTGGAATTCGATCACCTCCACTAGTTTTGTTCGTAGTAATGCTTCCTAAGGCCCTCTTAACTTCGCATTCCAGAATGTCTGGCTCTAAGTGAGTGATCACAACATCATGGTTATCTGGGTCATGAAGATCTTTTTTGTACAGTTCTGTGTATTCTTGCCACCTCTTCTTAATATCTTCTGCTTCTATTAGGTCCATGGACTTACTTCCCTGGTGGCTCAGATGGTAAAGCGTCTGTCTACAGTGTGGGAGACCTGGGTTCGAGCCCTGGGTTGGGAAGATCCCCTGGAGAAGGAAATGGAAATCCACCCCAGTACTACTGCCTGGAAAATCCCAGGGAATGAGGAGCCTGGTAGGCTACAGTCTATGGGGTCACAAAGAGTCGGACTCGACTGAGCAACTTCATTTTCACTTTCTATTAGGCCCATACCATTTCTGTCCTTTACTGAGCCCATCTTTCCATGAAATGTTCCCTCTCTCTAATTTTCCTGAAGAGATCTCTAGTCTTTCCCATTCTGTTGTTTTCCTCTATTTCTTTGCTGAGGAAGGCTTTCTGCTTTCTCCTTGCTACTCTTTGGAACTCTGCATTCAAATGGGTATATCTTTCCTTTTCTCTTTTGCCTTTCGCATCTCTTCTTTTCACAGCTATTTGTAAGGCCTCCTCAGACAATCATTTTGCCTTTTTGCATTTCTTTTTCTTGGGGAGGGTCTTGATCCCTGCCTCCTGTAAAATGTTAATAACCTCCATCCATAGTTCTTCAGGCACTCTGTCTATCAGATCTAATCCCTTGAATCTACTTGTCACTTCTCACTGTATAGTCATAAGGAATTTGATTTAGGTCATACCTGAATGGTCCAGTAGTTTTCCCTACTTTCTTCAATTTACGTCTGAATTTGGCAATAAGGAGTTCATGATCTGAGCCACAGTCAGCTCCCGGTCTTGTTTTTCCTGACTGTATAGAGCTTCTCCATCTTTGGCCGCAAAGAATATAATCAATCTGATTTCAGGGTTGGCCATCTGGTGATGTGCATGTGTAGAGTCTTCTCTTGTACTGTTGGAAAAGGGTGTTTGCTATGAGCAGTGCAATCTCTTGGCAAAACTCCATTAGCCTTTGCCCTGCTTCATTCTGTACTCCAATGGCAAATTTGCCTGTTACTTCAGGTGTTTCTTGACTTCCTACTTTTGCATTCCAGTTCCCTATAATGAAAAAGACATTGTTTTGGGATGTTAGTTCTAGGAGGTCTTGTAGGTCTTCATAGACCCATTCAACTTCGGCTTCTTCAGCATTACTCGTTGGGGCATAGACTTGGATTACTGTGATATTGCATGCTTTGCCTTGGAAATGAACAGAAATCATTGTCATTTTCAAGAGTGCATCCAAGTACTGCATTTCAGACTCTCTTGTTGACTATGATGGCTACTCCATTTTTTTCTAAGGGATTCTTGCCCACAGTAGTAGATATAATGGTCATCTGAGTTAAATTCACCCATTCCAGTCCATCTCAGTTCACTGATTCCTAAAATGTCAATATTCATTCTTGCCATCTCCTGTTTGACCACTTCCGATTTGCCTTGATTCATGGGCCTAACATTCCAGGTTCCTATGTAATATTGCTCTTTACAGCATTGGACCTTGCTTCTATCACCAGTCATATCCACAACTGAGTGTTGTTTTTGCTTTGGCTCTGTCTCTTCATTCTTCCTGGAGTTATTTCTCCACTGATCTCCAGTAGCATACTGGGCACCTACCGACTTGTGGAGTTCATCTCTCAGGGTCCTATCTTTTTGTCTTTTCACACTGTTATGTCAAACCTTATCAAATTATACTCTTTAGATGTGAGCAGCTTACTGTCTGTCAGTCATACCTTATTGAAGCTGTTAAAACAAAAGCAAGCAGAAGGCTCCCCTGGTGGTCCAGGGCTTCAGTCGGCCTTGCAGTGCAGGGGACACCAGTTCGATGTCTGGTCCAGGAAGATCCCACATGCCTCTGAGTAACTAAGCCTGTGCATCACAAATACTGAAGCCTGCTCACCACAGAGCCTGTGCTCCGAAGCAAGAGAAGGCACAGCACTGAGAACCCCCGCACCGCAACTAGAGAAAGCTACGTGCAGTAGTGAAGACCCAGCATAGCCAAAAGAAATACAGAAAATGATTTAAAAATAAAATCAGCAAATGAGACCCAGTGAAACTTACAAGCTTAAAAAAAAAAGGAGTATGTGGTCAGTTCTCATGAGGTGGATGAACCCAGAGCCTATTATACAGAGTGAAGTAAGTCAGAAACAGAAAGATAAATATCCTATTCTAACACATATATAGGAGAAGGCAATGGCACCCCACTCCAGTACTCTTGCCTGGAAAACCCCATGGACGGAGGAGTCTGGTGGGCTGCAGTCCATGGGGTTGCTAAGAGTCGGACATGACTGAGCGACTTCATTTTCACTTTTCACTTTCGTGCATTGGAGAAGGAAATGGCAACCCACTCCAGTGTTCTTGCCTTGGAGAATCCCAGGGATGGCGGACCCTGGTGGGAGCCTGGTGGGCTGCCGTCTATGGGGTCGCACAGAGTCAGACACGACTGAAGCGACTTAGCAGTAGCAGCAGCAGCACATATATTTGGAATCTAGAAAACTGGTACTGAAGAATTTATTCACAGGGCAGCAATAGAGAAGCAGTCATAGAGAACAGACTTATGGACACGGGGAGAGCATAGGAGAGGGTGAAATGTATGGAGAAAGTAATATGGCAACTTACATTACCATATGTAAAATAGATAGCCAATGGGAATTTGCTGCATGGCTCAGGAAACTCAAACAGGGGCTCTGAATCAACCTAGAGGGGTGGGATGGGGCTGGAGATGGGACAGAGGTTCAAAAGGGGGGGGATGTATGTATACCTATGACTGATTCATGTTGAGGTTTGACAGAAAGCAACAAAATTCTGTAATTATCCTCCAATTAAATAATAAATAAAGCTTTTTTAAAAAGGCGTGTGTGATGAAGCTGGAAGAAGATGACTTGGGGATGATGAATTGTAGGAATTCTAAGAGGATCAATATACGCAATGGTCGATTGGAAAGCTTTCATGGAGGAAGTGAGACCTGGCACTGTCCCAGGTGAATGAGGAAATCTGAGATCATGCAGATCCATTCACTGAATAGCTTTTGAGCACCTACTTGGTGCTAGGTGTGTTTCTAAGGAGCTTATTGTGTAATGGGACAGACAGAGCCGTAAATGCTGCATTTCAAGATAATTTGGAGTCAGGGGGTAGAAGTTTGCACAGAGCGTTCTGAAAGCACAAAGGAAGGTGGATTAGTCTCATCCAGGAGTTCAGGGAATGCTTCATAAAAAACACTTTCTGAGCTAATTCTTACAGATGAACTTGATTACCCAGGAAAAGAAAGGTGTGAGCAAAGATATTAAGGTGTGGAGCAAAGGTCAGAAGGTGAATTCTGAGAAATCAAACCAATTGATATTACTAGGTAATAAAAATGAGGAGGAGTGACATTCATGTACTCATCCACTCCACTGGTTATCCAACAAATATTGATGAAGTGGTTTCTAGGGACCAGGCAACGGCAGGACGAAACAGGTGAAGTTCTGAACCTTATAAAACTTCCACTATGGACAGGGAACTCACTCTGAAGGGTGCCCTTGATTCAAAAACCCATAGAGGTCAATGAAGACCAAATGATGAAAAGTCTCAGATAGCATCCCAAGGTGCTCAGGCTTTATTCTGGAGGCAAAGGGGATCCATGAAAAATTTTAAAAGAAGAATAGTGTGATCAGGTTTGAAGATCATGCCGATTTAGAGGGAGGGCTGATCTGGTGAGAACAAGACTAGGGAAGGGGAAACTTGGTGGTTCAGTGTTACAAGAACCAGGATTGGAAACAGGAGAATAAAAGGTCTGGGGTGGAATCATGATGAGTTTGGAGAAGGAAATGGTAACCCACCCCAGTATTCTTGCCTGGAGAATCCCATGGACGGAGAAGCCTGGTAGGCTCCAGTCCACAGTGTTACAAAGAGTTGGACACAACTGAGCGACTTCACTTCACTTCACTTCACTTCATGATGAGTTTAGTTAGAGACATGTAGCTTTGAGGCATCCTGGAAGCAACAGACGGTATTCACCTGGGGCTCCCAGCAAAGATGAGACTTAGAGATGGAGCCCAGTGCTGAGAATCTGAATCAAGAGAAGGAAGGAAGCCTGAAGGGACAAATTTCCCAATGGCGTATCTGTTAAATATTGGATGCTCACCTAATTTTTGCTTAAGGCTTCCTTTGTCTTGGTATTTTCCTCTCATTTACTGTTCTTACATGGCTACCCTCAGCATCATATACTGCCCTGAGGAGGTACCAGTCTGTGGTAGCAGACCCAATACTATCAAATCAAGCAATATTGGATTCAGAAGACATCTAAGAGATCATCTCACCCATTCTCTTCCACTTACAATATTATCGCTTCAAAAATACTATTTTGATACTCTACCATCTCTTAACATGTACACTGTCCAAAGTGATAATCTGCCTGCCCGCTAAGCTGCTCAGTCGTGTGCGACTCTTGCGACTCTGTGGACTGTAGCCTGCCAGGCTCCTCTGTCCACGGGATTCCCCAGGCAAGAATACTGGAGGGGGTTGCGAGCAAAGTGGATTGCTTTTACAATGATGGGAAAGTAAAACTCAAAACCTTTGAGTTGCAGTGAAGTTTATTGTTTTAATGGTGGTCATGGTGGTGTCGCACCTCCTTTCCCTCCTCTCCTTCCTCCTCCTCTCCCTCCCCCTCTCCCTCCTCTCCCTCTCTCTCTTCCTCTTCTTCCTCCTTCTCCTTCTTCCTTTCCTCCTCCTCCTCCTCCTATGCCTCCTTATGACTCATTCAAGTGAAAACAGTTCACCCACCTGATTCCAGGGACCATAAGTGAACTGTATAACTTCTGAAGCTAAGAACAACATAGACACCATGCAAATACTGATTGCTTTCTCTCTTGCACAGCCAGTTATGCTTTTCTGGACTTGCTTTGATCTGCCTGGTGACACTTTGGATCTCTGTACCCTTCCAATGGCTGTCAGTTGGACTGGTTTATGAGACACCCAGCTCAGCAGCCTAGTCACAAAGGTCCCAGCTGACAATGTGGAAACTCTAGGTCAGAAGATTGCTACCTAAATTCACTATTTTTGCTAATATCTGTGGAACCCCCTTCATCCGGTACTTTAGCACTAATGTTGCAATGAGACTCTAGCCTTCATCTTCACTCTAATAAGAGGCTTCCTTATTTAGCAAAGGTATTGTCTCACCTCTTCTGTTGAGTATTTTACAAACATAATTTGCATCAAGTTTGGATAACTGACACATATTCCCCTTTTACATTTGTTAGAAGTCTCTGACAAAATAGTCACAATTCATTTCTTAGCTCAGAGTTCTGTAGTAGAAAATGTTTCTGTGTACTGCTCGGGGCGGTCTTTGTCTGGAGAGCTGGGGTATCATTATAGCATTTAAATCCAGAAATTATATGCAGTAATTCTTCTTAAAGTGTATATTACTTCTAAACAAAGCAATCTTAGGAAATATTTTGTTATAACCCTCAGTTCATAGAAAAGTCCAATCACCATTCTAAAAAGAGGGTCTTGAAACTTCACTAGTCAGAGTGTTTGCGCCTTTATCTGAATGACAAGGATCAAAGGCCTGAACTCTAGGGAACCTATAAGTTAGTTTTGCTTGACACGGTAAAGGTAACACATAGCACCTCCCAAGTAAGTTTATTAAACTCCCGAAGTCCAGGATCTGGGTCCTGCGGTGGTTGTAAGTGAAGACAGTATAAATTTCCAACATCTTCTCTGGACCGACATTAAAGGAAATGGGCTTTCATTGTTTCTCTCTAATAGTTCACTAATACAGGCCAGGCAATTTAGGAAGAAAATGAAAGACAAAATAACTAAATGCCGAGTTACAGTTTCCATACTTCGGTCTTGCTGCTCCACTGCGGGATGGGCTCTTTAATATTCTACAACGCCCGTGACAGCTACTTCTCCAAGTGTGGGATATGCAATTTCGATCTCTTATTCTCTGAGTCTTTGTACCTTTTAGTGTAACAACAAAGAGGAACAAAGATCCTAATTATACCCATAATCATTATTATCTGAAGAAGTTCCCAGTAATTAAATTTTAAAGAAAATTTATTTAATGAGCTTTCTACAGTCACATCCAAGGAATACACATTCAAGTAGATGGTGATTAGTATGAAATAGCACTAATTTGAATGACTTGATAAAAGCTCCTACTTCACTACTATGTTTTTAATAATTGTGTAATTACATAGAGAATTATTCCTGTAAATATCGCTTGTTTTATATAGAATAGAGGACATGAAGATGTGTTCTATCCAGAGCAAATTTCCAATATTTTGAAGCTGTAGCTCCTTGTGTCAGCTAAAAAGTTAATATGTACGTCTTAATTACACAAACACACACACTCTCTTGCATCGAATATACACCTTTCATTTGCATGAGTTCAGAATAAGTGCTTAGCTTGGTAGAAGCGGAGGTGGAGAGAAAATAAATCTTCTCTGAAGGAGTGCATGGTCATTACCAGTGAATGGAAATGAAAAGCATATTTCAGTGAACATCTCCTAATTATCCCATAAGAGAGGCGCGATAATTGGCATAGACTATATTGACGTTGTCGCGTCTATATCATTTCCAGTGATTCATGGAGCTTTAGAAATGTTAGCATGTAATATTCTGCATTTGTTCTTTTCATTTCAGGGCAAAATAAAGTGCTGATCTTAAATACAACTATAGAAAGAAGAACTACAGCTCAAAGCAGACCTCTTTCATTTGAATATTTTTTCACAGCGGGGGACAAAGGTACCGAAGGATTTCACATATCCTCAAATAACTATTATAAGGAACAACGAGATGAAGGGGACACATACGGCCAAGGACACAGGAGACATAGGACCAAATTCCTGCTCTGCCGCTAATTAGATGGGGTGATTTAAAATTTTTTTTTAAATTTTATATTAGAGTACAGCCGATGAACAACGTTGTGGCAGTTTCAGGTGGACAGCGAAGGAGCTCAGCCAAACATATACACGTATCCATTCATTAGATGAGGTGACTTTTAATGGGTGACTTGCCCTTCCTGGGTTTCAGTTTCTTCATCGATCAAATAAGATGAGCGATCTAATTTCTAAGGATGCTCCCAATTTTCAACTGCAGTTTTTCTCACACCACTAGCTCTGTGATAATAGTGTTTAATTTTACAAACAGAAACAATTTGCTCTTCCTACAATTCAAAACGAAAGGCAATATTTATTATCCTCAGAAGGAAACATCTGGATATAAAGCATCTGATGTAACTCTGGGTACCCCAAATATTTATTCAATGTTTTACTTCATACACCAATGACATGATGCTACACTGACTTGTTCAATGGGCAATAAAAAGAGAAAACAAGGCTAAAATGGGAAAGTAAGTAAGACAGATTTGACATAAACTTTCAATGTCGTGCACATAAAACAAGTGGTCCTGCTATTCTATCTCCTACCAAACCTTTCTTTCAACCACACACAATTTTATCCTTGGGGAGGAGGACTTGACATAGAAGGCAAAAATGCTAAAAGCATCCAAAGTCATTGGAATCCAGCTCCTTGTTAGCTGTCACCTCATCAGTAAAAACTGATTGTACCAATTTCATCCTTGGTGCCCTTTATAACCTGCAAAGAACTATCAGCAGTTGTAGTCCTGCTGGAATGGAATAAAGAGAAGTTGAGTAACTCAAATGGCAATGCCTTGGGACTCCACTCCAAAAGCAAAATTAATGTGGTTCTGGCGGGTATGACCGGGCTCAGAGACCCTTGAACTGCAGAAGAAAATGTGACTGATCTTGACCTGATCAAGTCTGACTCTGCATTGTTAAGGATCCTTCTTCTGGTCGACTTAAACATTATCATCCCAGGACCACCAGGACACAAATTAAGTATGCACAGACCTTGGAAAGTCTGGTGCACCAGGACACAAATTAAGTATGCACAGACCTTGGAAAGTCTGTAGTTTTCCTAAGCTGAAACAGGTTTGGAAAGAGCAACTTTATCACCATTTATGTACAGAGGTAAATTTGAATGCAGAGTATCCCAACTGAAGTTCAGCTGTTTACATATTTCACTTAGACTTTCAGGAATCCAGTACTTGATCATTCACATAGGGAATAATTCCAGGTTCCCCAGTGGCTCTGTGATAAAGAATCTGCCTGCCATGCAGGAGATGCAGGAGACTCAGGTTCTATCTCTGAGTCAGGAAGATCCCCTGGAGGCGAGCACAACAACCCACTCCATTTATTCTTGCCTGGAGAATACCATGGACAGAAGAGCTGGGTGGGCTGTAGTCTATAGGATTGCAAAGAGTCAGACGCAACCAAAGCAACTGAGCTTGCATGCAGGCTACTAGAAACACAACTAAATTTGTGCTGGGTATTCATTGAAGGTTAGAAGAATTAAGTAACTAGTGTTAGGTGCTGTCAACTTGTCCTCTTTCTTACGGTTCTCACTAAATAAAAATTCCTTTAAAAAAAAGCTCAGCAGGGACTTCCCTGGTGGTTCAGAGGTGGACTCCATGCTTCCAATGCAGGGGGCACACGTTCCATCCCTGGTCAGGGAAGTGAGATCCCATATGCTGCAAGGTATGGGCAAAAATACAGTACAAATCTAAAAAATAAAAAAAAAAAAAATTTAAAAGCACTGCAATTTGTGAAGCCAGTTCAGCCGCCATTTAAGATTCTAGAGATACGTATTACTCAAGTCAGCCTCAGTGATCAGAGTAGAGCCAGTGACCACACGATAGGAACACAGTTAAACTGTTCCCAGACATCTAGATTTCATGAAAAAGGAATCTTTACATAAGCTTTCCAATTTGGAGTGATCCTTCTGTGGAAGCTTTTCCAAGATGTATAGAGAATCGAACATAGCTAGACAAAAGGACAAAAATTAAAACTTCAAAAATTATAGATATTAAGAATTCTGTCAAGTATCTGCCACTTAGGGTTTTCTGCTTCAAGCCAGCTTTCAAATTTATGGTTGAAAAAGATATTAGCTACTTTCAATCCGAAATTGTATTTACATTTGTTTTAAGTTCACTGACGACCACATTTCACATAATTGCATTCTAGTCAGTGTACTAATCTTCATTTTAAAGTGTTTTGTGAGCCCTTAAGATGCGAAAAAATTAACATATCATGAAAAGGGCAATTCATTTGAGGATGAAATTTGGATAGGAGAAATTTCTTCAGTAAATACATATGTGAGCAGGCTGGATAAAATATACACCAACTTCAGGTTTTTCTGTTTCATTTCAAAAACAAAGCAGGCAAATTTACAAACAAGAAGAAACCTGAAAGGAAACGCAAGTTTGATAGCAACTCCTTGGTTCTGCGGAGAAGCCGCCACTTTCCTGGTTGATTTTATTTTCTATGCCCGTGATGTGAGAGAAAAATGCCAGTGAAGAAAGAATAAAAAGCTGAAAAAATGGATTTTGATTAGTAAGGAAATGGTCCTGATTGTGAGTTTCTAGTTGGTCTCATTCTTCTGGCTTTCCTTTCAAAAGTCTTTTCTTTCGTGTTTTATGCTCCCAGGCTGTTAATGTACCCTGATTTGTCGGTTCTTCTTTCAAATCAAGCATTCAGTACCTGTACCTGTGCTTTTCCGTCTCTTTTATCGCTCTGCATCTTTTGATGCCAGCAGTTATTTAGGTATGCTTTTATCAAGTCCCCAAGATTCCCTGAAAAGACGTCTTTCTTCCAGCTCTTTAGGACAGAACATCCAGCTTCATTTGCTTCAATTCCGCAAACCTTTGCTGAGCAGCCTACTATGTGCGAGGCAGCTGGTCCGCAAAAGCAGAGAATTTGTGGTCTCCATTTAGGGGAAGCTCTTCTTAATGTTTCTTCCAACAGGATATTTTTACTTCTGATGTCTCACATCTCTTAATCCCAACACATGCACATGTTCTCAGTTGCTCAGTCCGTGTCTGACTCTTTGCACCCCTACGGACTGTAGACCACCAGGTTCTTCTGTCCATGGGATTTCCCAGGCAAGAAGACTGGAGTGGGTTGCCACTTCCTCCTCCAGGGGATCTTCCTGACCCAGGGATCCGGCCTGCATCTTCTGCATTAGCAGGCTGGGTCTTAAGTGCTGAGCCACCTGGGAGGCCCCAGTTCCATCACACACGTCATGCTTTGGATAAATGACAGCCCAGGTCATGAACAATAAGTTAAGATTCAGAGTTGGGTGGAGACTGAACTTCCTGTCGTGAAGCCATACCCAGGGACCAGAACGGTCCGTTGTCACCATTTCTGTGTCGAATTCAGTGAGTCAGTCAGTCGGCATTTAATTAGTTAATAAACAGACCGTTTCATGGAGAGCATGCATTAGCATCTGACACCGGCTGGCAGATGAGCCTTCTTGATTGATTAAAATATACATTTAAATATATTCCCTTAATTTATATCAGTTGCAAAGTGAGGCAGTTATCTTTATAACTGAGAGCATTAGCGTAAATTATTTAGTATCTTCATTCTAATTTGCACCATATTATAATATCTATCTTGATCTCAGAACTAAATAAATCATCTGTCCCAAATTCTAAGCACACTGACTCCTGAGATTTTTATATCTCTTTCCCATCTTTGCCTCGACATTCTTCCAAAGGAGACTAGAACTTCCAGGAATAGCTTTAGATTACTAAAAATAATGTTGTGGTCATTTTCAGAAGAACGTTGAGCTTAGATTCTGATTTATGTTTATTTAAATATATGATCATACTTTGAAAATAGAGACTAGTCTGAACTTTCTCAAGGTGTTACGGGTTTTTATTTTGTCATTGTTGCTGTTTTGGAGGCTTTGTTTTTAATCTGGATTTTAAAAATCCTTCTATTATCAATCACCACTGAGAGCTGATTATGTGGCTGGTTTTTCCCTACGCTCCCTAGGTAAGATGGCACAAAAAGAAAAAAGAGATTTAACCATAGTTCTGAAGAATGAGGCATGCAAGAGATAAAGAAAAAGTAAAATATTGCACAATGAGTTTTTTACAAATATATGTAAAATACTTTTTCAAAATATTTTTTACTGGTAATAAACACATTTTAATTACAAAATATTTAGAAAATAGAGGAAAGGACCAACAAAAATTAAATTCCCTATAATCCCATTATTCAAAACTAACTGTTATTGACATTTTGATGCTTAGCCTCCCGCACTTATCTGGCTGTATTTTTATTCCTAAATTATTATTATACTAAGCTTACTATTCTATAGTCTTCTTTTCCACTTAATATTATAACATGAACATATTCCCATGTTGCTAAATATTATTCTAGGATGTCTTTAATGACTGCGAAGTATTTCATCATGCAGATACAATGTAACTAAAGTTAACCAATTCTCATTGCTGAATACTTATACTATTCATATTTTGGGAATATTTAAAGTAATACTTGAATATTTTAAATAAACCTTTGCACATATCCATAGTTAGGAAAGTTTCTTGTGGTCGACCTTACTAGTGCTAACTTACATCTGATTTCCACTGTTGCATGAGCAATTAGAAGAGAGAGAGATTTATGGGATAGGAGACCGCTGAGGACATTTGGGAGACATTTTAGAAAAGTCTGGGGTCAGATACCAAATTAATCATGGTGGTGATGGGGAATAACAAATATTTGTTATTAGAGGAAACTAAGAAATAGGATCACAGGGACTCCCTGGTGGTCCAGTGGTTAGGGCTCAGTACTTTCACTGGGTAGCCCAGCTTCAATCTTGACTGGGGCACTAAGATTCCACAAGCCACTTGATGTGGCCAAAAAAAAAGAAAAAGAAAATGAGATCACAGATCCAAGAAATGGTAATACAGATAAGCTTCTGATTCATTTAAGGGATAATACCCAACACACAGGAAAAAATCACATGACAGCAAAAAATTTCAGTAAGTTTCAAGACAAAAATTCAGGCACAGTGAAGGAGTGAATGATTGTCAGAGGTTTTTCTAGACCAGAAAATTCAAATATTTTGTTTATGTTACTGCTAAAATTTCTTTAAATTATATATCCCCTTAAGCAACTTGAATGCGCACGTATACATTGTATTGTATAATTCCAAAACTGTGTTTTGAAATATATGGCAAAATCTCTAAGTGCTCTTAATTAATGTATTTTGAGCTATGAATATATGTGAAATTATAGATTTAGCTCACTCAGTTTGTAGAAAATATTTGCCATATAACCAAATAGTCTGTAAATCTTCATTCTCAAAAAAAAAAAAAAAAATCAGCCAATCAGACTACTGTAAGCTAGAAAAAGAAAACTGACTTTATTTTTCTAATTCAAATAGAATGTTAATGAATATCCCCATGGCAGTCTTTTTATTTCTGAATTTTCTCTTTAATTATATGTGAGATAGGTAGATAGTTTGGTTGATAGAGAGGTGGATAGATAGATGACAGAGAAAGCATGATGAATTGCCCTGAGTGTTCACCTTGATGAAAAAAGGTACAGCATTCTTCAAGATTTCTTTTGGTAGCTTTTCACTTGGATCTCAAAGAATTGTCTCTTAGGAGTGACAGATCGTAAGGGACATTATTGTTTTATGCTACATGTGTGTAGCAATGATTTTTGTGACCCAGAGGCTTTGCAATGATTTTTGTGACCCAGAGGCTTTCACAATGGAGCAAGAAGATTCAGTTCAGTTCAGTCGCTCAGTCGTGTCCAACTCTTTGCGACCCCATGAGTCACAGCATGCCAGGCCTCCCTTGTCCATCACCAACTCCCGAGTTCACTCAAACTCATGTCCATCGAGTCGGTGCTGCCATCCAGCCATCTCATTCTCTGTTGTCCCCTTCTCCTCCTGCTCCCAATCCCTCCCAGCATCAGTCTTTTCCAATGAGTCAACTCTTTGCATGAGGTGGCCAAAGTACTGGAGTTTCAGCTTTAGCATCAGTCCTTCCAAAGAACACCCAGGACTGATCTCCTTTAGGATGGACTGGTTGGATCTCCTTGCAGTCCAAGGGACTCTCAACGGTCTTCTCTAACACCACAGTTCAAAAGCATCAATTCTTCAGTGCTCAGCTTTCTTCACAGTCCAACTCTCACATCCATACATGAACACAGGAAAAACCATAGCCTTGACTAGACGGACCTTTGTTGGCAAAGTAATATCTCTGCTTTTGAATA
>SJYQ01000371.1:744199-801805 GCA_006410935.1 Redunca redunca
TCATGTATGGATGTGAGTTGGACTGTGAAGAAGGCTGAGTGCTGAAGAATTGATGCATTTGAACTGTGGTGTTGGAGAAGACTCTTGAGAGTCCCTTGGACTGCAAGGAGATCCAACCAGTCCATTCTGAAGGAGATCAACCCTGGGATTTCTTTGGAAGGAATGATGCTAAAGCTGAAACTCCAGTACTTTGGCCACCTCATGCGAAGAGTTAACTCATTGGAAAAGACTCTGATGCTCGGAGGGATTGGGGGCAGGAGGAGAAGGGGACGACCCAGGACGAGATGGCTGGATGGCATCATGGACTCGATGGACGTGAGTCTGAGTGAACTCCAGGAGATGGTGATGGACAGGGAGGCCTGGCGTGCTGCGATTCATGGGGTCGCAAAGAGTTGGACACGACTGAGCAACTGAACTGAACTGAACTGAGCTGCATATAGGTTTCTCAAGAGGCAGGTCAGGTGGTCTGGTCTTCCCATCTCTTTCAGAATTTTCCACAGTTTATTGTGATCCATACAGTTAAAGGCTTTGGCATAGTCAATAAAGCAGAAATAGATGTTTTTCTGGAACTCTCTTGCTTTTTTGATGATCCAGCAGATGTTGGCTTCTCTTCTCTTCACAGCTATTTGTAAAGCCTCCTCAGACAGCCATTTTGCTTTTTTGCATTTCTTTTCCATGGGGATGGTCTTGATCCTTGTCTCCTGTACCATGTCATGAACCTCAGTCCATAGTTCATCAGGCACTCTATCTATCAGATCTAGTCCCTTAAATCTATTTCTCACTTCCACTGTATAATCATAAGGGATTTGATTTAGGTCATACATGAATGGTCTAGTGGTTTTCCCTACTTTCTTCACTTTCAGTCTGAATTTGACAATAAGGAGTTCATGACCTGAGCCACAGTCAGCTCCTGGTCTTGTTTTTGTTGACTGAATGGTTTGAATGGTTTGCCTTGGAAAGGAACAGAGATCATTCTGTCGTTTTTGAGATTGCATCCAAGAACTGCATTTCGGACTCTTCTGTTGACCATGATGAAGATTAGAATGGATGAAATTTGTAAAGTGGAACAATTTTGTAAAGGGGAACAATTTCTAAAGAGGAGGCAGGAAAGGAGTGTTGTCCCCACCACAGACCTCAGGCAGATTAACTGCAGGGGACAATGGGGTTGAAGTTCACGATCAGAAGAGCGATTCCCTGAAAGTTTCCATCCCCAGACACTCTCTGGAAAGCCTTTCTTAGGTCCCTCATTGAAGACTCTAGATAAGGGACCAGCAAACTGTAGCCTATGGGCCAAGTCTGACCTGCTGCCTGCTTTTGTCAATAAAATGTTATTGGAATACAGCCACGGTCATTCATTTACGTGTTGTCGATGGCTGCGTTTATATCACAATTTCATGGCTGAATAGTTGTAACGGAGACTGAACAATGCTCAGAGCTTAACATTTTCACTATCTGGGCCTTCACAGAAAAGTTTGCTGACTCTTTCTAGAAATTATAAAGTTGCATAAGTAGATTAGAGAAAGAGAGGTCCTTAAGGTTGGGCTGGGCAGCTACTTAGCTGGAAAAGATTTGGAAAGGTGAAGAGAAAATAAATAAATAAATAAACAAAAAGCATGCTATTACTGTATCAAAGATGAAAATTCCACATCATAAATAAGCAAGCTCATGCTTGATTTTATAGGCAAGAGAATTACACATGAAGAAGAAAAGTCCATGAACAATGCTTTAGCCAAAACAGAATGAGCCATTACAAACACATGGTATCAGCCAAACCAATATAAGGGTAAATTATTCCCAATTATGTGGGCATCTCCTCTGGAAGTCTCAGAGTAGCAGTTGGCAGTGAATGAGATCCTTGAGCAGGTTTTAATAATGGCGAATGTCTTCACTAATGCCACTAATTGATTCAGATATGAAACCCAAGCTCAGTAATGTAATCTAAATGATATTTAGTTTTCTAATGTGACTCTGATTTCTCAGAAGAGGCTATAGTGTATAGGTTAACTCCCACTGATTTTTTCTTCTATCTGCTATTTCAGTAAAATTTATATTCATTTAATGCGTTCTTAAAATTAGCCTAGACAAACTGTAAAGAATATCACCAATGACAAAAGGAACAACCACCAATACAACACCAACTTGAAGTAACTATGGTTGAGATTATTTGATAAATATTAGGAATGTGACTTTTGTGTAGATGCAGTAAATCCAGCTAGGAAGACTACGTGTATCTTAGAAGAAGCTCCTAGAAAAACTCCCTTTATGAACTGAAAGATGTGCTTGTGTTCATCCCATCAGTTGTAATATCATCAGCATGTCTTAAGATATTGGCTATATCTGAATGTAAGATGGCAGTTTTTAAAACAGCAGATGTGATCATGCTGTTCACTTATAATAATTAGAAGAAATTTTTTTCGTAAGGAGATTTTTGAATTATTAGAAATTTAAATTTGAGAGTGTCTAAATTCATTATTTTTTTCTCTCTGGTTTCCAAGCGTCATCAGAGACTACTTCCAAATTCAGCATTTAACATTTAGTGCGATAAACATTAAATGTCTCATGCAGAGATAGATACACCTATGTTGGTGGTGCTGCTCAGTCGCTCCATCAGTTTCAACTCTACAGCCCCATGGACTGTAGCCCTCCAGGCTCCTCTGTCCATGGAATTCTCCAGACAAGAATACTGGAGAGGGTTGCCATTTCCTCCTCCAGGGGTATCTTCTTCACCAAGAGATCAAATCAAACCCACATCTCCTCACTAGCAGGTGGATTCTTTACCACTGTGCCACCTGGGAAGCCCCAGACAAACCCATAGACGTCACTATACCTTGACACTGGTTCCAAAGTTCCAAAAAAAAAAAAAAAAAAAATTTCTTTACTCCTGTGTTCAGCCATTGGTGTATTAATCACAATCCAAGCAGGAGATAAAAACCACATGGTAATATTTTTTCTTAATACATATACTTTATTGAAGTATAATTGACTTACAGTGTTTCAGGGGCACAACAAGGTGATTCCGTGATACATATACGCGTGTATTATTGTTTAAAATTATTTTCCATTATAGGTCGTTACAAGGTATTGACTATAGTTCCCTGCCCCATGCAGTAAACCTTTGCAGGCAGTGTAATATATAGAACGACTCACAGAGAGTTGGAGTCACGGGGGCTTGGTTAGTAGGAGTTAAAGAAACAACAGAGAATACAGGGGTAACAGACAGGAGCAGCCACGGTGCCCGCGACAGAGGTGGAGCTCTGGGAAAGACCCCTCCCCAAACCCGGCTGAGCTGCAGACCCCACGGAAGAGGGTCTGGCTGGAACTCAAGGAGCAAGAAGTAGCGGAGGCGCCACCCTGGCAGGACTTGCTGGAAATCTGTCCTCTTGAGGTGCTGGGGAAAGCAGCCCTCCAGCTGGTGCCAAGGCTCGGAAATCACGGTCAATTCACCCAGGAGAAAGCGGCGCGAGAGGATGTGTGTGCGCCTCGCCAGTAGCACCCCACCCAGAAGCCGTCGGCGGAGGTTCTCCCGGAGCTGCGGGCTGCTGTGCGGCACGTGGCGCTTGGGCAACGGAGCTCTAGAATCACCCTGCGTTCCAGGAGCCCAGTACTGGGGACACTGTGCCTGGAAAAACCTGGTGAGCCGCCCCGCCCGCCAAGAAGAGGGCTTTCTTGGTAATCCAGTGGCTAAGACTGCTCTCCCAATGCAGAGGGTCCGGGTCAGATCCCTGGGCAGGAAACTAGATCCCACGTGCCACCACTAAGACCCGACGCAGCCAAATAAATAAATAAAAACAAATAAATGTTTTTTAAAAGTCTGGTGAGCAAAGCACACCAGATCGTGGACGCAAACCCCCTTTTCCCTTCACTGGCCTGCCAGCATCCTCTCTAATGACAAACTCTTCATGCTTTTCCAGTTGGGAGAGGAGAAACATTTACAAATCCCACCTCGATTATTACAGATCAGCAGACAAAGAAGAGCATATTTTGAGCTAAAAGGTAATATACATCAATACCTGTCACACTTGGCTTTCCTATTACGTCTTCAGTATGCTGTGATGGTCATCACTGCTGAGAATTCCGTAATTGTCCCTTTTTCTGCATAACATTTGGGAGCTTCTGGGTAACCATTCATTCAGTAAATATCTTTTGAGCATGCTTGCCTTCTCTAGAATGTTTTCAAAAGTCAGGGATCAAAGATGAAAATTGCTAATCCAGGCCATTGTGTACACTTGCGTAGAAGAGGTACATGCATCACCAGTTGGACACAACGGGCTGGGGACACGAGCAGAGGTGTAAACACCCAAAGACCCTGAACCTCAGAGGAGAAGAAGCTAAGGCTGCCTCTGCAGAGAGAAAGGCGAGGGTGCACAACATCCTGAAGAGATGCATCTTATTTGCATCTTGAAGGATGACTAAGAGTTTTCCAGAAAGACAAAGGGCCTCTTCTGAGGGTGGAAAACATGCAAAGGCCCAAGATGCTACACAGATAATGAGTTACTGACTGCAGGGCCACTCGTTCCAGGAGGCGGGATGTACCTAAGCAGTCAGCAGCCAGATGGGACGACCCATTCTGATAGAAAAATTACAACTTGACTTTAAAGGTTATCTTTTCTCCTGAACCATTTTTTTTTTTTTTTTGTAGAGAAATATGCTCTTTTCATTTGTCTTCCTGGGGAGCTGAAGATGATAAAATTAAACACTTAGATCTGTACTTGCTAAAAGAATCAAACTGAACGCAAAAGAGAACAAACGGTATTTTAAAAAGAATTGACTTGCTCTGGTTTTTGCTTTGCTCTTTTTTAATTCAAATGTGACTCTGGACAGCCACCAACATAATATACTGGAGGATCAGAACATCTGAGCCACATCACTGATTAGCCTGCTTTTTCACCCAAACTGAAGGAAAAAATATCGATGAATGAAATAAATGACTCATTGAAAATGACTGAAGGTGCAACATTTCGGCAACTCTACTGAGCTGTATTTTGATTTTGAACCACACCAGAGGGCAATAAAATTTCTTGGTCTTCAGTTTAGAATTTTAGAAACACTAATAAGGGTTTAACATTACATTATGGAGATCTGAGGAGCTGCCCAGAGCGGAAGAGAAGGGGAGATTGTGGGGGAAGTTTCCATTTTCTTGCTTTCTCCATTGTAGGGAAAATGTGTGCTGTAGGCATGGAGAGGTTCTTGCTTTCAGAACTCTTGTTGGATGTGGAATTCACATCTTGTAACAAATCCTGTTCCAACTCAGGTTAGAAGTCAAATGTGAGCTCTAACACTTCCACACGGCTCTGGAGAGGCTCACTGCAAAACCTGGTTAGGGCTCATGGCTACTTTGACCCATGGGTAGAGCAAGTAATCATTTCTATAAACCTCTTCACCCAAGCAATGCCCCAAATGACTCGAATGTCCTGCTCTGTGGCCTGGCATTTGACTACGTTGCATAATTCTTTGTGAATGTTGTAAATATTGAGTAAGTGATGGAGTTAAGCTACTGCTTTTTCAAAAAATCTTCTACTAACCGTGTGCACCTCTAGGATAGATAATAATGTGTGTGTATGTGTGTAAGTGTGTGTGCGCATGCATGCATGCACGCTCACTCAGTTTTGTCCAACTGTTTGCAATCCCATGGATTGTAGTCTTCCAGGCTCCTCTATCCATGGAATTTTCCAAGGAAGAATACTGGAGTGGGTTGCCGTTTCCTCTTCGAAGGGATCTTCCCAACTCAGGGATGGAGCCTGCATCTCCTGCCTCTCCCGCATTGGCAGGTGGGTTCTTTACCACTTGAGCCATCGGGGAAGCCCATAGATAATAATAGCTAATGTTTATTTGGCATTTGCTAATTCATCCTACGTCTAAATTATTAAAAATAATGTACCCGTTTAACCCTCACTGCAAAACAGTTTCTTTGAGTAATCCCATTTTCCAGATGAGGAGACTGAAGCACAGAGAAATTAAGTAATTAGCCCAAGGTCCTGCAACTAGTACACACTGACGCTGCTACTTGAAGACAGGTGGATAAAGATCTCAAATTGACTCATCACTTGCCGCTAGGACCTTAATTAGAATTACATTGTAGTACAAATCCTGATGAGGGCGTACATGAACAAAGAATTGTTTTAAACATTTTATATATACATTATTTCACGTCCTCTGTAAATGTAATATTCCTATTCATAGGTAAATACTGAATCAAAAACAAAACTGAGGTGCAGAAAGATAAAGAGATGTTCCCAAGACCACGCCGTTATTAAGGACTCAAGCCAAGGTCAACTGATTCCCATCCCCACAACCCAAGTAGATTTCTCAGTTCTCCCAATGTCTATCCAGTCACACCAAAACATTGTATACATTTTTTGCCATGGATATTATTTCTACAAATTCTGATAGGATCTCTAGAGTTAGAGTTGGCAATATAGTTGGAAGAGGGCATTAAGCATTTAAATTTTTGAAGTTGATTTGCATAGCAAGCTGAGAAATGGAATATGTCCTGCCGTATCAATAAATAAAGGGTGTCACAGTCATCAGCAATTGCTGCCACTGTGGAAGGTGAGCGGGTGAGCCCTGAGAGAAATCAGGAAGGAAAGTGTTACTGTTAGTTGCTCAGTCATGTCCGACTCTTTGCAACCCCATGGACTGTAGCCCGCCAGGTTCCTCTGTCCGTGGAATTCTCCAGGCAAGATTACTGGAGTGGGTGGCCATTCCTTTCTCCAAGAGATCTTCCTGACCCAGGGATCAAACTCCCGTCTCCTACACGGCACACAGATTCTTTACCATCTGAGCCACCAGGGAAGCCCCTCAGAAGGAAAGAATACCTGCCTTCTAGCAACCGTCAGACTGCAGCCACTTCCTACAGTGAGCCCTGAGGAAGCTCAGGACTGGAAAAGACAGCTGAGGCCCCAGACCCAGAGGAGCTTATCAAAGGAATGATTTCAGGGATTCCAGACTCTTGCATCTCCCCATATATAGAAATGAGCCGAATTCCTTGACTTGGGATGTCTGATTTTCTTCAGTTTACAAACAAACTTTTGACATTCAGACTACCTGCCCTCTGTTGCAAAACTATATAACCTGGCTTCTCCACTGCCTCCTGGGAGCAGTTCTCTTGGAGTTATACTTGAGATGAGCTCAAGCCCAGATGCCTCCTGGGCTTAAGTCCTAACGATTTCCACCAAATAAAGCATAACTCTCAACTTTTAGGTTGCATGTAATTTTTCAGTCAGCAAAGCCCTCTGGACTCTGCAGCAGACTGTAGTCGTGGGGAGGAGGTTAGTACCACTGAATCAATCTCTAAGCGCCACTGTTGTTCCAGTATCTCTCTGCTTATCCTTTCTCTTCAGCTGAGGGCCACTGTTCCATGCAGCACTTTGGATCAGTTTCAAGACACTTACTCCTCCTCTGAACATGCAATCTTTTTTAGCAGTGTCACCAATTTGATGGCTATTGTGTATGAAAAAAAGAAGAGGAAAGAACCATTATTTTGAAACCATAGTGGTGTAAAATCTGCCTGCCAATGAAGGAGACATAAGAGACATGGGTTGAATCCCTGAGTCCAGAAGATCCCCTGGAGGATGACATGGTGAACCACTCTAGAAGGCTTGCCTGGAGACTCCCATGAACAGAGGAGTCTGGCAGGCTGCAGTCCATAGGGTCACACAGAGCTGGACATGACTGAAGCGACTTAGCACGCACAGACACAGTATTGGGTACGTACAAGCTGTACTGTGTAGATCTGTATCTTGTGGATTCTAAAAGATACAGTATTTTTTACATCTTAATGCCTCTGGAATCAGCATGCTCCTTACAATCTGCTGGGTCTGGCCATCACTGCTGACCAGCCAGTAGTCATGTCATCATTATCATTGTCCGGTTATTTTTCTGGTAGAATGACTGGACAATGCCAAAGCCTGGCATTTCAGTCAACAAAACACGTAGGACCATTTAGAGAAGGAATGAAAGCTCTTGTTGATATTTGAAAACCTCTATTGACATCTCCTGGTGGCTCAGACGGTAAAGCGTCTGCGTACAATGCAGGAGACCGGGTTCAATTCCTGGGTTGGGAAAATCCCCTGGAGAAGGAAATGGAAACCCACTCCAGTAGTCTTGCCTGGAAAATCCCATGGATGGAGAAGTGTGGTGGGCTACAGTCCATGGGGTTGCAAAGAGTTGGACACGACTGAGCCACTTCACTTTATTGACATCCCAGCATCAAAACATGTTCCGTAAGTGTGAGCATCCTGGGAGAAATCCCAAATGTGAGAACAGAACATTCTTTTAGGAAACACTGCATCACCATTGATCATACAGAGTGAAGTTGTAGAAAAAGCAGAGACCTCAAGAACTCCAGTTCAAAAGCTGATACAAAATACCAGATGAAAAATCTAGGAATTCTTGACTTGTTCATCTCTCTTATATTCTTCCTTTTATGTATGCCCAAGGTCAGATTTGAATTTTAAAATACCTGTGTCTAAATAAGTCTAAAAGAGGTCTCTGGACAAGTAATAAATAAAAATGTAATAAATAAATAAAATAAATAAATAAAAAAGTAATAAAAAGATTCTATTGGGAAATTAACTGGCATTTTTCTCTTTTTGAAACAAAATACCGATGCCACTTACAATAGATGATATCTTAAATTTGGGGAAGCACAATGTACCTCATTTTTTCTTACATTAACCCTGCAAAGTAGGTCTCGTCATTTTCAGTTTATAGAAACAGCAGATTGCTAAGCTAGAAAGAATTAGCATGTAAGTCAAGTCATGTCAGACCACAGACTTGACTTTTTTATAACTCCATGTGGCCTCTGCATGGCTTGGAGGGGCTGTCTCTTACCAGTTTGGGAGTCTTAGTCAAGTGATTTAATTTGCCTGAGTTTCAGTTTCTGCTTCCATAAAACAGAGATTAGTTAGTTAGTGCAGGTCGCTCAGCCATGTCTGTCTCTTTGTGGCCCCATAGACCATACCCCTGGAGAAGGCAATGGCACCCGACTCCAGTACTCTTGCCTGGAAAATCCCATGGACGGAGGAGCTGGTGGGCTGCAGTCCATGGGGTCGCGGCGAAGAGTCGAACATGACTGAGTGACTTCACTTTCACTTTTCACTTTCATGCACTGGAGAAGGGAACAGCAACCCACTCCAGTGTTCTTGCCTGGAGAATCCCAGGGACGGGGGAGCCTGATGGGCTGCCGTCTATGGGGTCGCACAGAGTTGGACACGACTGAAGCGACCTCGCAGCAGCAGCAGCAGCAGCAGACCATAGCCCTGCCAGGCTCCTCTGTCCAGGGGATTTTCCAGGCAAGAATGCTGGAGTGAGTAGCCATTCCCTTCTCCAGGGGTTCTTCCTGACCCAGGAAGCAAACCAGGTCTCCCATATTGCAAGCATATTCTTAGCTGTCTGAGCCACCAGGGAAGCCCTAAAACAGAGATGCAAACACTTTTCTCACAGACATGCTGGCAGAATTAAACGTGGCCAGACTTCAACACCTTCCAAACCCGTAAAGATGGGAGGAACTCTCCTAGTCAGGAATCAGCCTGAGTCCCAGGGCAGTTTCTTGAAATGCCTGCCTTTTGTTCTAGCATGGTTAGAAATGCCTTCTTGCGAATGTCCAGTCACAACTAGACGGTCAGCACTTTGAGGACAAGGATCTATTGTTAAAAATCATGTTGTATGTCTCTAGCATGCTGTGCACAGAACTGGCGCTGAATGGATATTTGTCTACACGGAGAAAATCACATTTGAAAACTTGTGAAGCTTCCATGCTACTGATGTTATTCCCTGTGAACCTGTTGGAACAGAGGACAGGCTGGGAACAGCATATGTTGGTGATGATTTGGCTGCAAAAAGCGTGAGACTTTTTAATAAAACTGTACTAGACCGCATTCTCTCCCATAATGATATTTATGACATTTTAGGTAGCAGAAGACTCTGGAGAGACAGAATAACAGGAGAGAGAAGAAAGAGTTGGAAACACTGATTTTTTTTTTTTTAAGGATGCATGGCCACAAAGGAGTCTCACTTACTGGGTGATACATGACTTTCATCGTGTACTAAGTCATAGGAGACCCAATGGAAGAGCTTCTGTCCTTAGGAAGCCATTTTCAGTCAACTTCCAAGATAATGTCAAATAATTATCTCTTTCAATACATGTTTATGTATTGTAATTAACTTTAAAGTCAGCCTTTCTAATTCCCAGCGCCAAAGACATTCCCTGGTTGTAAGTTAGTTACTGAGGGACGGGCATCCATCCCGGGCCTGTAAATCTTGTTTAAAATTGAGCAGTCTTCCTGCTGTTTGTTTAACAGTCCCTGTGTTGTCTGTAGACAAGTAATGCATCTCCCTAAATGCACCTAACTCTCTATCAGCGAATGGGTTGGACACAGGGCCCTCGATGTGCAATACAAGGAGGAAATCTGTATGAAACACATGCTGACAATTGAGTGTTTTTTTGTTTGCTTGTTTTTTAATAGCCAAGATGTATGTGATTTTGCCTTCTGGAGCTTCTCAGCCCAGTTTGACATTGATTCCATAGAGGGTTGCCTGAAGCCCTCATGTGGGGGTGTTGATTCGAGAGACTCCACAACCATTCCCCCTTGTGGAAGATTCAAAAGCAAATTAATAAGCATAGAGCCGGGGACTAAGGGTGTGTTTAATCGTTCTGATGTATTGCGAGACCAAGGCTACATGATGCAGAAGAAAAGGGAAGCTGAGTATGAAATCTGATTTGAGGGGTGCTGCCAAGTCCTGGGGCTCCAAATTCTTCAACTACTCTCTTGCCATAGCTTCCCAATTTTCTGTTGTGAACATCATTTTTAAATTTTGATTTTTTAAGATTTTATTGGAGTCTAGTTGATTTACCACGCCGTGTTATTTTCAGATGTACAGCAAAGTGATTCAGTTATACACATACATATATCCACTCTTTTCTCAGATTCTTTTCTCAGGTAGGTTATCACAGAATAGTGAGTAAGGCCATTTCTTGGTGGCTCACACGGTGAAGAATTTGCCTGTCAACGCAGGAGATGCTGGTTTGATGCCGGGGTCAGGAGGATCCCCCGGAGAAGGGAATGGCTGCCCACTCCAGTGTTCTTGCCAAGGACTGAGGAGCCTGGCGGGCTGCAGTCCACTAGGTCGCAAAGAGTCAGACACGACAGAACAGCTAAGCACGCTCTCCAAAGTAAAAGTGACACAAAGGGCTGAGCGTAAATCATTTATCACACAGTACCGAATTACCCTGAATCTCTTTCCTTTATATCAGGCTTCAGGCTCTTTGAAACTAGCCCATGAATTAGATACACTTTAACATTAAAGTTTAGAATTTAAAATAGCCTGGGAGGAGGTCTCCAGCTCAGCTAAAGATCAGACCAGCTAAAGAGGTCTGATCCGGTTGGTGATGGCATTCCATCCTGGGAAACATATGCCGAGCAGGGGAGCAGGTACAGAGGGAGAAAGTCAAAGCAACAAAGATCAATTCCACATCTTTAATGATTGTAACTAGCTTGGAGGTTTTAAAATAACAATATGTCGTTTGATGACGGCTGTATCTTTTTTCTGTTGGAGTATAATTGCTTTACACGGTTGCGTTTATGTCTGCTGTACAAACAAGTGAATCAGCTGCATGTATACGTATCTCTCCTCCCTCTTGGACCCCCTCCTCACTCCCATCCCACCCCTCTGGACCAGCACAGAGCACCGAACTGTGCTCCCTGTGCTTCGGCCGCTTTTCTCTAGCGGGCTGTTTTACACATGGGAGTGTGCGTATGTCAGTCCTGATCTCCCAGGCTGTCCCACCCTCTTCTCCCCTCCCTGTGTCCATATGTCCATTCTCTAATGTCTGGGTCTCTATTCCTGCCCTGCAGTGAGGTTCATCAGTACCATTTTTCTAGATTCCACGTACATGCCTTAATATACTAGATTTGTCCATCAACAGATGAATGATAATGCAGAGGTCTGCCATATCTTGAGAGACCTTGCAACATATTACTAACATAAGGCAACGGGAATTTATATCACATTTTAGCAAGAAGGTCGGCTAGGACCAGAAGGAACACCTGCAGAAAATCCAGCCTACCTTTCTGGATGGTCAAAGAGCTCACAAAAACCCGTGACAGCGGGCTGCACCACATTACAAAATTCAAAAGCTATAACCAATTGTTATAAAAAGACAATGGAGACACATGCTACAGCTTTTTTCCCCCCTTTCCATTAAATCACAACAGAGTATCTCTGGCCTAATGTCCCCTGTGAGACGGATTGGGGTGATTTGTGCAGAAATTCTCCCCTGACAAGCAGCTGTGAGAGCAGGCTGGCTGGGTTGACAAGCAGAGCAGAACACCCTCCACCCAAGAACTCAGGAACAAAAAGCAAATCAATAGACATAATATTGCAAAACACTGCAGCAGGATCAACAGAGCTCTCACATCTATTTGATTTTTTTTTTCCCTCCCTCATCTGTCAACACAATTGAGAAGTCGAGCTTGCTAATTGTCTTCAATTGGCAGACTTCATGGACTCTGGAGCTGCGACACTTGGATGTCACACTCTCTGCGACTCGTGGTCGCCAGCCTGGCAGCCTTGGAAGCGGCCTTCCTTTCGGGCGGGCTGCATGCATCCACCCGGCTTCTCTGGGTCTGGATGAGGCTCAGTCCCCATTATGCAGCTCTTCTCATCATTAGCACCGACGGAAGAATCTGTGCCATGTTCTCTGTATCCAAAATATTTGAGGGAGGCAAAGAATCCCAGGAAGTCAATGAAAATGCGCTTCTATTGCCAGCTAGCATTTGCAACTGCCAGACTGCCTTGCATTCAAATTAGATTACCCAGCCAAGGAAGGACAGAGAGGGGCTGACTGCAAAGTCGGCTTGCTTTTGTGACTAAATGGCTACCTTTATAAAAGGTACGCTGGATTCTCTTTCGAAGAGGTTTTGCTCTGTTGGCCCCCTTGCTCACGCCCTGAGAGATCGTGAAGTCATCAACAAACCTTGAAACTCCCCCAGAGTCATGAATGCTCAGCAAACAGTTGGGGGCTGACAAATACTGGCCACATTTCAGCCAACGGCGCCAAAATCACGGGAGAACAAAGGTGCGTTGACCGAAGAGCTCACAGCCCTGAATTTTTCTCAGAGAAGGCAGGATGATTGCATCCTTCTCTAAAGCTCTGGAGAGGTCCGGATAATCTGTCCAGGATGCTTGGCAGTGGTGGTCCAAGCTGCCCTTGCCAGACCCTAGGAAGCAGGTCTCTGAGAGCTTGACAATCAAAGTATAATAAGCTTTACAAGGTGAACCCGAGTGAGCAGGTCTGGTTGGCTTGGTGAGTAACCTAGTTGAACTCCCCATGTTCAGCCTTGAAAGACCTTTCACTAATTGCCAGAAGTAAGGCTGAGAGCTTTTCCCTGCTTGTGGGTCTGCCTTGTTCACATTCCTGGGGTCACTGAGCAAAAACTGACCTTCTTTCTGCAAATTCGTGCCTTGAAACACGCTGTTGTTTCTGAGCTGTTCCACTGTCCCCAAGTACCTTTGCCTGCCTTTATAATCTCAATCTCTCACTCTCTTTCTATCTCTATCAACCTAATATCAACTCAGGGCTGACTGATTTCATTCAATTTCCTTCTCTCGCCATGATATCATTGAAATGCAAACCTCAGGTAGCCTATCACATCATTTGCAAGTATTTCAATACAGAGCTCTAGAAGGAAATGATCACCTCCAAGAAACCTCTGAGCCGTCTGCTTTGTGGATCCCTCCTTTGCCTATCCATGACTCTTTTTCTTGCTCCTGACTAGAACAAATTTGGTAGCCAGATTGTCTCCCTTGCTGGAGGGTAAAATCGCGGAAACCAGAGAGCCTAGCCTCACAAACAGAAGCTGGCAGAGTTCACTGTATTCCATGGATCAGCACACCTTCCACCCCTGACTGGTTGCCCTCCCAGCCCCTAACTCACAGAGACACAGAGGGGAAGGGGTCACTCCATTTGTTGTTACCCTTTCAGATAAACCATCGAGATGATGTCGGATCTGGTTTGTAGACTTTGATCCCTAAGGTTTTTTGTTTGTTTGCTTGTTTAGGGTTTGTGTGTATGTATGTGTGTGTGTTTGGAGGGGGTGTCTCATCTTTCTTCTTTGAATGGTTCTTAAGCACTTTTCTTTTTTAATTCTTAAAATTTTTATTATTTGGCTGTGCCATGAGGTATGTGGGTTTTGTGGCTCAGCTGGTAAAGAATCTGCCCGCAATACGGGAGACCTGGGTTTGATCCCCGTGTTGGGAAGATCCCCTGGAGAAGGGAAAGGCTACACATTCCAGTATTCCAGCCTGGAGAATTCCATGGACTGTACAGTCTATGGGGTCACAAAGAGTCGGACACGACTGAGCGGCTTTCACCACCACCACCACCACCATGAGGTATGTGGGGTCTTAGTTCCCCAGTCAGGAATCAGACCCTTGTCCCCTGCTTTGGAAGCAAAGGATCTTAACCACTGGACTACCGGGGAGTCCCTTTTCTTTGTTTTTAAATTTTAAACTAGCCACTGTTCCAGTGTCTGTTCTCAAAGGCTCTGGGAATCACCAGCCCAGTTTCCCAGCATCCTACAGACAGCCTCACGTCTTCACACTTCTGAGCCAGGGTTTGAGTTTTCCTGCCAGAAAACACAGCTTTAGGTTATAAAATCACAGCCACCGAAATAAACTGCCATCCATTTCCATCTAGATTTTTCAGCTGCAAAAATCATTGTCTTTTTTCAGTGTTTGTACAGTTCATCAGTAAGTAACCACCCTCTACTTTTATTTTTGATGGTGAAAAAATGGTGAGGATGAAAAATATGGATTTTATGAGAGTGTTCCAAGTTTTACATTGCAAGTCCAATCTCTAATTGAAATTTCCCTGTTCATCAATCTCCTTAAGTTTTAATACATGGTCATATTACTTGGCTATAAAGTCAAAGAGTGAAGAAGAATTGTGATCTTGCACGTTAGAATAAGTACTTTAACGAATAATCAGGAGAGCCTTGTGTGGCTTTTATGCTGATTGTTAACAGCATCATTTTATGGACTAGAAAACCTCTTGGGACATGAGATATCTGAAAAATGAAAGAAAAATGTTTTCGTTTTTAAATCCACTGATTAGAGATGTTTGTCCATAGAATTATGAAGGGCAACATGTCATAGAATAGAAATAATACGAGTTTATGAGACCCAAGTTCTCGTGGTGAATGTGCCATAAAGTAGCTCTGTGACCTTGAACCAATCATTCAAGTTCCCTGGATCTAGGGTTGCCAGATAGAATATAAGATGCCCAATTTAATTTGAATTTCAGATAAATGAGGACTACTTTCCAGGATAAAAGTATCTGTAATATTGTACTGGGCAAACTCATTCCCAAATTTTTAAAAAAATTTTTTTACTTACCTGAAATTTAAAGATTAATTGAGAGTTCTATATTTTGATTTACAATTCATCCTGGGTCTCATCTTCAGAGGCTCATAGTTCCTTTCTTAGCTCTTCCTTTTGCCTTAACAATTTTCAAGAGATATTCAGCTCACTTGTACATTAAGTTGTTAAAGGAATAATTGTTCTATTTCCTCATTAATTTTGCAAAGGTGTTTTGGATTTACCCTATTCCCTATGAATATGTAATCATTTCTGGATACATTCTTAGAATATAGAATTTATCCAGTTCAAACATTAAAAATGTTCCCAAGTTATTTCAAAGCTTGTAGAACTGAAAAGAAAGAAAGAAATAAACACAAGGTGTCTTTCGTTTTATAACCATTTTTCCTTAAGTAAACACCACATTGTAGAGCATGGCCTCCATCCTCTGTATGGCCAAGAGCAGAAAGGAGATTCAAATCCAGTAATTATTAGTATACATCACAGTTATAAGAGAACATAACATTCATGGCAAGAGTGTTAAAAAGAAAAAAAAAAAGCTTGGTACAACATGAACTCTTCCTTATTTACTGTTTAAATCTGTAAACTAATCACTCTTTGTTTACCTAAGCATTTTACACTTGAACAAAAAGGGCAATCAGTTAAAAAACAATACCAAAAACTGTATTGACTTTCAACAATCTTGAATTTCACAGGTCATATATTCCATTCTGAGTAGTCTGTAGGTCTGCCTGAGATCAAAGTATAAATTGTGCCTCTGTATAATGTCCTCAGAAAGAATAAAAGGAAAACTATTTCCCTAAGACCTGATTCATGTTTCTTCTCCCAGCCCCCATGTTAAATATATTCCTTATGTTACTATTTAGCTAAAACTTATATCTTTAGTGTTTGAGCTTCTAATGAATTATAGAACAGGTTTTTTCCCCCTTTGAAATCTATGTTGCTCACAAAGCTAATGAAAACCATATGTTATTGCTCTAATTCTAATCAAAAATAAAATATGGTTTTTGTTTGTTTGGTCTTATTGAAGAGAATGTTATTGAGACATCCTTAATCTTGTATTCCAGAGATTCAAAATGGAAATTTAAGCCTCATCAGGACAGGTGGCAACTAACAGAGTCTTTCTTGAATTCTTGGTTTTAATGATATTTTAAATTCTGTCGGTACCTCAGGCAGAGAAGGATAAAAAAACAAGCACAGTACCGATGGTGTATGAGTTAATGGGAGGATAACTGATAAAATTAAACCTTTGTAACCTGCTGAGCTAACCCAAACTTGCTAAGCTACTAGAACATTAATGAGTAAGAGATCTTAATTAAATTGTTTGTAATTAACTCTCCCAAGAGGAAAAAGTGTAGAAGTATCGCAAACTAAATACCTGTGGCATTTACTTGCAACAAAGTCATTACCACGCAAATGGTATGCATAGATACCCAGAAAATATAGGTGTGCGTTGGGTAGATCAGTCCCATACAAACCACTGTGATTTCTTTTCTCCTGAAATTCCACCAAGTGATAGTTTTAGAATATTAATAATAAATCAACCTGTTATTTTATGAAAATGATACAGCCTTATCTATAACAGCTCAGTCTTAAAATGAACTAGGGATTTTCAATTAAAGGTATAACATTTTCTATCTAAATTTTAATGAGACTTAGATCATCTGTAGACTATAAGACAAATTTGCATATCAGAAGGCCTGGTTAGGAAGGAGCCACTGAGCAGCAAGTTTACTGCTGTATCAAAAGTCATCTCTGGGGGCTTCCTTGGCAGTCCAGTAGCTAAGACTCCATGCTTCCAATGCAAGGGATCCGGGTTCAATCCCTGGTTGGGGAAATAAGAGCCCACACGCCATGTGACATGGCCAAAACACTTAAAAAAATTTTTTTTGGTCATCTCTGGCTTTTCCAGAGGATTAACACCACCATTCTAGCGAGTCATGCAGTCCCCCTCTGGGGCAGCCTGCTATGGCAGTGAGCTCACTGGACCATAACCCAGCAAGTCAAACAAACTTACAACACACCTGTGTCATGTGTGGCTAACACACGAGCTCAGGCACTGCATTAGGTGTGGAAATGCAAAATGAAAAAGTGCAAAAGACACAGCCCTTGACTTACACACCTTGCAATCCAATAGAGGTCTGGCACAGAGAGTTAAAAGTTTTGACAAAGTGAGTTCAGTGTCCTAAAGCTTATTTGCAGTTAGTATTTTTTTTTTTTACACATTTTTTTAGAAGCATCACTGGTTATTACCTGAAAACTTCTAAATTAGGATACATTAACATAAATGATAGTATATATGAGTATATTTTGTGAGACTTGCAATGACTTCTGCCATTATCAACCACTCATGTGTTTTACTCATAGTAACTCATCAGTCTTCTCCTGCCTTTGGACTTGGAGTCAGACTGGAACTTTCTTCCACTGGCCTTCCTGGTTCTCAGGCCTTCAGACTCAGACCGGAAGATGCCATCAGCTTTCCCGGGTCTGAACTTGGCCTCCACAACTGCATGAACCAGCTCTTTATTGCTGGAAATACATCTTTCAGGTTGTTGCCTGACTTTTGATCTTATTATTTTTTTGTTTTCACATAACAAGTTAAACATTTTTATGTAGTTCCCTACAATTTCTCAAGACTTCCTCTTGGCATCCATGGAAAGAAATAAAGCAATTTCACTACTTTTCTAATAACTTCTCTAATTTATCTTCCTGTACTTGGCTTCTAAATGAGAGCTTTACCCAAAGACTTGCCCAGTGATTTCTTTCTGCAAGTATTATCATAGTATCATATATATACATATGTAAGTCTGAAGTGTTCACCTCAAAACAATTCTAAGTAAATAAACTCGTATAACAAGCACTCAGATCAAGAAAAAAATATAGGGCTTCCCTGGCGGTTCAGTGGTAAAGAATATGCTTGCCATTGCAGGAGAGATGGGTTCAGTCCCTGATCTGGGAGGATCACACGTGCTATCAAACAACTAAGCCCGTGAGCAGCAGCTGTTGACCCTGTGCTCTCGATCCCAGGGGCTGCAGCTAGTGAGCCCACGTGCCACAGTGACTGAAGCCTCGTGCCCTAGAACCTCTGCTCAGCAAAAGAGAAGCCGCTGCAATGAGAAGCCTGAGACCACAGCTAGAGAAAAGCCCTCAGGGCAACAAAGACCCAGCACAGCCAAAGATAAATAAATAATTTTAAAAGAAGAAAATAGCCATGATCCCAGAAGCCTCTTGTGTTCTTGCTTTGAAGGTAACCAGTCCCCTGACTTCTATCAGCGTAGATAACTTTGCCTGATCTTCATCTTCATATGGATGTAATCATAGGCTACATCCTCCTTTGAGTCTGGGCTCTTCCACTCGGCCTTTTGCCTGTGAGATTCAGCCACGCTGGTTGTGGTTCAGTTCAGTCACTCAGTTGTGTCCGACTCTTTGTTGGACTCTTTGTCGGACTCCATGGACTGCAGCATGCCAGGCCTCCCTGTCCATTGCCAACTCCCAGAGGTTGCTCAAACTCATGCTCATCGAGTTGGTGATGCCATCCAACCATTTCATCCTCTGTCATGTCCTTCTCCTCCTGTCTTCAGTCTTTCCCAGTGTCATGGTTTTTTCCAATAAGTCAGTTCTTCACATCAGGTGGACAGAGTATTGGAGTTTCAGTTCAGCATCAGTCCTTCCAGTGAACACTCAGGACTGATTTCCTTTAGGATGGACTGGTTGGATCTCCTTGCAGTCCAAGGGACTCTCAAGAGTCTTCTCCAACACCACAGTTCAAAGCACCAATTCTTTGGCGCTCAGCTTTCTTTATGGTCCAGCTCTCATATCCATATATGACTACTGGAAAAACCATAGCTTTGACTAATGGACCTTTGTCAGCAAAGTTGGCTGGTTGTTGTATTGTCTGTTAATTCTCATTGCTGAATAATATTCTCTTGACTGAAGAAACTGCGATTAATTGTCCACTTCACAGCTGATTCCATTTTCGGCTGTTATGTATTATGAACATTCTCCTAGATGCCTTTTGTGAATGGATGTGCCCTCTGTTGTTGGGTAACAGTCTAGGAGTGGAATTGCAGGGCTGTAATAAGACACTTCTGCTTTTTCTTGTCTTTTCTTTCAATATATTTTCCTTCACAAATTTCATCAACGATTTATTCTGGATCATCCTCTAAAATGTGAATGATTTGCTAGTTTATATTCCCTATCTCTCTGCTCTCTTAAGCACCAGCAAAAGTATACATTAGTCATTAAAATAAAAAGTCCAAGTTCAAGTTCTTGACTGTCATCCCCTCTGAGATTGTGGACTCACCCTCCTGCTACGTCTCCAAGAGAAGAAGGATTACTTCCCATTGGAAGTTTGGACTCAGACATCTACCTGGGTCTGCTACCTATGGGACCACATATGAAATATGAAAATTAATTTTGTCCATTTAATTTAAGGCCTAGGAAGAAAAAAACATGTCAGGATGAGACATCCCCCACCCCCTCTTTCTAGATGGCCCCATCCTGGTTCCCTTCTGGGCTTCTAAGTTGAAAGGGTTTAAAGATAGAAGGGGATGCCTCCATAGTGGGGAAAGTTCCAACGCCCGCCTGACCACACCAGCTGCATGAGAGGCAGTTCTAAGATGGAGACAATTTAAAGAGGAAACAGTCCTTGCGTGCAGAAGAGAAAGAACTAACCACCTCGCTCCTCCCTGGTGCCTTTACCCCCACTGCCTGGCTCTGCTTACAGTTTGGACCGTATCAGAAGGAGGAGAGGAGAACTCAAATTTCACGTGGACCGGAACCCTCATCCACAATGTCATAGTTCTTATCCAGAACGCCTCCAATTTAGCAAGTCGGAAACCAAACCTTATCTTTTCCCCAAACCAAATCCCCTTTCAGACTTCTCAGTTTCTGTCAGCTGTAGCAGCATAATCACGCAGCCCGAAACCTTCAAAACCATTAGGTTCCTTTCCCTTATCTAGTTGGCCAAATATTTTCAGCCCTTCTTCAAAACTGTCTATTCTTCAAAATGCCCTTTGAGTCCATATCAGCTCTGGTTACCTCTCAAGCTTCCTGACTATCTCCCCAGTCTGTCTACTATCCCATCCAGCTTGGCCACCACCTTAACATTAAGCTTTCTACAACAGTAATGTTCTGATTTTCCTCGTCCAACTACAAAGCCTCCAAGGCCTCTACCAGAGCCACAGGAACTGCTGTGTGGACTAGTGGCCTTCGGAGTTGATAACAAGCCACTCTAATTTACATAGTGAAATTGATTTTTTTTTTTTTCCAAAAAAGTATAGATAGGGTACTATTGAATGGTGAAGTCTAGAAGAATGAAAACCAGGAAGACTTCACCCATTTGGGAATCCAGGTTTATCAGCTCGCTGTAGAGAACTGTTCCAGTTGAATGTTGGGCCTGAAGGCATGTTGGCAGATGGTAGGAAGGAGAAACTCACTTGTGGGAGGCTGAATGCAGGCCTGTGTGGGACACCTAGGTAATGAGTTTTGAATAATCCACAGAAGTCAGTATTTTCCTTTGTGAGAAACACAAGATGGACGGACTACCACTTCATCTCATCAAAGAACACTTGAGCTTGAGCACTTGATAAAATTTCTTCATGCTTGAAATGGGCCATCAGTCTAGTTCCCCTTTCTATCTCCATCATGTATCTCCAAAGCTAGCCCAGGTGACCTGGCCCCAACCCCCTCACTACCCCCATCAGTCTTGTTCTAGTTCAAGGGCTCCAGCTTCAACACCAACACCTCTCCCCTGTTCCATTCCTGTTCCGCCATATATTTAAGCATGCATGCAAGCTTCCACAGGGAACCCTGAAGGGAATGGAAAAAGTCGACTTGGCTTGACTGGTCTCTCTTCTCTCCCATCTATCTTCCTACAAACATTGGTGAGTATCTGCTGTGAACCAAACACACTACTTCTGATGTGCTGAAGACATTACTATGGGGTTTTGCAAAGACAAAAGTACAAATCATATAGTTCCTATCTTCACAGAATTTACTCCCTAGATGGGGATGTAAGACTCTCTTTTTCTCCCTTTCTCTCACTCACTCACACACAAGATAATAATATTATGGTTAAATAACAATAGCATGTGGTCTGGGGTTTTTTATTGTGTCTCGTCTTAGAAAGTGGAACTATTAGCTGCTTGCTCAATCCTGTCTGACTCTTTGCAACCCCATGGACTGTAGCCAGTGTCATCTGTCCATGGAATTCTCCAGGCAAGAATGCAGGGGCGGGTTGCCATTTCCTTCTCCAGAGGATCTTCCCAACCCAGGGATCAAACCCCAGTCTCCTACATCGCAGGCAGATTCTTTACTGTCGGAGCCACCAGGGAGTCTCTAAGGGTCCTAGAGGGTCAAGTCAGTGGCAGAATGCTCTGAATTTAATGGGCTTCTTTAGCTTTAGCCTTCTATAAGTAGCATTGGGCTTCCCTCATAGCTCAGTCAGTAAAAAAAATCTGCCCCCGAGGCAGGACACCCAGGTTCGATTCCTCGGTTGGGAAGATCCCATGGAGAAGGACATGGCAACCCACTCCAGTATTCTTGCCTGGAGAATCCCATGGATAGAGGAGCCTGGCAGGCTGCAGTCCATGGGGTTGCAAGAATTGGACATGACTTAGGCATACCCTCCAGGGTAATCCAGACAACCTGGGGACCATGAGCAAGGCAGAGCAAGGTGGAAGTGGAGAGAGGTTAGAACAACACATAGAAGTGCCAGAGGAGGTCAACAGGAAATCCAGCCCCTACTTCCGAGTCTCTTTTGTTTGTAGAGCTGAGGTTTTACAAGAGGTGTGCTCTGAAGGGCACAGGTTGGTGGTGTGGCCTCCACTTCTTCTGGGAGCTTTACTCCCCTGGATATTCAGTCTGGCATTAGACCCCCAGCAGACAGTAAATAGCCCAGGTGAAGGCTGTTTTTTGGTTTTGTTTTTTAATTATTAATGTGGCTGCTTTGAGTCTTTGCTTCAGAAAGTGAAATCTTCGTTGCATCATGCAGGACCTTTTGGTTGTGGTACACGGCTCGCTAGCTGTGCTCTGCAGACCCTGGAGCACTTGGACTTGGTAGTTATACACAAGGACTTAGTTGCTCTATTGCATGTGGGATTTTAGTTCCCTGATCAGGGATCAGACTCGTATCTGCTGCATTGGACATGTGAAGTCTTAACCACAGGACCGCCAGGGAAGTCCCCTCACTCATGGCTATTTATAAGAGATACCGAAGGCAAAAGTCCTTGGGAGGATAATTACTAATTCTTAAAGCATGAAGATGGAGAGTTAGACACTAAGTATCCTAGAGCTTGCTTATTTGTGAACTGGTCTTGTTAATCCCTTTTCGCTTCCATTTGGGCTTCCCTAAGAATGGCACCCCACTCCAGTACTCTTGCCTGGAAAATCCCATAGATGGAGGAGCCTGGTAGCCTCCATGGGGTCGCAGAGTCGGACACGACCGAGTTGACTTCACTTTCACTTTTCACCTTCATGCATTGGAGAAGGAAATGGCAACCCACGCCAATGTTCTTGCCTGGAGAATCCCAGGGACGGGGGAGCCTGGTGGGCTGCCGTCTATGGGGTCGCACAGAGTCACACACGACTGAAGCGACTTAGCAGCAGCAGCAGCAAGAGGTTCCTAGCCTGAAACTGTACCCTATACAAGGGCTCAGACTTTCATCTCCAAGGGTTCCAGCTATAAAATATGCAAATAACCAGCTGTGAGTGTGTCTTGGGGGAGTATCCCATACCCACCATCTCTGTCTGAACCCTGGGAACGCCAGAGTAAAGACTAGGAATAAAAGTAGAGATTTTTCTCACTTTCTTTGCTACTCAAGAGATGGGAAGGTAGAGTGTGGCTGTTGTTAAGTGACTGCATGTTACTTTATTCTCCTTCTATCAAGAGATGAGATCTTTGAATCCTGCCCTAGGTGGGCCTCTGGGACTGTTTTGACCAATGGGTTGTGTGGAAATGATATTTGTGTCTTTCAAGATAAGGTCTTTAAAGGCCATGCACTTCTACCTGGCTTTCCTGGGACACTTCTGGGGAAAGCCAGTGCCCACATGAAGTCCTAGTAGCCTGCAGCCACCATGCTCAGATGCTATGCGAAAGGACTTCAGGGATTTCCTTGGTGTCTAGTGGTTAAGACTTTGCCATTCAGTGCAGGAGGTGCAGGTTCAAACCCTAGTAGGGGAGCTTAAACCCCACATGCCTTGTGGTCAATAAAGCAAAACATAAAACAGAATATTTTAACACATTCAATAAAGAATTTAAAAATGGTCCATGTTAAAAAAAAAAAGTTGTTTTTTAAACTTGAAAAAAAAAAAAAGAAACAACTTCAATCACCAGAGCCCCACTACCCACTCACTCCCACCAAGACACCAGACGTGAGTGAGTTCATCCTGGTTTCTCCAGACCAGCCCTTCCTCCAGCCGAGGATGTCTTATGGATATTGGACAATGCCCAGAGGAGAAAAGGGATCACCTAAATGAGTCTGCCTGAACCACTGAATAGAAGTAGAGTAGAATATAGAATCCATGAGATGTAGTAAAAAAGCAATTTGTATTAAATTTCTGGGTTTAGGTATGGTTTGCTAGGGTAGCAATACTATATACAGCTGAGAGTAAGTCTCCAAAGCCCTGCTGAAGGAGATTTGGGGTGTGGAAAGAAATAATTGCTTATCAATGACGTTGCTAATGGGGGGCTGGGGAGATAAAAATCCTTCCTCATTGGCTTTTAAAATGTTAATGTTGCCTGGGACCTCATATCCTCAACTCCCCCTTGGTACAACAAGCCTAGAGCACCAGTAGCGAAGGATCCCGAAAGTCTGTTTTGTTTTCCCAAACTGTTGCTTATGGGCTGTCTTAGTTTGGTAGGGCTGCTATAACAAACTGGGTAACTTAACTGAACTGTATGGTCTCACAGCTCTGGCAACTAGAAATACAAGGTTAAGGGGTCAAGGCAGAGTCGGTTCCTTCTAAAGGAGGATCTGTCCCACCGATCTCTCCAGCTCCTTGTGCCCTGCTGGCGATCTTTGGCATTCTTGGGCTCATAGAAGCATCACTGTGACCTCTGCCTTCATCTTCAAAGGGCGTTTTCCGTGCCCACGCATGTGCTCAGTCGCTCAGTCGTGCCTGGCTCTTTGTGACCCTATGGACTGTAGCCCTCCAAGCTCTTCTTTCTATGGGATTTGTCAGGCAAGGAGACTGGGGCAGGTTGCCATTTCCTTCTCCAGGGGATCTTCCAACCCAGGATCAAACCCATGTCTCCTGTGTCTTCTTCCTTATAGGGGGATTCTTTACCTTCTGAGATATTGGGAAGGCTTCCCTGTCTGTGTGTCTGTGTCCAAATTTCTCTGCTCTATAAGGACACCAGTCTTTGAATTGGGGCCCATCCTAATAACCTCATGTTTGAAAATGACTCCTGAAATGAGCGTAGGTCACATTCTCAGAAAGTAGAACTTCAACATGTGAATTTGTGGCAGGGGTGGGGGGGGGATACAACTCAACCCATAACAGGGGCTGTGTAATCTTTCCTATGAGGGAAAATATTCCCTTGACAACCACTTCGCAGAGATGCTGCAAGAGTTCACTAAAGCGGGTGAACTGGAAGGCTGTGCGTCGGGCGCCAATGCTTCAGTCTCCCGTCTCCCGTCCAAGCCAGAAGGCACATGAGGTGTGCAAGGCGATGTCCCCTGCCCCAGGTGCTCCACTAAGTAAGGCTGCGGGCTGAGTGGGAGTCTCAGTGGCATTTTGTGAGGGGATTTTTTGGGGCTGCCGTTTCTGTGGTGCGTGGGATGGAGCATGTCAACGCTGTTTTCACTTCCTGCATGAGCAATGGCAGGTGCATGGTTATGGAGAACTTCATCTCCCCCTGGTCTGCTTCGGGGGTTTGTGTGTGGTCAAGTCACTACGATTAAAAACAGTGCAGTGAACAGAAGAGGGCACAAAGGAGCAAAGAATTCGACCTGGGCTGCTTCCCACCCGGCTCAGCCCGGCTGGACCAGACACGATGGAAAAGGGACAGTCACCTCTATGTGGAGTCCTGAGACAGGGGTCTCTGTGCCCAGCAGACAAAGGTGCCTGCCGAAATTCTCTGCCCAAGGTCCCTGCCATCCTGCCTCTATGGCATCCAGAGGACACTTGATCCATGGCCCCAGGGAGCCCAGAAGCAGAGGCAGACCGTGGCATTGTGTCCATGACTGCCCGGCTGGTGGGAGATGCCCTGGAAGCCCTCTCAGGAAAGCCTAAGTTTACCAAAAAAAGGCCCAGTTTGGCCTGGAAATGGAAACTGACACATTTTACTGGAGCCAAGTTGATTATGAACCCGCTCCCACCAATGGCCTGAACAGAGGTCAGGACTGTGTTGCAAATCTGGGCACATTTCCTTTCAAGCATTTGCACCTTATATATCTGCAAGCCAAATCTGAGTCCAGGAACAAAATTAGCCCTAGTGAGGGCATCTGGGCGTCCTGGGATGAGCTGATACAAGGAAGCACCCTGGCTTCACTGGGATAGAGGACAATTGCATGACAGAAGCTAAAGGTCACAGAGAAAGGGACCTTTCAAGGAGTGGTGTGTTGAGTGACATTCTCAGTGGCTACTATCCTGAAGTCTACAGCAAAGAAATGGGGAAAGGCCAGTGTTTCTCCTGCCACGAAAGGCTCCTCATTGGTGAGAATTACATTTCAGTTGCAGAATATGCACTTGATACAAAATCCACCCCCTTCCTCCATGAATTCTCCCACAGCTTCATCCTATGCCTCCCCAGACATTTGTGCTCCTCCATGTATGTGAAGGAAAGAAAATTTCAGGCATAAGAGCTGGGTTTCTCAAAGTGAGTTCTGAGGTCAACCTCCATCAGAATTACCTTTCAAGGTACAAAAGGTCATCAAAACGCAAAGTTGTGTCTTACCCTTGTGGAAACAGAGTCTCTTGGAATGGGGTCTGTTGCAGTCTTTAGGATTCAAAATGAGGTCTCAGGACCAGCAGCACGTGGAGACTTGTTAGAATTTCAGACTCTTGGGCCACACCCAAGACAGACTGAATGAGCGATTGCATTTTAACAAGATCTCCATTTCACGCACATTCAAGGATCCATTAATTGATCCACCTCTCCAGACCCAGAACTCGTTTCCCACTTTGGGACAAGGACTTAAGAGGTTCTTGGGCCAACTGCCCTGGATTTCCATCTTTATCTTATTGAACATCTGATAAAGATATCAGAAGCTACAAGGAAGGTTTTCTAACCCCTGAATTATCTGTAGCCTATTTTTCTCTCTCTCCATCCTGAACATGCATTTGAATTTCACATTGCCTGACTTTCAAAGCACAGATCATCTTTCCTCAGGGCACAAATAGAATCTTTGCCTGGAACAGGAGACCCGGCTTCACCTGCTGACATACTATATATTGCCTCCTTTTGAAAGCATCTGATACTCTTCTTTGGTGTCTAATGTTAACCTTCCATTATAACACTAATATATACATAACCTATCTGTGAAATTGTAAAGAGAAACTCATGATTACCAAAGAGGAGAGGAAGTGGGTGACTTTGGAAACAAAAGTGGGTGACATGTCTCCCTATGTTCCTATTTGTAACCATTAAAGTATGACCTTACAAATTAAAAATAGATTTAAAGTAAAAATTCAATTGAACACAACATTGTAAATCAACTCTACTCCAATAAAACTTTTAAAAAGTTAAGTTGAAAAATCATTCTGTCCTTTAAGTATCCCACTCAAAGACATCTGCCAGCTTCTATCCTAGCTACATTACTGTGGCAGTTTCTGATGGTAAACCAACCATGCCATTTTCCAGCCAAACGTTTGTGTGTCAATCAACGAGTACCCTCTTGGAGGTGAAAAAACATTTGGGAGTCATGAAGGAGGAAAGAAGGAAAGGAGAACAAATAACATCTATCTTAGCACACAGCTTTAGCCTAGAAAAAGAACCCAAAGTTTTAGAGAAAATGGAATTTGTGTGATGTGCGTTTATCCTTGTCCCATTCTAGCCTGTGTTTGCTTTCTTCAAAAATCTCTCCATGATGCTAACAGAAGCCAAAATGTCCATCTTCCTTGCATGGCTTCCCAAATGTTGTGCCAAAATCCCTGGTAGACATCCTGGGATTCACTGAAATGACCATGAGACCTCTAACTAGAGTCTCAGAAAGTTATCTGTTGAGATGGGATTAAGACAGGAAAAAGGTGAAAATAAATTACTTTCTGAACCTTCTTGGAAGAGGTCCCAAGCTCACGACTTCATTTTGAAATGGCAGGAAAAACAAAACACGTTGAAACAGGGCTTCAGTAGCAGCCCCAACTCAAACGGATGCAGAGAAGTGCTGAAGTATTCAAAATACTGCCAACTGGCACTTACATATGCAAATGAGTTACAAATGTGAGGGTCCAAATTTTGGGTTGTGTGTGCCAGGCCGGAGGGGATGGAGGGAGCACATGTCTATTTCTAGATGGCACCTTTTTTAGAAACTGATTTCTATATTGTCAGCTCTCCTGAAACCATTAGTTCACATTTTAAATGATAAACGTATTTTTAACTCCACGGCCTGATACACATTTCAGAGAGACTATTTATTATGTGTATCTGGAGGTGGTAACTGGTATCAAGTACTATGATGTTGAACAACATTATTCTCAGCCATAGCATCACTTTTTTAAGGATCATCAAGATCTGATCTCCTGGCAAAATGCAGATGCTGAAAAGTGTAAAATGTCAGTACAGCCGGGATTTAATGAGGATGCACCAAGAAAGATGCACTACCTTTTCATTCTCCTCCAAGAAAATCTGTTATAGTGTTTCAAAAATAAGATGTTGTCCTCAAAGCAGCTTTTCACGTGCCTGCGTTAACCCAGGGTTACCTTGTGGAGAACTTACTTAGTCTCATCTGAGTCCTGCCCAGGACGGACTCTGCCGGGGGAAGGACCATCCTGATGGGGGCGGTTCTCATCTCAGTGACCAAGGTCCTTCCTAACTCTTGAGTCTCTGCTCCCCTTGCCCTGAACCTCCCTTGCCATCCACGTGCCCTGGTTCTCGGCTTCTTACAAAGCTCTAGGTTGGCATCTAGACTAACAAAGCAGCATTTGGGTCCTGATTCATATCTGCATACCTGACCTCTGACCTGCCTCTTCTTTAATCATCATACTTCCTGGTGCTTCCTCTGACCTGCCGAACCCTAAGTGACTCACTGCTCTTTGAATGCTCTATTATGCCAATTTCTTGCATCAGCAAGGCTGTTTCTGAGCCCTGCAGCTGCACCCAATGGGTTGGCATCCAGGCCTTCTGTGTTTTGTTGTTATTTAATCACTAATTCGTGTCCAATTCCTTTGCCACCCCATGGACGGTAACCTGCCAGGCTTCTCTGTCCATTGGATTCTCCAGGCAAGAATACTGGAGTGGGGTGCCATTTCCTCCTCCAGGGGAGCTTCCCAATCCAGGGATCGAACCTGAGTCTCCTGTGGCTCCTGCATTGGCAGGTGGATTCTTTAATGCTGAACTGCCTGGAAAGCCCACCACTAGGGAATACCCCTAGGTAATTCAACCTAGAATTACCAAAAAGAAGACTTAACTAAGACCAGTACCTGTCTGCCAGTTACTATCCTAAACCCACAAACAGTAGAGGAACAGAGAGCAAGAGCATCTTCAGATAAACAGACATCTCACTCAAAATTACAAATAAGAAATGTTTGCCATCACACTTGAACCGTGAATAAAACGGTTTCCCGTGGATAAAAAAGGAAGTGAGGAACAACATGGCCACCTTCTTAAGACGCCACAGCAGACTGCTTATGAGAGTTCAACGGGCTCCAAAGGTTCTTCTCGCCAGAAGTCAGTCTGCCTTCCCGACCTAAACTACCAGTCCTTATCGAGAACTGTGCAGGCTCTGGGAATTTTTCCTATTATAAGCTCATGAACTAGCTTAATATCATTTCACAGACACTCACAGAAAAATCCAGGGTCAGAGAGAAAGATCCTTATCACTCCTGGTAAAAGCAGTGTGTAAGTCTTCATGTTCTCGTGGGTTCCCCGTGTGCCCCGAGTCCCAGGCAGGCAAAGCAAGGGCTCATAGTGGATGCCTCCACAGGCAGGGGGCGCATTATAGGAAAAGAAGGCTGAGCTTGGAGAATCACCACTTTTGTAGCAAGCTGAGGCAAGCTGGCTCTTTGGGGAAAGACCTGATCTCAACCCTTAAGTTTGAACATTTGGAGACAGAGAGCCGCTCAGATGTCTGGGTCAGAAGAAGGCAGACCTTCTTGGCAAGAACATAAAGGACTTTCAGAACCATAGGGAATGGTGTCTCCAACCACTCCTGCCCCAAACGACTTCAGATATGTGGGACTCCAGGCTCTGTCCTACAGATGCATGCTCCTGTGTCCTGCCCTTGGTCATGTTCAGCTTGTTCTACTGCTGTAAAACACTTTCCCCCAAGGAAAGCATCTTTCTTCATTGATCTCTGTAGAGATCCTTTCCCCCATGAAGCCTTCCTATTCCTCCTCCAGAAGATGCTTCTCCTGCATCTTGAGGTGGGCACAGAATTCCCACATCCTTTCTTTTCTGGGAGTGTATGTCTGATTCTTCTCAAACTGGGGGTTGGGCTGGGGGCTGTGCACATCTCCAGATGTAGGACAAAGTCATGCACGTCAGATAAATAAAAATGACCAAGACGCACAGAAGAGAAAAATGTTGAAATTCAAAGAAAAAATTAGTTTATAAACATATATTAAAATTAATTACCTCTTGTTCAGTTTTTGGTTTCTAAACACCATTCCCTAATCAAAGGAACCAGGACTCCTTGTAAAAGTGGTTGATTTCAGGGCTGGAGCAGAAAAAATGTAAGATGCACCTGGAACATCTTACCATGTCAGGAAATATGGAAGAGTTCAGAACGGATGGGGTCAGGTTGAAGGGACTGGGGAGCCAACCTGGAGCAGCAAAAAAGTGAAGGAGAAACAGAATTCTGGCATCTTCTCAAAGATGTGTCCCCTAAACATTTATTACTTACAAAGGGAAAATGATGATGTATGGTGGAGAAACTTGGCAGACATTCTACCTCATCCATGTGGTCAATGACAAAGTCACCAGTAGTAAGACATGAGGACATCATGTATCCATGATAGAAGGCCCTGAGAAGGGGCATGCCATCTCTTCGGGATTCCTCCAATATATCACTTAAATCTATGCATGAGGGAAATATCAGATAAACCCAAGCTGAGGAAGATTCTATGAAATACCTGACACGTTTTCTTAAAAAATGTCAAGGTTGGAACTTCCTTGGTGGCCCAGTGGTTAAGACTCTTCCCTTCCAAAGCAAGGGGGCTTGGATTTGATCTCTGATCATGGAGTAAGATCTCACATGCCATGCAGCACCACCAAAAAGTTTTTTAAAAGAAAAATGTCAAGGTCAATAAAGGATGAAAAAGATGGAGGAACTTTCACAGATTGGAGAAGACTAGTGAGAAGTGACAAGTCTGCACAATGAGATTTCAGATCAAATCTTTTGGATTAAATACAGGAACAAAAGAAAAAAGTGAAAAAAATGGTGAAATTCTAGTATAGTCTGTAATTAACGCATAGTGTTGTACCAATATCATTGTCTGTCTGGATAACTGCACCATGATTGTGTAAAATGTTAGCATTAGGGGAAACTGAAGGAAGGGCATATGGGAAGTCTCTGTAATGTACTTACAACTCCTTTTAAAATCTAAAATTATTTCCAAATTTAAAAAATGTTTTAGGAAAACTAAGGAGAATTCAAAGATAATAATAGGTAATTATTACAATAATAGGTAAGTGCTTTGCGTGGATCACAAAAAAATGGGGGAAATTATTTTTTAAAATTTGTATTTATTTATTTATTTTGGCTGTGCTGGGTCTTTGTAGCTCTGCAGGGTTTTTCTGTTGTGGTGAGTATGGGTTACTCTCTAGTTGAGATGCACGGGCTTCCTATTGGGGTAGCTTCTCTTGTTGCGGAGTATGGACTTTAGAGGACGTGGACTTCAATAGTTGCAGCCCCCAGGCTCTAGAGCATAGACTCAATAGTTGTTGCACATGGGCTTAGATTCTCCGTGGTGTGTGGAATCTTCCCTGACCAGGGATCGAATCTGTGTCTCCCGCATTGGCAGGCAGATTCTTTACCACTGAGCCATCGGGGAAGCCCCCAAACTGTGGAATATTCTTTAAGAAATGGGAATACCAGACCATCTTCACTGCCTACTGAGAAGCCTACTGTATGCAGGTCAGGAAGCAATGGTTATAAACAGACATGGAACAGCAAGCTAGTCTAAGATTGGAAAAGGAGTACGTCAAGACTATATATTGTCATCCTGCTTATTTAACTTATATATACAATACATCACATGAAATGCTGGGCTGGATGAAGCACAAGTTGGAATCAGGACTGCTAGAAGAAATATCAACAACCTCAGATATGCAGATGGTATGCTCTAGTGGCAGCAAGTGAAGAGGAACTAAAGAGCCTGTTGATGAGGGTGAAAGAGGAGAGTGAAAAATCTGGCTTAAAACTCAACATTCAGAGAACTAAGATCATGGCATCTGATCCCATCACTTCATGACAAATAGATGGGGGAAAAGTGGAAATGGTGACAGATTTTATTTTCTTGGGCTCCAAAATCACTGCAGATGGTGACTGCAGCAGTGAAATTAAAAGATGCTTGGTCCTTGGAAGAAAAGCTATGACCAACCTAGACAGTGTATGAAAAAGTAGAGACATCACTTTGCTGACAAAAGTCCATACAGTAAAAGCTTTGGTTTTTCCAATAGTCGTGTATGGATGTGAGAGTCAGACCATAAAGAAGGCCGAGTGCCAAAAAATTAATACTTTTGAATGGTGAGGCTGGAGAAGACTCTTGAGAGTCCCTTGGACAGCAAGGAGATCAAACCAGTCAATCCTAAAGGAAATCAACCTTGAATATTCATTGAAAGGACTGAGGCTGAAGCTGAAACTCCAATACTTTGGCTACCTGACGCAGAGAACTGACTCATTGGGAAAGGTCCTGATGCTGGGAAAAATTAAGGGCCAGAGAAGAATGGGGTAACAGAGGAGTAGATGATTGGATGGCATCACCGACTCAATGGACATGAGTTTGAGCAAATTCCAGGAGATAGTGAAGGACAGGGAAGCCTGGCATCGCAAAGAGTTGGACACAAATTAGTGACTGAACAGCAAGGACTTTCCGCAGATTATACTTTTCCCTAATTTACACAACAATTTCCTACAAGGAAGTGATCTCTATGGTACCCATTGTATTGTAACTGATAAAACTGAGGCATAAGGAAGTTAACCAGGCTAACAAGACCCCTTCTAAGTAGTGAGGCCAGGCTCAAAATCAAGCTCCAGATTCTATGCTTCCAGTCATGTTACCTTACTGGTCAAGATCACTGTGATTCTTAAGAAGTTGTTGCTTTTTCCGTAAGGCCCCAAAATCTAGAGTAGATGCTATTGATCACAATCACTGAGAATCTGCTTTGTTCCAAGCACATATTAAATCTCTGCAAATATTGATCACCTCACTAGTCTCATCCTTGCTTTACAACTGAAGCAAATGAGACCCAGAGAGCTACACCAGATACTGTGTTTGATAGTTTGGTCTTTGCTTTTCTAGGCCAACCCCCAGGAGCCAGGATCACAAAGTCTTAAAACTCAGTTTTCCAGAATCCTGAGCCAGCAAGTTGCTGGTTTGATTCCACCCAGGAGAAGTGCCGTTGCAGGTTTGGAAGGTAGAAGAGAAGCAAAACCAGTGTCCTCCAGCCCTTTTCTAGCTACAGCCAAGCAGAGGCACCGGCTCTGGGCTGTCAAGGGGAGGCTTCCCCTATGACTTCTCAGTGGCGTCTAAAGGATCATCACCTTCAGCTGTCAGCTGGACTCAACTTTCCTAGAAACCTTGCATTTCCAGACTCTCTAATATTCTCTTTACTAGCCTCTATTCCATGAATGAAACCTTTTCTAAATACCTAAGGTGAACTTTGTTTTCCCTGACTAAGACTTTCAGTAACTTTCCCAAGATCACATGGTTAGCTGGTAAGTAGCCGGGCTAGATTTATTAGCCCATGCTTGTAACAAAAGTTTACTGAATGGACCTAAAATTTGCATTTCTACACTTGGACTGGAGCCTTTTCCTGGCCTCCAAGACCACTTGGTTGGGAGTCTGACCACCTTCTTAGGTTTCTGCATCCCTGTCTACCTCAGTCTTCTGTGGATTCCTGTTTCAAACAAAATGGACATTTCTTCATGGAGGATGCTAAGTTCCATTTGCCTATAAGCATCATCATAGCTGAAACCCATCAACCATCTTTGACAACATTCATCACCTCACCCTGGATTCAGCTTAATTTTGCTACCCACCCCCTCACAGGACACTGTGATTCTTCTGCCCCCTTCAAGGGACAGTATTATAATCAGATCACTCCACATTCCCACCCTCAACTCCCTTTGGTCATTGCTGAGGTTCCAACACACAGCATTGCCAAAGTGAAGTTGATGATGCACAATCCTCATGTCAAGGAACTTTGCAAACCGTGACTGCTAATAAAAATTCATTCTTTTGTTCTATTGGATCAACCACTATCCAATTCTGTCACTAGAGACCTGGCTCACAAAGTATAGTTTAAAAGGAAATATTTATTATTAATTAGGGTTCAGAAAGCGTCAACCACAAGCTCAAAGTATTTATAGGAGTGGGTCTCTAGTGACGCTAATTAAGCAATACTAATGTTGCAGATTTCTGTTGATTCTGCCAAATTTGACAAAGGCAGCCTTTTCTGGCTAAAGTTACTAATACTCACTTAATGCAAACGTTTACCAGTTTTTCTTTCCATCAAGAAGAGTGTTAGAAGGAATTTGATGGTTACAAAGCTATGTGGAAAATAATGTGAAGGCAGGGAAGAGGAAGCAGACAAAAGTCACCCGCTGCTATTCTTGAGTCTTCTGTCCCTGGCCAGAGTTTTGTGATGTCTAGAGAAAAACACACGCAATGGGGCCATGGCAGGAAGCACTATTCAAAGCAGCGACTTCTGCTAAACCTCAGCCAGAAGAGACTGGTGCGGCCAGATGCTCCAATTTTCTTCAGAAAAGTTGGAATTGGAAATCCACTTTTTAAATTATATACCATTTCCTTCTCCAGGGGATCTTCCCAACCCAGGGATCGAACCTGGGTCTCCCTCATTGGAGGCAGGCACTTTAACCTCTGAGCCACCAGGGAAACCCTATATAATCTCACTCTTTTAAAAATGAAAGTGAAAGTGTGAGTCACTCAGTCGTGTCCAACTCTTGGCAACCCCGTGGACAAGGTCTGCCAGTCTTCTCTGTCCATGGGATTCTCCAGGCAAGAACACTGGAGTGGGTTGCCATTCCCTTCTCCAGGGGATCTTCCCCACCCAGGGATTGAACCCGGCTCTCCTACACTGCAGGCAGTCTTTACTATCTGAGTATGGAATTGAATTCCATTACACAAATAAAATTAAGACTGCCACCTCTGATTTTATGAATATCTTGAGGCTTAGGGCACATATACTTCCAAAGATATGATAAAAGGACCATTAAGGGATATAGTCAACATAGTCAAAGCTATGGTTTTTCCAGTGGTCATGTATGGATGTGAGAGTTGGACTATAAAGAAAGCTGAGTGCCAAAGAATCGATGCTTTTGAATGGTGGTGTTGGAGAAGACTCTTAAGAGTCCCTTGGACTGCAAGGAGATATACCCTGAAGATACTTCCTGAAGGAAATCAGTCCTGAATATTCATTGGAAGGACTGATGCTGAAGCTGAAACTCCAATACTTTGGCCACCTGATGTGAAGAACTGACTCATTAGAAAAGACCCCAATGCTGGGAAAGATTGAAGGAGGGAAGAGAAGGGAACGACAGAGGATGAGATGGTTGGATGGCATCATTGAGTCAATGGACATGAGTTGAAGTAAGCTCTGGGAGTTGGCGATGGACAGGGAGGCCTGGCGTGCTGCAGTCCATGGGGTCACAAAGAGTCGGACACAACTGAGTGACTGAACTGAACTGAAGGGACAGGAAACTGAACGAAAAGAATGGCCGTTTCTTACATATCTATTCGCTAATCATCGCATTAGTGTGAAGACATGCATTATCTCATTTGTAGGAAGAAGTTATTAAGAATTGGAGTGGAAAAGAAAAGAGGGAAGAGAGGAAGAAAGTAAGGGGCTTTGACACAGAATTTGGATTATCTTGTTCATCATCTCAAGGGTCAGCCTGTCGGAGAATCGAAGGCTTTATTTACTGAGGAAGCAAGATTTCTAAGGCAGGAAAACAGCAGTCTTCACACGAAAACTTGGCTATTTTGTTAATTTATTTCCTTCACGTCTACATTTATTTTTAGAATAACTTGTATACTTGGAATCCTAGTATATCATCCCATAGGGAATTAAAACCTTCAGCTTCCTGTCTTCAGTTCTCCAGTGACATTTAAAGAAAGTCAGTTGTCTTGTCTCGTCTGTGTGTATGTGACCTGGAGATCTTGCTCTCTTGGTCTCTCTCCATCACTGCTACCCTGCAGGGCTGAGACAGCATGCCAGATGAAGGGGGTACTTGGAAGGAACAGTGAAGGGCAGTGGCGGGGGCATGTCCATGGAGAGTTGGACACATGCCAGCTTCTCAAACCTCTCCATCACAGCCCCACTGTCGAACCCAGCTCCCAAGATCTGCTTCACTGCCCGCCAACCCACTTTCAGCCCAGGTCTGATTTCATGCTTAATAAGGGGGCCTGCACTGATATCCTAGGCTGCTGGAACAAGCGCTACAAACTATGTGGCTTAAGCTAGATCATCTCATAGTTCTAGAAGCGAGAAGTCCAAAGTCAAGGTGTCAGCTTGATTTCTGAACTTGAATACCTACTAAGGGCTGTGAGAGAGTCCCTTCCATATCTCTCTCGTGGTTTCTAGTGATGTGCTGGCAATCACTGGTGTTTCTTGATTTGCAGAATCACCACGTCAATTTCTGCCACTTCATCGATACAGGGACTTCTCCCTCTACATGTCTCTGTGTCCAAATGTTCCATCTTTATTAAGACATCTTTTGGCTCAGACGGTAAAAGAATCCCCCTGCAATGCAGGAGAACCAGTTTGGATCCCTGGGTTGGGAAGATCTCCTGGAGAAGGGAATGGCAACCCACTCCGGTCTTCTTGCCTGGAGAATTCCATGGACAGAGAGCCTGGCCAGCTAAAGGCTTTCGGGGTTGCAAAGAGTCAGACACAACTGAGTGACTGTTATTTTCACTTTTGCATACTGGATTGGGACTCACCTTAATGACTTCACCTAAATCTAACTAATTATATCGCAACGACCCTATTTCCAAACAATAACATTTTCTGAAGTATTGAGGCCTCAACATACAAATTTTAGGGGGAACATTCAACCCTTTGCAGAGAAGGAGTCTCTTTCAGAGACAAAATAGAAATCACCAACCTAAGAAGAGTGAGGGCCTCCCTGGTGGCTCAGTGGTAAAGAATCTGCCTGCCAAGTAGGAGATGCAGGTTCAATCCCCGGGTCGGAAAGATCCCCTGAAGTAGAACATAGCAACCCACCCCAGTATTCTTGCCCCGGAAATCCCACAGACAGAGGAGCTTGGCAGGTTACAGCCCACGGGGTTGCAAAAAAGTCAGCGAGTGACCAAACAACAACCCAACAACAGGAAGAGTGAATAAGGGTGAGGTCCAAGCCTGTTCCATGTGGCTGCGCAAGAAAAATACCAAAGCCTAGGATTTGAAAACCATCCAGAAGCCCCCCAGAGCCCCCAGACAACCCCAGAGCACAGGCAGAAGCTCTGAGGCTTAGCACTGCCTGACCATGCGATGCCAGAACCGTCTCTGTTGATGAAATGTCCTGGCCTCTCCGACTTGCCCTTGGACGTGGACAGCTCTTGCATCCAGCGCAAATGCAGGGAGGCAGTGTGAGCTCTTCTTTTGGGAATTGACGTGTCAATTTCTCCACTCCCCACACTAGTCAGCTGGAAGGCGGCAGAGCCAACAGCCTGCTTTCTGTTTATTTTGTCAACTGTTACAGGCCTGTCTCTGACTTCAGGCTGTGAGTCTTATGGGAAGGGATAAGATCTTCCACATCCGGTTGCAAAAGACATGCCTCTCGTCGGTACGTATTTATTTTCGCCATTTTGGAGTGAACTTTGTTCCTCATGAGACACCCCCTGATTAGTCAGAAATTGTCTGAGTCCCCACCTGCGTGCTGTGAAATCCTTCCGGAGCGTTCCTCTTGACTATTTACAAGCAGAGCTGGGGGAGGTGCCTGAACAGTAAGAAAAATAAACTTGGATGGGCTCCAAGCCCCCTGGCAAGGCTCCCCCCACCCTCCCCTGCTTTCTGAGCATTACAATAGGCTTCCAAAATCCTCCCCAGCCTGCTGTCACAACACAAACAGGGCTCACTACTCCCTCAAAAGTACAGCATCTTCATGCCCAGAGGTTCTGTGGCTGCCAGGAGGACCAGAAGGGATGTTCCCACATTTTACTTTGGTCTTTGGGCCAGAAAGTGCATATATTACTATTTCTACTGTTGTGTGCCGTTGTTTCACTACACATCTACAGCTATACCCCATACAGGGAGGGTTGGACCTATTCCTCTAATTTATGGGCTCTCATTGACATTGAAGGCAGGAGGAGAAGGGGATGACAGAGGATGAGATGGTTGGATGGCATCACCGACTCGATGGACATGAGTTTGAGTAAACTCCGGGAGTTGGTGATGGACAGGGAATGCTGCAGTCCATGGGGTCACAAAGAGGCGGACACAACTGAGCGACTGAACTGAACCGACTGACATTTGTGGGCTTCCCAGGTGGTGCTAGTGGTAAATAACCCGCCTGCCATTGCAAGAGATGTAAGAGACTCGGGTTAGATCCCTGGGTTGGGGAAGATCCCCTGGAGGAGTCCACAGCAACCCACTCCAGTATTCTTGCCTGGAGAATCCCATGGACAGAGGAGCCTAGAGGGCTACAGTCCGTAGGGTCACACAGAGTCAGAAACGACTGAAGTGACTTAGCACGCACACATATTGACATTTGTAAACCAGCCTCTCTTGATTTTGCATTTGGGACCACTCAACAGAGAACAGGACCAAAGTTTATCTTTAGAGTCTACCTAAAAGGGTTCATTACACAAATGGATAATGACCAAGATTTCCAAGAACTCTGAGACTGTATTCATTTCCCAGGGCTGCCAAGAACAAGGACCAGAAACGTAGTAGCTGAAAGCAGTAGCAGTTCATCCTGTCACAGCTCTGGAGGCTGGAAGTCTAAATCAACCTGTTGGTCGTGCTCCCTCTTTGACCTGCGGTGGAGAATCCTCCCTTGTTTCTTCCCCGCCCTGATGGTCACCGTCCAACCTCAGCATCCCTTGGCTTGCAGCTCCATCACCCCAACCTCTAACTCTGTGGCCACGAGGCTTTCATGACCCTCCCGGCCCCCATTTCTGTGTCCAAATGTCCCTCTTTATATAACACCATCAGTCAGCCCTATTGGGTTGGGCTTCCCTGGTGGCTCAGATGGTAAAGCGTCTGCCTGCACTGCAGGAGACCTGGGTTCAATCCCTGGGTCAGGAAGATCCCCTGGAGAAGGAAATGGCAACCCACTCCAGTACTCTTGCCTGGAGAATTCCATGGATGGAGGAGCCTGGTGGGCTACAGTCCATGGGGCTGCAAAGAGTCGAACACGACTGAGCGACTTCACTTTCACTTTCTATCTTAATTACCTCATCTTGAGTGGATTTCGACTGCAAGGACCTCATTTCCAAATAAGTTCACATTTAAGGTATCTGGGGATTAAGACATAATTATATCTTCTGTGGGGGTGATACCATTTAACCTATAACGTCGCTTAACATTGAAATTCTGTTCCTGCTTGGGTGCCTGCTGTCGCCTCAGTCGTGTCTGACTCTTTGTGACCCAGTGGACTGTTGTCCCCCAGGCTCCTCTGTCCATGGGATTCTCCAGGCAAGAATACTGGAGTGGGTTGCCATGCCCTCTTCCAGAGGCTCCTCCCAGCCTAGGGATAGAACCCATCCCTCCTGCTCTGGCAGCGGGTTCTTTACCACTAGCACCACCTTGAAAGCCCCCAAATTCTGCTCAGATACTTTTAAACCACAGTTTAAACACTGACAATAGATACATTCGCTAAAAACAACTTGTTGGGGAAAATCTCCGTGGATCCTGCTACTTACGTAATGTTGAAGTACGTGCTACAGACCCGACTCGATTATTTCCACTGCCATTGTCTTGACCTCACTGTGAGCTTGTCATTTTTGTGAGCACATTTTCTACCTCTGATAGACGCTTCTTGGAATACTTCCCCATACAGCAACAGCTTTCAATATCTCTCCTATGAAATCTTATCCAATTGCTCCCTGTTCATTTATAAATATTTGTTTATACTACATACTATAATACATACTATCTGCCAGGCAGGGTAGAAGTAGACGTAAGGCATACACCCTTCTTGCAAGGTGCCCTGGTCATTTGTACAACTGCCCTAAATTGTGATGCTAAAAACAAGCCACTAGGATCATGGAGCTAGGCTGCACATGCTGAGTCCACTGAGTGCGAGTATACTCGGTCGTGTCTGACTCTGAGTGACCCCAGGGACTACAGCCCGCCAGGCTCCTCAGTCCATAGAGGTCTGAAGGCAAGAACACTGGAGTGGGTTGCCATTTCCTTCTCCAGGGGGTCTTCCCAACCCCGGGACTGAACCGGAATCTCTCATGTGTCCTGCACTGGCAGGCGGGCTCTTTCCCACTGTGCCACCTGGGAGTGCACTGAGCCTGTTGGTGACAGACATATCATGTCTGTTATCTTGCCTGATCCTTACATACAGACTGTGGATGGCGTTTTTAACCCCATTTTGCAGATTAAAAAACTGAAGCTAAGAGAGGGTCAGTCTTTGCTCTTGGTTATGTCATCAGCAGATGAAGTATAATTAGGTCATGGTCACATATGCACCTCATTCCAATATCCTTGCTGTTAATGTTAAAAATGTTGAGACTTCCCTGGTGATCCAGTGGCTAAGACTGCACAGTCCCAATACAGGAGGCCCAGGTTCGATCCCTGGTCAGAGAACTAAATCCTACATGCCACAACTAAAAAAAAAAAAAAAAAAAGTCCATCATATGCTGCAACAAATGCTGAAGATCCCTCAAACTTCAAGGAAGATGGGAGATCCCTCTGGCCTCATCTAAGGCGTGATGCAGCCAAATAAATACAACTTTTTATTTTAAATGTTTAAGGCTGAATGATGGCAATGTGGGATGTTTTTATGGTTCTCTCTCTATTAGTGTATATGCTTGAAAATGTCCATGCTAAAAAGCCCATAATAAAACTCTTTCTGAAACAAAGAATGAAATCCTTGCTATGAACCACTGTATGCCTGGGGTCAAATGAGCAGCGTCTTGCGTGTCTGCAGCCAGGACCATCTCGCCTGAATTCGCATTGCTCTGGTTTGGACCATTCATGATATTTATATGTGTATTATATTGACCAATAATATCCACCTCCAACACATGTGCACACACACATACACACAGTCAAATCTAAAGAAAGGGTAGAGAAATGTTATATTTATTGTACAATAAATATAATAAATATATTAAAATATTTATTTAGCATGGTGATTTGGATATATTACCTGGGAATAAATACTGATTAAATAAATAAATAAGAAATCAATGAAATTACTTGGAATTCTTGTCTTTTTATTGTTTTCCAGTCACTCAGTCATGTCCAACTCTTTGCGACGCCGTGGACTGAAGCACACCAGGCTTCCCTGTCCTTCACCATCTCCCGGAGCTTGCTCAAACTCACATCCTTTGAGTCGTTGATGCCATCCAACCATCTTAACCTCTGTCATCCCCTTCTTCTCCTTCCTTCAATCTTTCCCAGCATCAGGATCTTTTTCAGTGAGCTGGCTTTTCACATCTTTTTAAGCCCTTGAAAATAGAAAAATTGTTTTATTTACAAATATATGATTTAGACCTTTTATTTTATTACTATATTATTTTATTAATAAATATAGCTCATTTTATATTTTCTTATGTATCTTTAACTAACTCAATGCGAATTAATACATGCTTACCCANTATTACATAAATATAGCTCATTTTATATTTTCTTATGTATCTTTAACTAACTCAATGCGAATTAATACATGCTTACCCATTCCTGACACATGAGTCCATATTGATTGCCCTCATGAGTGTAGTCTAAGCCTCACAAGGGGTGGTTTTTGTCTGCTTTTACTCATGAAAGAGTCCCAAGCATCTGTAGCTGTACCACGCACACAGTAGGTGTTCAACAGCTATCTGTTAAGTGAATTGATGATTGGACCAATACGTGTAAGTCATATTGACTACCTTATAAAAGAGAAAGAGAGGAAAATGATTCAGTAATTTTGCATCAGTCTCTTAAAAATGACCACATAATTTCAGTGATCATATATTCTGAGTTGTGTTGAAACAGTATTTCAGCTTAAGTGATCTGTTTTGTTTGTCTGTTTGTTTTCTAACTTGTGACAATCTAGTTATCTGAATACCACTAACAGGGTCCTCCTAACTCCCTAGAGCACAGCTCAGAACAAAATGCAAGAAAAAAGATCACTGAGTTACAACAAGTATTGCAACAGCTCTATCCCTATGAGCTATTCTGATAATTTTGGCTCTCTGTTTTTCCGTATCTCAACAGAATAAAGAAATATAGAAAATTAAGAGAGCCATGGTGATATTAGGACAAATGGACATCCATATGCAGAAAAAAATCTCAAACTACAACCTCACAATTTACACAAAACTCAAAATAAATCATCGTCCTAAAGGTAAAACGGGCTTCCCAGGTGGCTCAGGTGGTAAAGAATCTGCCTGTCATTGCAGACCTGGATTTGATCCCTGGATTGAGAAGATCCCACAGAAGGGAATGGCAATCCATTCCAGGATTCTAGTCTTGCCTGCAGAATCCCTCGGAGAGAGGAGCCTGGTGGGCTACAGTCCATGGGGTCGCAGGGTATCGGATGCGACTAAGGGCGTTACACTTCAACAGAGGTAAAACACAAAACGGTAAACACCTGAGGACCCCCTGGCAGTGCAGTGGGTAAGAATCTGTCTGCCAGTGCAGGGGACGCTGGTTCGATCTCTGGTTTGGGAAGATGCTGCAGAGCAGCTAAGCCGTGAGCCACCACACTGAGGCCTGAGCGCTGCGATCACACTCCCGAAGCCGCACCTGGAGGCTGTGCCCCCAGCAGGAGACGCCGCCCCAGGGAGAAGCCCGCACGCCGCACCTGGAGAGGAGCCCTGAGCGCCACAACCAGAACACGCAGGGCAGCCAAAAATAAATAGCTAGAAATAAATTAGCTGCTTTTTTTTTTAAATAAACATTTTAGTAGAAAACAAGAAAAACTTTTTAATGACATTGGGTTAGTCAAACATTTCTCAGATACAACACCAAAAGTATAATCTACAAAAAAGAAAGCTATCAATTGGAATAGCACAAAATTAAAAACTTTTGCTCTGTGAAGGACATTATAAACAGAATGAAAAAACGCCGCAGATTGAGAGAACATACTTGCATATCACATACCCACAAAGGACTTGTATCCAGAATATATAAGGAAACTTAAAACTCAGCAGTAATTAAAGATGCAACACTATTTTTGAAACGGAAGAATGATTTAAAGGGGCACTTCACCAAAGATGGCATGTGGGTGGCAAATAAACACTTGAAAAGATATTCATCATCATTAGTCACATGGGAAATGCAAAGTGAAACCACAGTGGGGTGCCATACCACATTCATCAAAAAAGGTTAAAACTAAAAAGCATCAACAATATCAAGTGATGGTGAGGATGCGGAGGAACTAGACCTCTCCTGCACTATGGGTGGAAACGCAGAATGAGATTGACCCTCTGGAAAACAAGCCGTTCCTTTTAGAGACATTTTCCATATGACCAAGCAATCCCAGGAGAGCTGCAAATTTACTACACATGCCGACAAACCTATTTCCAGCGCAGGAATCCAGATGTAGACGTAGAAAACGGTCATGCGGCCCCGGGAGGAAAGGGAGAGTGGAACAAGTTGGGAGAATGGGATCAGCATCTATACACCACCATGTGTGAAATACACAGCTAATGGGAACCTGCTATAAAGGCCACGAAGCTTATCCAGGTGCTCTGTAATGATCTCCATCAGCGAGAGGGAGGGGACACATGCATACACGTAGCTGGTTCGCTTCGTTGTACAGCAAAAGCTAACACAACATTGGAAAGCAATTATGCTCCAATAAAGAATTTCCACAGATGTTTCTAGTGCTCTATTCATTGGAGAAGGAAATGGCAACCCACTCCAGTGTTCTTGCTTGGAGAATCCCAGGGACAGAGGAGCCTGGTGGGCGGCTGTCTATGGGGTCGCTGCAGCAGCAGCAGCAACTCTCTTCGTAATCACTCCAGACAGGGGAAAAACTCAAACGTCCTTCAAAGGAGGAATGAGTAAACAAGCGGGTATCCGTCCTATCATGGAATACAATTCAGCAATAGAAAAGAATGGCTTCCTGGCGGATGCAACAACTTCCAAAGGTATCAGGCTTGGGAAAGGAGAAGACCCTAAAAGGTAACTGATTGTATGATGCCATTTACATACCAGTCTCAAAAAGACAAAACTATGGAGAGAGAGAACACATCTGGGAGTGTCAGACTTGAGGGGTGGGAAGATACCAGTCAGGGATACAGGAAGCCTTGAGTCAAAGAAAGCTCTGGTTCAGCGACAAAAGACTCTCAGGCAACCCAATGAGCCAAGATGGATCACCTAGACACAGGGGTACAGCACAGACTAGGCTGCAAGGAAAGAGGGGTCCCCAACCAGAGCACATGGGGACAAGGGGGGCACTGCCAGGGGCCAGCCAATCCCAGAGCAATTCTTTCTTCTTTCCTTAACCTCCTGGTTTCCTCTCATCCGTCTGAGAATGGGATTTTAAGTGGCAGTCTCCTGTTAGACTAGCCTGGAAGTAGACAGTGATTTTTTTTTAGTAGATTTCTATGCCAAATGATTAATACTAATATTTTTAACTCATAATAGGATACACTTCATTTCTTGACAAAACCACTTACAAGGAAGAGCTCACTTACTGACAAAGTCAGATAATCAATGTGCTACTATCTCTGCCTTATGACTTCTCTAATGGCGAAATAATGAAGTATTATTTAGTTTAATACAATCACTGAAGCTTCTCAGTGATCTTGGAAGGAAGAGACATAAGCTAGGAACCTTTGAAAGGTATAATCAATTTCTTATACAAGACTTTATATAAATAAAAAGTAGAATTAATTTAAATGACAAGTGGTTCATTGTAGATCTTTATTATGTTCTAGGATTAGTGGTACCAGGGAAATTAGTCAACCAAGGCCATTTTGTGATTATAGAGGCCACAAGAATCTAGATCTGCATTAAACAACTCTTAAATAAGATTAGGGTTAAAGTGCATTATGAATTTTCATGTTTCATAAGACAGCAAAATTCAGTTAAGTGGGAGAAAAAAATAAAAGTAAATAACATTTAAAGGGACAAGAATACCAGGTCAAAGTGGACTTTTCATCGACTCATATTAGGTCTCTACCAATCTCCACCATCTGGCATTTTGCATTTGTCTGTCAGCAACATAATTTCTAAATGAACTGACTGATTTTTAACCAAATTCAATACCGTAACAAAGAGTAATAAGATACGACTTATATCCCTTTTGCAGCTTAGTTCTTTTCTTGCAACAGCTGATAGAAGTCTGTAGAACAATCTTACCAAGAAATTGTATCAAATTTTTTTGCAAATAATTCCTTAATATTAACAAAAACACGTGTGGAAAAAAAAAAATACATGTATGCCCATGGCTCTTTTGTGAATGCGGTTTACTTCTATATCCCTGAACTAGGTGTCTCCCTTGGGATAAACACATGCCATAGCTCCCAGCTTTTCCCACATGAAGTCTGTTGAAAACAGAGATACAACAACTTGAAAGCTTGCCATACAATTAAGGGACTGTAGATTTGAGCTGTGGCACAGGAGTCCCCGAAGTTAGTGATTTCTCCATAACCCGAAATTCATTATAACAACTGCACTGATTGGGAAAACCAAGGGACACTGAAGCTAAAAACTTGAGTTGCACAAATTGAAAAGCTCCAGAAGGTGAGTCAATTAATCTGTTTCAATGACAATAAAGCAATTGATAGTGAATATTTTAGAGTCTCCGTGGTCAAGTTCTCAGATACAATCTTCATCCAGGAGGTCATTTAGGATGGAGTCTTCTGTTGTTCAGTGGAATTCCTGAGTAGGAGCTGTACCCTCTGTGGGAGACAGAAAGTAATTATACTCTTCCAGTTCAGGGACTACTCTGGTTTCAACAGAAACTTGGAGAAGGCAATGGCAACCCACTTTAGTACTCTCGCCTGGAAAATCCCATGGACGGAGGAGCCTGGTGGGCTGCAATCCACGGGGTTGCGAAGAGTCAGACACAACTGAGCGACTTCACTTTCACTTTTCACTTTCATGCTTTGGAGAAGGAAATGGCAACCCACTCCGGTGTTCTTGCCTAGAGAATCCCAAGGATAGCAGAGCCTTGTGGGCTGCCATCTATGGGGTCCCACAGAGTCGGACATGACTGAAGTGACTTAGCAGCAGCAGCAGTTTAGGGTCATAGCAAAGGAAAGATATTCATCCAACATGCCTTTGAAATATATGTAGATTCCAGGGACATGTAGACTACAACTTGCGGGGCTTGGAACTGCAGAGAAAATATAAGAATCAAGGAGGAAAGGTGTCAGTTGTTAAAGACTGTAACTGTGGTGCAGTTATGTTAATTAAGGAGTCCCACTAAATTTTCCGGGACTTTCCTGGTAGCTGAGCTGGTAAAGAACCCACCTGCAGTGCAGGAGACCCAGGATTGATCCCTGGGTGGGGAAGACTCCGCTGGAGAAGGGAACAGCTACCCACTGCAGTATTTTGGCGTGGAGAATTCCATGGACTAAATTTTCTGGGTCATTTTCAAAACATGTAAGTGTGACATGGTATACCAGTTGGATCTTTTAAATCAGATCCCAGAATTAGAATAGGAAACTGGATGAACACAATGCATCTGAATTTAATAAAACACCCAAAACTAAAGGGTTTTCCTAAAGCGTAGTTTGGAGAACTGGATTGAACTAGGTCAGATGGAGGCCAGCCACAGAAGCAGAAAGCTGGCCAGCAGTCCACGCACACAGTGGGGAATGTCATCTACCAGCCGCGAGGATGGGGACGGAGGAAAAGCGGGCAAAGCCCTGCTGATGCCAAAAACCTCATTCGGGTTTCAAAAGGCTCTGAGAGTATACATGTAAAATAATTAACCTTAGAATATAGAGTGGAAAAAGAAAACTGTTGGTTCCTTAGAGATGGCAGCAAATTCACATACTGGTTTTGGACAAGGCTATGGAAAAAACACAGACTCTACTCCTCAATTAATCCACCCGCAACTGCATAACCCCATTCTGTGTTCTTTGAACACCTCTGATCTCGTATTCTAATATGTACACTTTGAACCACGCCAACTTTTCATATTATTACATCATATGTATTGAAAGCTTTCACATACAGGGCATTTAAAACTTAATTATCATAGCCCTATAAGGTAGAGATTATTATATTTTTTTTAATAGATGAGAAGCAGAGGCTTCAAGAAATGAATTGTCCATGATCCCCAGACCCCAACTGTTGGTCTGCAGAGCCCAAGGTCCTAAACCCCAAACTACCCCTTATTTAATGATCTCTTTTATTATTCCAAGCATTTAATAAGTCTTTTTGAAAACCTAGATAGGAATAAACACTTTATCTACTTGGTCCTGATTCTCTGTCATGTTGGGCAAGCCATAGATATTTCCAAAGAACCCAGAACTGACAGGGAGCCCTCAGGAAAAATGAGAAATACATTCCCTTAATGTAAGGTGGGAAACTGCCGGCTTGTAACCATGGTTCTTGTGGGGGAGGAAGCAGGCTCGGAGAAGCACCTAATGCCTTCCTAAGCACTGCTGGACTCATTTCTGAAGGGCAAATACCTTCCAGGGATGTTGGAAATCCCGTGGGACTGAAGAGCCAAACAAGCAAAAGAAAGGGTTAGGGCTTAAAAGAGCCTTTGGAATAAACCTCCTCTCTGCAATAAAATCAACATGACATAAATTGGGTCTTTGGATCAAACTTCAAAATGGAGCATTCAGCAATGTCTCTGATCTTTGTAACATGTTTTAGTTTTCAGCTGTCACTCTGTGCTCAGCTGCCGAGGTCTCCAAATGTGATTGGTTCTTTGCCAGAAAATAATTGTACAGGTCCATTCTTAGCCTCTTTCCGAGGGAGATCTGTGTTCACAGGAAGGCATGTTGTTTCTAAATAAAGGCCCCATCTTATTAAATTCTTCAGCCTATATTTTTTTCTGAGTGAAAAAAGATTTTCAAGGGTCTTATTTTTCCTAGGGAAAACACACACACACAAAACCTCCTCACTCTTGTCCTGGCTATTCGTGGCTCTGTGGCCAAATTTTTTTGGTTTAAGACATGAAGGGGAGTTGAAGCACCCAGATCAGGCTGTTCTGTAGCTGCATTGAGCAACTTATTAGCTTCCATTTCCTTCTGGGACCTCCCCTCCGTTTAACTTTCCAAGAATAGGTTGGCCTATATTCCCAGAGTTAAAGAATATGATATTTCACCCAATTTTAAACAAGGATCCCATAAAAGCCAACATGGCAATAGGCTCTCCATATGGTTTCCTGACCTGTGTGGCCTTGAAATCAGTCAAGAGCTCCAGGAGGCAGTTAAGTACTGAGTATAGAAGAATAAACTGGCAAGATTCAATGGACGATTCAAACTGCCTCCACACTCTCAAGGGATTTCCTTTATACGTCAGTCTCGTATGCCTGGAGTTTTATTTCTTTGCAGAAAACAATTTCATAAGTGCAACCTTTTTCAGTTGTTAATAACTTAATGTGAATTAATTGAGGACTTTGGAGAAATGTAGGCATTGGAAAGGTAAAATTACCCACAAGCCATTGTCCCAGCAATGGTGGGGAGCAGACTGTTGGTCTCTTGGAGTATGCATTTAAATGGTGTCTGGGTGAGGGATAGAGTTAGATACCTACAACAAGAGCAGCACAAGTCAGGAGAAAGTAAGAGGGACTTCCCTGGTGGTCCAGTGGTTAGGATTCCTTGCTTCCACTGCTGGGGACATGGGTTCGATCACTGGTCAGGGAATTGGATCCTCCATGCCACATGGCATGGCCAAGGAAAAAAGTAGGCAATTTGCCTATTGCACAATTTTAGGTCACCCCTGAATAAGACCATTGATATCATCCATTTAATTCCCAGGAAACCTGCATAAGCCCGTGATCCGATGATGATGACTGAGCACTTTGAAAGCAATCAAAGAACTTAGTCTTTGTTTTCTGGCTCGTCTGCAATACTTGAGTGACTCCAAAATACAGATTCCAAAAACAGGTCAGAGGCCCCAAAGTCAAAGCCCTAAGTAGCCTTCCAGCTGCCTGGGCAGCACTGACCTGGTTTGTCTCCTAAGCAAGGAAGCTACACAAGGAGAGGGTACACCAGCACTTGGCCAGGTTAGAAGCACATATTCATTACAATACTCCCTACCTCACGGAAAACCTTACTGAATTCATGAGGGACAAGCAGAGGAATTACCAGTAATATCTTCCCTTCCTTACAAATCCATCATTAATCTCCAATTCTATTTGCAGGGAAGGGTGGAGTTTCTGGGTCAAGGGTAAAGAATGCAATTACAGAAGGGTTCCAGGTTCTGAAACATCCAGGAGGGAAAAAAAAAAAAAGAAATCTAAAATGTCATTTGTTGATGATGTATTTTCTATTTCAATCTTTCTCACATCTCCTGCTGCTAGCTCACTCCCTGCCGCTTTAGTGTGGTTATCAAAAGCAGAGTTTGCAGGATTTAAGCTCAGCCAAAGCAAACAGACCCAAAATTGGGAGAAATGACTTATCTCAATCCAAGGGTAGTAATCCAATTTATTTGACTCAAAAGCTTTAAGTTTCATCAGCTAAACTAGCAGTGTTAGAGTTTGGCCAAATGACGTCTAGCAAAAGCCGTCCTTGTGGTGTTGACTGCTTATGAGCATAATGATTCTGTTAGAAACACACATGTTGTTCTAGCTTTTCATGTTTGTGGCTGGCTGGGGCAGCTGGTAATAGGTTGAAACCACCTGGGAGGGCTGTCTTTGACTGTGAGGTCTGGTATCCCCAGCCTGACCAGTCATTGCATAAAGGTAGTTATTCGATGACAAGAGGGTGAAGAACAGTCGGTGCATTAGTGTGTGTGTCTTCACAAGTGGAGAACTCCTGGGTCAGCGTGCAATCTACTTTTCATGAAACTAATTTGAATGAAAGAAAGGGTTACTTGGTCAATGTCCCGGATATTAAGCAAGACTGAATCTCTCCTACTTCTTATCCACAATACAGAAGGAATAGAGATTGCATCCAGATCTTATGGGATCATTGATCTTTCTTGCATTTAATTAAAAATATTTTCAAGACTTTGAAAAGTAGCAACATAAATTGAGTAGCATCAAATGGGACAAAAGAACTCTAACTTAGGAAGCTCTTGACCTGAGTTCCAGTAATGCTCTGTCCCTAATTATAAATAATGTCTGTGATTAAAACTAGGTCTCCAGTCTTATGAAATAGATTCCTCAAGTCTTTATAATGACAATTTTAGAGTTAATTGAATTAACTTATGGTGACCATTTTAAATTCCTAGATTCCTATTATTATCATGTTTAAAGTCTGTATATGTGTGTGGGCTCAGTTGTGTCTGACTCTTTGCAGCCCCATGGACTGTAGCCGACCAGACACCTCTCTCCATGAGATTTTCCAGACAAGAATCCTGGAATGGTTTGCTATTTCCTTCTCCAGAGGATCTTCCTGATCCAGAGATCAAACTTTTGCTTCTTGTGTCTTCTGCCCTGGCAAGTGGTTCCTTTGCCAGTGCACCACCTGAGAAGCCCATCATGTTTAGAAAGTTATTCCCAATTTTGTTCAAGTCAACTTCCATGGTAGTCAAAAATACAGAACCTAGCATGCCCTAGCCCAACAATGGTGGGGAGTCAGTTATTGGTCTCTTGGAAGATGCATGTAAGCAGTACTTAGAATGGGAGTTAGTGGGAAGTACCCACTAAAAAAGAGCACAAATAAGGAGAAAGTAGACAGTTTGCCTGTTGCATAATCTTAGGTCATCCCTAAACAAGATCATTGCCGTCATTCACTTAACACCAGGAATCCTGCATAAGGATATGATTTCAATGAAAACCACAGAGTTTGGGGGCCGTCATATCATGCCATGGCCAAAAGTGCTAGAACTTTGGTGCATCAATTTGGCTTGATTATTTCCTCTCTTGTTTACCTTTGGTGTGTGGGCCATTATCAATCTGATTCCTGTTTTCATCAATAAAGTTTTATTGGAACACAGCCACACTCTCTCCTTATGAATTGTCTATGGCTGCTTTCCTGCAACTATAAAAGAGTTGAAGGGTTGTGATTGGGACTATATGGCCTGCAAAGCCAAAAATACTTACCATCTGGTCCTTTGCAAAAAACTTTGCCAGCCCTGCTCGACACATTTAAATCTATATTCACTGTCTTTTCATTGAAGTATATACTGGCTTTTCTTATTTTTCCTTGGACTTTTGATTTCACATCTAATCAACATCTTCAACCTCATTAACGTCTCCACTTTTCTTAGTATTTTTATCCCAGTTCTCCTGGTCTTCCTGTTCATTCTAGGGTCATGCTTTGTTCATGCAATCTTTTATTTCCCTCTAGATTTTTTTGCAAGCTTAATATCAGCCAACAGTCTTCTCTTTAAAACCCTTTTGGAAAATTGGTCCCAGAGGAGGATTTCAGTGACAATGCCTGGTAGTAATGTCCCTTCAGTCTTTTGTTCTGAGTTCTTTGGGCATTTGTAGCAATAAAGTACAACCTAAAAATTGCTCAGGTCAGAGACTAGGTACATTGTTTGTTAATTACATATACAGAACTGCCTAGAGTCACCAATGTTTACAATGGTATGCAAATTACTTTTATTTTCTATTCTTCTCTTACTGATCCCCAAAGCTGGCTTATCCAAAAGCATTTCTATTTCTAAAGAAATACAGTTTTAATATATATTTGAATTTGTTGCTTCAAAAACTTGGTAGGTATATTTCTCTTGATGGTTGTACATAAGACCATCATAGAGCCTTGTTTCCATTTGACAAACAAGGAAATTTAAGCTTGGGAGCTAGCTTGTGGTCCTAGTTAGAAAACTTGATAACATCTATTAACATTTGTAATTGCATAATAAAACATGCCTCATAGTAGCTTTAAATATGGTAAAAGGAAAACAACCAAAATTTGTTTAAAACAGTGTAGAAGAGTACAAATGTAGTATGCAGTGTAATTTGCCATTACTTTGTTTACCATTGTTAGCCTGGTCTCACTGTCTTGATGTCAAAGATAAATAAATAATAAACTTTTTGCTTTACCCAACAATACTGAATTTTGTCCTTATAAAATTATCTCTGATGCTGGAGACACTTGAAATTTCACAAATATTAGTACAAATATATATCACACACAAATACCATTGACTCACCATCTAGTTGGAGTCTCATTTCCTTTTTCAAAGGTACCTACTTTCTCGTCTAGTATGAGAAAGCCATCTTAGAATGCAAGAGGTGATAATTCTCTTTGGGAACATAACTGATCGATATGAGAACTGACTGTAACTTTGACCACTGTGCCAGAAAGAGCTTAAACAAATGGCATGACCAGCCTGACACATAAGTTTAATGATCAAAAATAAGAAATGTCTGGTATTTTTAGTTTTCTCTCACAGAGGTTCTTAAAAGGACAAGTAATAGTAAATAGTAAACACAAATTTATTTTTTTTTATTTTGGAATGTTTATGTATTTATTTTTGGTTGTGTTAGGTCTTCAGTGCTGCACGCTCGCTTTCTATAGTTACGGCATGCGAGGGGCTACTCTGTAGTTGCGGTCTGTGAGCTTCTCATTGCAGGGGCTTCTCTTGTTGCTGAGCAAGGTCTCTAGGCACTCAAACTTCAGTAATGGCAGCAAGAGGGCTCAGGGGTTGTGGGGCACAGGCTTAGGTGACCCACAGCAGATGGAATCTTCCCACGCCAGAGATCGAAGCCCTGTTCCCTGCATTGGCAGGAATTCCTAACCACTGGACCACCAGGGCAGCCCTATAGGTGTATTTTTAGAATGGAAAGGAGTATGTGATGATAGAAAGGACAGGGACTGCTGGTGCTGAGGTCATGTCACAGATTCTATTATTTGTGACATAATTTTACTGTATCTTATCCACCAAGGGATCGCTATACAGGCTTAGGTATAAGAAATTTAAGAGAGCATTCAATCTTAATGCACATTCTCACTTTATGGGAGGTAACTAAACTCTGTTTGAACACTTCCAGAGACAGCATGGGAAGTTTGTTATAAGTTTTTTTGCTTTCTCCTTGGTCCTAGTTCTACTATTTGCAACTAAACAGAAAAAGAAAATGCGCCCTTTCAGTATGCATGAGTCAAGAGTTCTGGTAAACCCTTAACTTTGTACTTAGGATAATCATGAAGCGTTGTGTCATTTCATTCTTTGAGCTAGGGATTTTGGTAGCTGTTGAGGATATGAAGCAGGATATAGGATAATACTAGACTTTCAAGAGTTCACAGCTAATTGTAGAGAAGGCAAATAACTAATTGCAATCAATGTAATTATGTGAGACATACTGTGGGGGCCACAGGGAGTAGAGAAGATTTCTTGGAAGAAGAATCAGATAAGCTACACCTTGAAAGACAGTTAGGAATTTGGAGGTAAAGATTTAGGGGAAGGTATTTTTGAACCTAATAAACATCACGGAAAAGAACGTGGAGACCTAAAAGAGAACAGACGGTAGGGGGAAGGAAGGGGCGGGGTGAACTGGGAGAGTAGGATTGACGTTTACACACTGCCAGGTGTAAAATAGCTGGTGGGGACCTAGTGTATAGCACAGGTCACTCGGCTCTGCACGACCTAGATGGCTGGAATGGGGGGGAAGGCGGAGGTGAAGGAGGAAACAGACAGAACAGGCTCCATCTTGAAAGCAGGACTTCATCTTGGGCTGGGACTGTGCACTTTGAGCTCTATGCCCAGTATCTATGGAAACGACATACCAGGCCCCCGGAAGGAAGAGCCCCAGGGCTCATACCTAAACTCTCCCATCACCTAAAAGAAAACCCTAATTATCTGTATAGAAGCATGCATTCTATTATGCTTATTGGGGTATGACCACAAGCGTATTGATAATTGTCCACTATTAACGACCTTAGATTGGAGAAGGCAATGGCACCCACTCCAGTACTCTTGCCTGGAAAATCCCATGGATGGAGGAGCCTGGTAGGCTGCAGTCCATGGGGTTGCTAAGAGTCGGACACGACTGAGCGACTTCACTTTCACTTTTCACTTTCATGCTTTGGAGAAGGAAATGGCAATCCACTCCAGTATTCTTGCCTAGAGAATCCCAGGGATGCGGGAGCCTGGTGGGCTGCCGTCTGTGGGGTCGCACAGAGTCGGACACGACTGAAGCGACTTAGCAGCAGCAGCAGCAGCAACGACCTTAGATATGCAGATGATACCACCCTTATGGCAAAAAGTGAAGAGGAACTAAAAAGCCTCTTGATGAAAGTGAAAGTGGAGAGGAAAAAGTTGGCTAAAACTCAACATTCAGAACACGAAGATCATGACATCTGGTCCCATCACTTCATGGGAAATAGATGGGGAAACAGTGAAAACAGTGTCAGACTTTATGTTTTGGGGCTCCAAAATCACTGCAGATGGTGACTGCAGCCATGAAATTAAAAGACTCTTATTCCTTGGAAGAAAAGTTATGACCAACCAAGATAGCATATTCAAAAGCAGAGACATTACTTTGCCGACTAAGGTCCATCTAGTCAAGGCTATGGTTTTTCCAGTGGTCATGTATGGATGTGAGAATTAGACTGTGAAGAAAGCTGAGCACCGAAGAATTGATGCTTTTGAACTGTGGTGTTGGCAAAAACTCTTGAGAGTCCCTTGGACTGCAAGGAGATCCAACCAGTCCATTCTGAAGGAGATTAGCCCTGGGATTTCTTTGGAGGGAATGATGCTGAAGCTGAAACTCCAGTACTTTGGCCACCTCATGCGAAGAGTTGAGTCATTGGAAAAGATTCTGATGCTGGGAGGGATTGGGGGCAGGAGGAGAAGGGGACAACAGAGGATGAGATGGCTGGATGGCATCACTGACTCAATGCATGTGAGTCTGAGTGAACTCCGGGAGATGGTGATGGACAGGGAGGCCTGGCATGCTGCGATTCATGGGGTCACAAAGAGTCAGACACAACTGAGCGACTAAACTGAACTGAACTGAGCTGAATGACCTTAAGTCATATGAATCACAGTTTAACTTTGCATCTTTCTTTTCCTTTGTTCAGACTAGTTTCAGGGAATTTGAGGAGGTGGGTTTGGGCATGTACACTTAGGGTATATAAGGTTTTCACAAAAAACTGGTCGGGGTCCTTGGCTAAGAGGAGACTCTGCCTTGGGCCCGTCAGTGTGATAAACTGCACTCCACTATCTGCGTTGTCCTTCTGAGTGAGTTTGTTTCCCAGAATGCATGCCTACAACAGTGGAAGGGAGGGTCAAGAGTGAGGGGATGTATGTATACTTATAGCTGATTCACTGTGTGATAGCAGAAACTAATATGACATTGTAAGGCAATTATACTCCAATTAAAAAAATTAAGTAAATAAAAGAAGGCAACACAGTCAAGGAAAGGTCAATAGTTTGGAGTTGCTTGATCTAAGGTGTGTGATTAGGAAGACTGGAGAAGGAAAAGTAATCTCGGATAAATTGGGATCAAACAGAAAAACAAAAATATTTATTTTTTTATTAATTTTTACTGGAATATAGTTGCTTTACAATGTTGTGGTAGTTCTTGCTGGAAAGCGAATCAGCTATACTTTTACATATATTCCCCCTATTTTGGATTTCCTTCCCATATATGTCATCACAGAACTTTGAGTAGAGTTCTCTGTACTATATAGTAGGTTTTCATATAACGAGATACCAACTATATTGATTTTTTATATAGTATCAGTAGTGTGTATATGTCAGTCCCAGCCTCCCAGTTCATCCCACTCTCTATGCCCCACCCCCTTAGCATCCATACATTTGCTGGGTACATCTATGTCTCTATTCTGCTTTGCAAGTAAGATTATCTACACCACTCCTCTAGATTTCACACATATGCATTAATACACAGCACTTGTTAAAAGAACAAAATTCTTTGTCCATTTCCAAATAAGTTTTAACTTTAACCATCAGACAATAGGCCTGCCTAAGCAGGGGTGTACCTTGACAAATTTACAACTTGGAAAAAAAATTTTCAGGCATGTATTGAATATAACTAGAAGGTAGAAAACCTGGAGACAGAATCCAATGCAAAGACAGAATAGTACAGATATAGAGAGACTAGTTTGGTGATGGGCATGAAATGTAGTGAAAATTCAAAGGAAGGGATGGCTTCACGAGATATTTGGAGGTTAAGATGAATGGATGTTGGGGAAGCATTGGATAATGAGCAGTGAGGCAAAAAGTGAAGTTTAAGATCATTAAGGATTCTAGCTGAGATTCCTAAATCATACCACAATAAAAGAGGGTAATAGAAGAAAGGAATGAGGAAAACATGAGTTGGCCTGAGATGTATTGAGGATGTGGTTCCTTAAGAATGCCCAGACAGAGCTGCCTAGACATGCACTGGTCTAAACCAGAAGAGAAGAGGGTGCAAGTATTTATTTCAGAGTTGGCATTATTTGGGCTTTCCTTGTGGCTTAGCTGGTAAAGAATCCACCTGCAATGCAGGAGACCTGGGTTCGACCCCTGGGTTGGGAAGATCCCCTGGAGAAGGGAAAGGTTACCCACTCCAGTATTCTGGCCTAGAGAATTCCATGGACTGTATAGGCCATGGGGTGGCAAAGAGTCGGAAACAACCGAGAGACTTTTTCACTTGGAATTATTTGGTGATGGTTGAAGTCTTCATCACTGCAGATGGTGATTTCAGCCATGAAATTAAAAGACCCTTGCTCCTTGGAAGGAAAGTTATGACCAACCTAGATAGCATATTCAAAAGCAGAGACATTACTTTGCCAACAAAGGTCCGTCTAGTCAAGGCTATGGTTTTTCCAGTGGTCATTTATGGATGTGAGAGTTGGACTATAAAGAAAGCTGAGCGCTGAAGAATCGATGCTTTTGAACTGTGGTGTTGGAAAAGACTCTTGAGAGTCCCCTGGACTGCAAGGATAGCCAACCAGTCCATCCTAAAAGAGATCAGTCCTGGGTGTTCATTGAAAGGACTGATGTTGAAGCTGAAACTCTAATACTTTGGCCACCTGATGTGAATAGCTGACTCACTGGAAAAGACCCTGATGCTGGGAAAGATTGAAGGCAGGAGGAGAAGGGGATGACAGAGGATGAGATGGCTGGATGGCATCACCGACTCAATGGACATGGGTTTGGGTTGACTCTGGGAGTTGGTGATAGACAGGGAGGCCTGGCATGCTGCGGTTCACAGGGTCGCAAAGAGTTGGACACCACTAAGTAACTGAACTGAACTAAACTGAACTGAAGTCTTCATAGAGAATGAAATTCTCAAGAAATATGTTCAGAGAAAGAATCAGAACCAGGATGAGGAAATAGAGACAGAGGTTCAAATGCTCTTAGATGATTTCCAGGAAGCTTATGTTTTGAGTCATAAATGCAAACACCAAGATCACTGCCATGAAATGGTAAAGCAACAAGAAATGAGTGAAAGGGATCACATGGAATCTGAGAGCCAGAGGGCAAAATCTGTGGATCCAGAGGCCACTATCACATGACCTTTGCAGGGCCAACCTCATAGGCATGAAACTTGTGCCCTAGTAAGGAGCCATCCAGTTAGAAGGCTCCACACTGCTTTTATTGCATGGGAACCTGGAAAGCTAGATCCATGAATCAAGGTCAGTTGGACTTGACACTCGATGGACATGAATTTGAGCAAACGCCAGAAGAAAATGAAGGGCAGGGGAGCCTAGCACGCTGCAGTCCATGGGGTCGAAAAGAGT
>SJYQ01000372.1:0-18792 GCA_006410935.1 Redunca redunca
TATGGAATTTAGAAAGATGGGGATGAGGACCCTGTATGCGAGAATACAAAAGAGACTCAGATCTATAGAGTGAACTTTTGGACTCTTGGGGAGAGAGAGAGGGAGAAGGTGGGATGAGATGGGAGAATGGCATTGAAACATGTAAAAAAATAAATAAATAAATAAATAAAAGATATCCTGGCCTCCCCGCAAAGACAGGAAGCAAGTGTTCTTCACTACCGTCTCTTCACACCCAATATTATGGCTGGATTATAGACCATCAGTCCTACACGGGCCTCTCTGCAGCCTCCAGGAGCTATAAGCAGTATATAAATTCAGCTAGTGTTCCACAAGGTCTCTGTCCAAAGCAAATTTCTCCTGACTCAGCAACGAAAACCCTACACTGCTAAGGAGACTTGAGCTGGGACTGATGATCCAGGGCCTGCAGGAGAAGTGGGCCTGGTTGCTGCTCACCTAATAACAGGGTTGGCCTGACATCCTACAGACCTCCTGGCCCAGGAGGAACCCAACACATCAGGACTGAACAGAAAATTTCCAACAGCGTCTGCAAAGATGAGAGGACCAGAAAACCCATGCTTCTCTGGGGTATGGCTTTAGGCCAGCTACTAAGGACCTTCACAAGCCGGCCCCCTCCTCTCTTTTTTAAAATTTGTTTGTTTACATATATTTTTAAAAATCTTCAGTGGGTATGCTGTCTTTTAATTAATTTATTTTTGGTTGCCCTGGGTCTTTGTTGCTGCACACAAGTTTTCTCTAGTTTCAGAGAGCAGAGGCTACTCTTTGCTGCAGTGGCTTCTCTTGCTGCGGGGCGCAGTCTCTAGGCAGGTGAGCTTCTGTAGTTGTGGCACACAGGCTCAGTACTTGCAGCTCACGGGCTCTAGAGAGCGGGCTCACTACTTGTGGCTAATGGGTTTATTAATGCTCTGCATCACGTGGAATCCTCCCGGACCAGGGATCGAACCCATGTCTCCTGTGCTGGCAGGCAGATTCCTATGCACTTTGCCACTGGGGAAGTCGCTCCTCCTCTCTTGAGGTAGCAGTTCTGACCAGGAGAGAGAGGCTGAGGGTAGTTCAAGATGTGTGCATCTGCTGAAGTCCGGGTATTTTAAGGGGAAAGAGTTCATTTCTGTGGACTCGCATGAACCTAAGAATAGTTAAATGTTTGAGATGACCTAGAGGGGCTTCCCTGGTGGCTCAGACAGTAAAGCGGCTGCCTACAATGTGGGAGACCCGGGTTCAATCCCTGGGTTGGGAAGATCCCCTGGAGAAGGAAATGGCAACCCACTCCAGTATTCTTGCCTGGAAAATCCCATGGATTGAGGAGCCTGGTAGGCTACAGTCCATGGGGTCACAAAGAGTTGGACACAACTGAGTGACTTCACTTTCACTTTTCACTTTCAGAGAAAGCAAAGTTGGCAAGAAAGGTAGTGTAAGAGAATGAAGGAGACAACGAACAGAGGGTTTTATTATCACCAAGTGTAGAAAAGGTGATGGCGGGACCTGGTCAAAAGTTCTACAGAAGAGAACTGAATGGGTTACATAATATTTTGGATGAACATTTTTGATTCTTACATAATAAACAGTAAAGACGATTTAAGTTTCAATTGTCTCTCGTCACCAAAGAGTACTCTGTGAAAACAGTCCAAGTCACTTCTTCCAAACTGGGTTCCAGTCTGCTGCTGCTGCTAAATCATTTCAGTCGTGTCCGACTCTGTGCGACCTCATAGACGGCCTCCCACCAGGCTCCCCCGTCCCTGGGATTCTCCAGGCAAGAACACTGGAGTGGGTTGCCAGTTTAGTTACTGACAAATGTGAATCTTCAAAGTGAACCAGCATACAAAGAAAAAATATTACATTTTAAAAGCAGGATCTATTTTAAGCAATTGTTCTATATTGAGCTAGACTTACTTTCGACAGACTCATGAAGCATAATGATGGTGCAAGGGGAAAGTTTTATATTAGACCGTTTGACAAGAATATAAAATGGGGATCCATCATCTTTAACTTCTGGAGTGCCCGAGTGAGGCCTGCCTCAAAGGCAAGGTGAATCATTTCACCATGAGGCCATGATCCTACAACCGATGACCCATGACTATTGCATATCCCCTTAAAAGAAATACATACACACACACACACACACACTCATAAATGCAAGAAAAATGTGAGTTACTTTCAAACAACTGAAAAAAAATCTGTGTCACAAAGCAAGTGCTCCCTAGATACTTTGATGCACCACAGATTTAACTAAATGAGGGGGATAGATACTATATTTTTATTGTATTTAGGTAAGTGAAGTGGAAGATGCTGTATTTTTCTAAAAATCATCCATGCCATACAACTTGTTTTCATTCTCAGGCACATTGCAAACATTCTAGGGTGTGTTATTCATCTGATAGAATCAGTTAAGAGGACTGGAGGCAACCCCAACCAAAAGAAAACTCATTTTTTTAAAAATATAGTGCCCTCATTTGGTTGGTTATGTACATAATTTTACAAAGAAAGCAGAATAAGTTAAAACCTTATTTTTGTGGGGGAAGCACCATGAATGTGGGAGGCATTTTTCAAAATGGAATCATTCACGTGTGATTTTTGATGTTCGGTCACTCAGCAGTGTTTGACTCTTTGTGACCGCATGGACTACAGCACGCCAGGCTTCCCTGTCCTTCACTCTCTCCCAGAGTTTGCTCAAATTCATATCCATTAAGTCAGTGATACCATCCAACCATTTCATCCTCTGTCGCCCACTTTTCCTCCTGCCTTCAATCTTTCCCAGCATCAGTGTCTTTTCCAATGAGTTGGCGCTTCCCATCAGGTGGCCACAGTATTCATTAAAATTATTTAAATTGAAATTTAAAGACCATGAGAAATTTTTTAACTGTTTTAAGGAACAGATAAGACTTTTATCTTCAGAAAAATGAGAGACTGCTCATTCACAGTTAATTCCTAGGAAAGACCAGTACTTGTTGAGGTTATTACCACTTGGACAATTCCTTGCTAAAGAATAAATGGATGCTACTGCAGTTAACCATCTCATCCAACATCACCTATCATCCCAGAACTAGTCTTGGATCAAAACCCAGCCCTTGGAGCTTCCCTGGTGGTCTAGTCGTTAAGAGTTCATCTGCCCATACAGGAGACACAGGTCCGATCCCACCTACCATGCATGGAGCAGCTAAGCCAATGTGCCACAACTCCTGAGCCCCTGAGCCGCAACTACAGAAGTCTGCATGCCTCAGAGCCAATGCTGCACAACGAGAGAAGCCCCCGCAGTGAGAAGCCTGCCCGCCACACCAAAGAACAGCCTGGCTCCATGCAGCGCACCTGGAGGAAAGCCCGCGCAGGAACGAAGACCCAGCACAGCCCAAAATCAATTGGTCTTAAAAAAACAAAACCCAGCGTCATCTCATCACCCACCTCCTTAGCCTTGGCCCTCAAGTCCTGAAGAACCTATCCTAGACCTCTCCCTTGGGTTTCTGCTTCCATTCCTGCCCAAAACTTTCTGAGAACCTGCAATGGCCTCCTACCACATCTTCTGGCTCTGATTCTGTTTCCCACTCCAATCCATCCTACACGTCAATCTGAGTATTATGTTCAAAAATGCCACAGTAACTGTTCAGCATCCTAAACTTCTTATACTTGCTTCCCAAGTCCTGGCAAAAGGGGGCTCCATCCTATCATAAGAGGTCTTATAACCCACTGAGCTTCAAACATCTTGTTTCTCTTTCCAAATTGAAAGTCTTGTGATCTCAGGACAATCAGCCCCTCTCACATTTTGTCTAGCTGTGCCTTCCTTGTCATTCTGTTTGCTAAACTCTTAGCAGTCCTCACCTCAAAGGCCCAGCTCAAATTATTCCCTGAAATCTTGATTCAACTCATTGGCCCCATAAAGGTAATACTCTTTCTGTATGTATATTCTGCTTAGAGTATAGTCTATCTTCTGCTTGTTATTTATACAGATACTATCTTATTAGACTACATGTGGTCCAAATAGGGATTGTTATTTAATTATCTTTAGGTTTCTCTCTATGCCCAACACAGAGCTTTACACAGAACAGCACATAAAATGTGCATTTTGTAAATGAAAAAGTAACATGATGGCAGGAAAAATGCTTTTCTGGCAATTTTGGAGACTATGGATGATTTCGGGTTTCCCTGGTGGCCCAGACGGTGGAGACTTTGCCCACATAATGCAGGGGTCCCGAATTCGATCCCTGGGTCCGGAAGACCCCTGGAAAAGGCAATGGCAACCCACTTCATTATTCTTGCCTGGAAAATCCCACGACGGAGGAGCCTGGTGGGCTACAGTCCATAGGATTGCAAAGAGACAGACATCACTGAGTGGCTACACTTTCTTTTTTTCCATGGATGATTTCAGAAAATAAATTCAAGAGGAAAGCAAGGAAAACATGACATAGTTCATAGTCACAGAGTGACAGCCCATGAGTCAAAATTATCACACACACAAAACTATCACAAAAATAATTCACATTTAGATGACACGATTTGAAAATTAATTACTGCTTTGGAATATAAAGGAATGAATGAGCCAACCAATTGATCACTACACATCTTCCTGACACTGAAGAGACGAGCAGGCCGGCTGAACGGCCCAGTTCACAAGTTCCCTGGGAGAGGCAGACCCCACAGGGCAAGAGCTCCTCAACTGCATCTACCAGGGTCCGACTCCACGACTAGGTGCCAGGCCTGCAGGAACACCAGGCAGAGGAGTGACCCCCACTCCAGATGGAACAGGGAGAAGAGCACTCCCCAGGACTCCCCCCTCAAATTAATACTGGAGATGGGAAGGTGGCAAGAATACCAGGGTGGGGAATGTCACACAGCAGCTGGAGTTACTCGCAATTCTAAAAGAAGCACAAGATGCTACAAGACAGGGGCGATTCTTGCTACAAGTTTTGAGAAAGCTAAATGCAGTCCAAGATTAATGTAGTTTCCCTGGCTGATGCAGAGTATGGTAGTAAAGTTGCCAAATGCTGAGGGAAAACAAAGCTACGAGGCATGCTGAGTCTTTACTGCCTCTGGGTTCAAAATCAGTTTAAATTACTACATGATCAAATTAATCCAGGGCATGCCTGGTCGTCTTTCAATTATTAAAGGGAAATTCCATAATTTTTTGAATGTAAAGGGAACTGGCCTCTCCCACCCTCTGCACGCTATGACTGACCTCATTTCTTCCACTGCGCTGTCTCCTAAGGTCCAACCCGAATAACCCTCCAAACGACATGATTTTGCTTTCACAAACTCAGAGAAAAGATGCTACCGACAAATAGATATCTGTAGAGGAGATATCACAGAATAAAAATTCTGAGGCCAGTCTAAATTGCATGTTTTCTTTCTTTTTTAAAAAATTCTTTCTTTCTTCTAGCACCAGGGCTGCATTTTTGCTTGTTTGTGTGTTTAATATTTATTTATTTACCTATTTATTTGGCTGCATCACTTCTCAGTTGCAACACATGGGATCGCTGTTATATCAGGTGGATTCTCTAGGTGTGGCACCTGGGCTCCTGAGCGCATGGGCTCTGGAAGTTGCAGCACACGGGCTCAGCTGCTTCTCGGCACATGGGATCCAAGTTTCCCAACCAAACCCACGTCCCCTGCATTACCAGGCAGATTCTCAGCCACTAGACCACCAGGGAAGTCCCATAAAGTGCATATTTTAAAAGTAAGAAAACCAACGCTGCCTTAATTGATGGGTTATGGGTATGCCTGGGCTCCTGGTCAGGAATTATCAGTTCTCATCATGCCTGGATCTTCCCTCTCAGTACCTACTCAGTACCCACCTAACCTAGAGTAACGTTACACACCTCCAGCCAACCACTGGTCTACGAGCCAGACTCTCTGCCAAGCACCATGAAACCCAACATAATCCAGCGACACAGTTATCATTGCATATTAAGTCTCCATCTGCCCTCAAATGCCAGCCAATGGTGTGCAGGATCAGGGCCCCGCAGGAGCCCAGAGTACAAGCTGGACACTGACCAGGCTGCAGCTGTGCTTAAGCGGCCCTTGTGAGTCAGGCAGGCGGAGAAGACGGAACAGCATCCCATGTCGAAACCAAAACAGCACAAAGGCTACGAGGAATTCAACATGCAGTTAAGAAATGAGAGGACCCAAACCTCCCTGGTGGTACAGGGGATAAGACTCCGCCTGCCAATGCAGGGGACACAGGTTCGATCCCCGGTCCAAGAAGATTACACAGTGGCAGAGCAACTAATCCTGCACCCTGCAACTACTGAGCCAGGGCACGTACAGCCTGTGCCCCACGACACGAGTGAGAAGCCTGTGCACCTCCATGAAGGGTAGCCCCGCTCACTGCACCTAGAGAAAGCCCGCACACAGCAAGGCAAACCCAGTGCAGCCAAAAATAAATAAGCAATTTTTAAAAAGAAAAAGAAACAAGAGAACCCTTCTCTAAAATCAGTGAAAGCAATTTTTTAGCACACTACACTAGACAGTCAGTGCCCGGGGCAGGGGTTCATCTGTTATATTCATCCAAATATCCTCAGAGCCTAGATCTGTGCCTAGCACATGGGCCTCAACCTTAAAAATAGCTTTGGTTTTTTCTGATTATAAAATTAATAGGTGCTCCTCAACCTTAGAAATAGCTTTGGTTTGTTCTGATTATAAAATTAATAGATGCTCACTGTAGAAAACTCAGGCAATACAGAAAAACTGAGTAAGACCGTCATCTTCAGAAACCTCCCCTTCTACTGAATGCCTCTACCATCAGTTCAGTAAACCCAACAGCATAATTCTCATAATTCCTAACTCGGGGTTCTAGCAAAGCATTTCGAGAATTTCAACTCTCAGCAACTTATGTACGTAAGGCTGAAGACTTCGTTATTTGGTTTTACACAACCTTATTTGACACGCTAAAAAGAAATAAATCTACCTGTGCTCTTTGCTGACAGAAATAATAATTAGTAACCCGAAGACCTCTCTCGGTCATGTTCTTTCTGAATCACTTGATAATAGAGCTGGAAAAACCTCCCTTTCCAAGCATTCCTGCCACTGGCATCATCTGGAATATATTGATATATTCATGCTTTTTGCAAGGCCAAAAGCAATACACAGGTGAACATAAACTCTCCAAAAGAAAGGTCCTCAGGGTTTCTTACCAAAGTGCAGATGAAAGACAGCATGTCTACCAAGAATAGACAAGGAAAACAGAAGATTCTCAACAAGGCTCTTACCTAATAGCGCATGGCTATCTTCATTCCCTTTGGAATAATCAGCCACCTTGTGTCATTATTCTTCAATGCTGTTGGATGCATGAAAATATAATACTTTGTGCAAACATAGTCTCCCTCTATAAGTGTCCCCAAAAGCCAAAAAGTAAATACCAGATCACCAAGCAAAATATTTGTTGCTGTTTAGCCCTAAGTTGTTTCTGACTCCTTTGTGACCCCATGGACTGTAGCCCACCAGGCTCCTCTCTCCTTGGGATTCTCCAGCCAGAATACTGGAGCGGTTGCCATTTCCTTCTCCAAGGGATATTCCCAAACCAGGGACCAAACCCATGTCTCCTGAGTCCCCTGCATTGGCAGGAGGGTCCTTTGCCACTGAGCCACCTGGGAAATCCAAGCAGAACAGACAGGCACCTAAATAAAGACTGTGTCGACTCAGAGGTAAAACAACACTCAATAATCTGTTCTCATTTTAGAATTCTATTAATTAGTTTCTAGGATTTTCTGCCCTTTTCATTTCTTCTCATCTGTTACAACAAAAAGTACTAAATGGAGCCATTGATCTTTGTCACAGAAGACTCAGATATAGGCAGACAGTGCGATTCACACTTTAAGGTGTTTATTTTAAAGGATATGAGATCATTTTATCTGAAGTGTTCATCTCTTGAAGAAGGGGCAGCTATCTCTGAAGGTACTCATTGGATATGGGTGCACAATGAATCAGCGAGATCTGCTCACATTACTCCTGAACACTCTACAGCTCCTGTGAGCAAGCTGTGTTCCCTTGCTAAAGGCATGCAAGAGCGCACAGATGCTGGATAATCCATCAGCCATCTAAAGTGGTCCCCTCTGCTGTGATTTAATAAGAAAGGGGGCGTTTGATGCACGATGCCCCCTAAATCAGGCATTTTTACTGCAGCTCCCCAGCATCCAGGTGCCGGTGTTTCTGTCCACAAGGAATGTCCTGCCAGGGAGAGAACCACCTGGGCAGGCAGCAATTAGCTCTTTTCTCACCAGAGGCCTCGGGCTGCGAGGCAGAGCGGCACAGAATCCCTCAGTCAGACCATGACTACTCAGCAAGCTGCCAACCAGTTCAATCCCTTTGCTCTCCCCCTGGACGATTTTCATTCAGGTTCTTGTCCACATCCAACCTCCTGACAGAGCAGAGTTCTGGCTCCAGATTTTCAGATGCAAAGCTTTGCCTGAGTGCATGCCTCCCCTACTGCCCCAAGAATCCTGAGCTACACCGGCGCGCTTCCCACCCCGCAGCAGGCTCCATCTTTGTCTGCTGTCTCTGACAATAGCTGCCTCTGATTCCACAGGCCATTCCTTAGGCTGTCTGCTCCCTCCAGCCTTTGCTACACTGGCTTTCTCTCAAACTTCATATACTTACTTTCTTTTAATGAAGTGGCATGTAAACACCCTCCCCACTCCCCTAAGTAATTAGAGGGGATTTGGAGGCGCCCCAGGAGCGGGCTCATCCAGGAAAGGCAGTGTATTGGTGAAACTGTAACTGCCTGGATTTGAATCTCAGCTCCTTCACTCACTAACCAGGGAAGCCTAAACACAATATTAATACTTAATGTCGTTAACCTCAGTTTCCTCACCTGTGAAATGGGGACATTTGGAGACCCTGCCCCTAGGTGTTGCTGTGAGGACTGCATGAGTTAATACAGGTAATTCCCATACAACAGTGCCTGACTGCAAAGTAGGCTCTCGATAGATGTAAGCCCTTATTATCCACCTCTGCCTTTAGGTTTCTGTCAGGCCCAAGGCTAAGAAAATCTCTCCTTCAGAAGAGCATGCAATAGTATACACATTCTAAGTCTCCTTTTCAGGAAATGCTACCTGAGAGAAGCTAACCTCCATTAATAGTCACTCCTGAATTCTGTACTTCCAAGTGCTTCTGCAGTTGAGGAAAGCATTTTTCAATTTTGAATTATTAATCTAATCTGACACAAATCTCATCTTTAATGCAGGCAAGAGAGAAGCCCTGTCAAGGTTCATACATTCAAAAATCAATTCAAATACAGTTCAAGGAAATCTGCTTTTACCAAAACTACAGAGGTAGATTTGGGCCAAGAATCCTGAACTGCCGTGTTGATTTACCCATTTCATTTCTTAGAAGAACTCCACTGTTCAGTGTAGCAAGACAGAGTAAACTAAATAAGGTAAGCTTCAGAAATGGTTGACTTACTTTGGGATACTACAGTGGTCAAAAACAATGAGGATGAATAATCCTCCATGACATGGTGTTAAGTGAAGGAAGTTCCAGAACAATATACTAGTGTGAGCCATTTAAGGTACAAGTAAGCAGGAAACAATTGGGAGAGTTCTGAAAAGGGATTTTCACTTTTTATTACCAGACACTTTTACATCTATTTACCCAATTCTTGGGTTAAAAAAAAAAATTAAGTGACTTTTATTTCTATACCAGGCTCTGGAGTACTGATCTGTCTCATAATAGAACAAGCTGGCATTTTTTGAGCACATCCCTGGGACTGGATGGTAGCAGAGAGACTGTGTGGAGGCGTGTGAGGGGAGAGTCTTAGAAGAGATGTAGGGCCTCTCTACTGATAACCTACCAGGTGGGTCGCCCAGGTGGAGCTGTCTGACCCACCCACAAAGAAAAGGCCTAGGGGCTGAGTCCCCTCAGGCTATACATCTGTTTTAGCTCCTAGAGCCCAAAAGTCTATGAAAAGGTAAAAGTTAATGCAGAATGGCTTAATATGATCAAGTTGACCTGAGGGACTTCCCAAAAAGCAAATATTAATAACATCAATTTGAACAAACACATAAGTCTGCACAGTAAGACTACATCTAAATTATTACTAAAGCTTTTAGCAAATTGAGCCACAACAATAAAATTTTACCTTAGCATGTCTTCACCCTCCTTTAAGTAGCCCTCTTGGGGAGAATAAGAAGTCGGCAGAAAAGGTTTATACATTTTACTGCTAAAAAACCAACAAAGACAAAATTACACTTAAGAAGAAATTATTTCCCATCGTCCTCACATTGGTTTCCACAGTTCTGGTACACTCAAAGGTGATTAAGTCTTCAGTTCAGCTGGGTTTTAAAAACTCGAACAATGGTTTTTCTCCAGATTTTTTTTTTCAGAACCCCTACTTTATTTTGTAATGCCTTTTTCTATTTTTGTCTAGTTTGTTTGCAGAATTGACAACTGAAGGCTGGGTTCTGTCACAAGAAAAGACCATTTGAAACTCACTGACAGCAAGGAACCAACACAATGAATCTGATTTGCCCCACTGAGCCGAACTAAACCTCAAAGTATGTATGCAATGCTGGTGGTGTTTGGCAATTATGAAAAATAATAATAACGATAAATCACTGTTGTGTTTTTTTTAAAGCTCTTCTATGCCAGATGCTCCATCAATAGCACCGTAAATTTTCGTGGATTATCTGCCACCTTTAATGTATCTGACACTAACTCCACAATGGAGCTTATGAAAGAAAATTCCTAAATGATTCATGTGTAACAATTGCAAGTATTAAACATCCTCAATTAAGACTTCTCTTATAAATATTTACACTCCAAACACATTTGACATACAGTGACACCTCCCTCCTCATTCGAAGTTGTGTGGTTCACGAATAACATAGGTCCAAAACTGAGACAAAAACAAAGGGCAAAACCTAAGAAGAAAGCGCCTGCTGCAAGTCATTTAGCTGGAAGCACCAGGGGACGAAACAAGATTAACGGTTATCAGTTTGGACCGAGAGGGTTAAAGAGTTACTAGAAAGATTTCTGCTTCCAGAAAGGATAAGGAGCGCAGATGCTCCGCTCGACCCTTTCCCCGACGATTCTAGCCAAGTTTGAAGGCCATGAGAAGGAATAAGCAGATGGTTCAATGTGAGTAAGTCAAAAGGAAGTTGCATTTGCCTTATTCGGCTTCCTAGCAACTAGACTGAATGATGCCAAGAAAGCCAGCCGGCTCTGAGGAGAAACACTGCAGGATACTTGGAACCCAGCGGTCGGGCAGGGGAGAGAAGGCCTCCAGATACCCCCACCTGGCAAAACGAATTCCGTGCCTGCCGACACCCACACCTCCCACCTCCCCGGGTCCTCTCACTCCCCTTGAGGTTCCCGCTCTGGCCTACCTGGCCCAGCTAATGTCCACCACCCAGCCACACAGAGCTCCTCTCAGGACCACCTTTCAAACTCCAGTAACCTCAGATGAGCAGTTTGGCCCAGCCATCAAAGAGCAACTTCCACTTCTCCACAGGAGGGAAGGCTTCATGCTCTCTTCATGCAACTTGGCCAGCTGGACAAAGGATTTCACAGGCCAAAAGGCCGGGGCTCAAACACTGCAGGCCAAGCACTGAGAAAGGAGGGCACACACATCGGCAAGGATCCCGGAGGCCTGAGAAACATCCCTCCTTCTGCGCAGATATACACTCAGGCAGGAATTGCCTTTGTGGGCGTACATAAATACACACATGAAGTGCATCCCCCTTATAACTCAAATGGCCGAAGGAAGGCTCGCACGTTACTAAGAGTTGGAAGGTCACCCTGAGCCATGGCAACGCCACTGTGTTTTGCCACGTTCTCCGTGGCCTCTGTCTAACTGGTGGCACCCATTAAACTTCAGGTCCTCTCCTACTCATTTCATGAGTAGCAAATTAACCACTATCAGATAGAAAATGGAACTTAAAAATACATCCAAGGAAGTGAATACAGTTTCCCAGATGTTCCCAGAAAATGTTTTCAATGCATTATATCTAAGCCTTACCACAACCATACAATCTGGGTAATATCAACCTTTCCACACGCACTTTTAAAAAACAGATGAGGAAGGAAGTCCCTGGCTATCCAGCGGTTAGTAATGGGTACTCTCACTGCCAGGGGGCTGGGTTTAAGAAAAACCACATGAGGAAACTGAAGCTCCGGTCATACGACTTGCTGCACAGCTAAGCTATAAAGCCCAAATTGAAATCCATGTGTGTCTGACTCAAAAACCATGTTCCTTTTAATATCTCACAGTCGAGAAACTCGAAGGTTAACCCAGAAAGTCTGCTAGTAAAAAAGTTAGGAAAAGTAATGAAAGTATGAGCAAAAGGAATAAAAATATCATTAATGTCTTCCTATATTTTTAAGGAAACTAAATTCACATACACAGAAAAGTTTCTCATTCAAGAACATAAGGAGTAGGAGGGAGAAGGCTGCACAGTGCTGGGGATGCCTCTCCTGGCCGTGTTACAGCAGGTGAAGAGTCTTCCTCCACACTACTGGGTGGACCACCTAAGCAAGAGCAATTCAAACTTCAAACCTCAAGACTGATGTGGAGAAATGAGAACTCTCGTATGCTGCTCGTGGGAACGTAAAAAGGTATAATCACCTCAGAAAACAATTTGGCAGAGTCTTAAAAAGTAAAACCACACCAGGCCAGTCCACACCTAAATTTTAAACCAATAAAAATGAAAGCAAATGTCCACGCAAAGACTTATACACAACTGTTCTCAGCAGCTGTATTTGTAACAGCCAAAACCTGGAAATATCCATCAAATATCCCTGTGAACGAAAAAAACAAACTGTAGTATATCGATATGTCTTAGCCTGCTCAGGCTGCCATAACAAAATACCATAATCTGAGGGTGACCTTTTTCTTGAAATATCTTATTGTACTGTACTCCCCTTTCTTGCGATGATGTGAGATGATAAAATGTCTGCATGATGAGATAGAATGAGGTGGATGATGTAGGCCTTGTAACATAGCATCAGGCTACCCCTGACTTTCTGATAAGTAAAAATGAGAATAATCTGCTTCTGTTGATTCTGGCCAATGGAGGTGCAAGATATTGATGGTTGGGGATCCTACGGAACACAGACTGTGACAGTGAGAGATTTCATCATGCTACTAAGAATGGCACATAATTTAAAATTTATGCATGGTTTATTTCTGGAATTTTCCAGAAATATTTCCATTTAATATTTTTGAACTGTGATTGACTATAGGTAGCTGAAGCCACAGAAAGGAAAACTGCAGATAAGGGGGAACTACTACATTCTGTACAGTTCCATTTAAATAATTGACATAAATTACATATAATAATATATAAATTTATATAAAATCCAAACTAATCTATAATAATACAAGTGATAGGTCAGTTGGTGCATGGAGAAGGGGGAATACAAGGAGGAATGAAGCAACTTTGGAAAGTAATAGGTGTATTCATTATTTTTATCACACTGGTCTGACATCCATATGTCAAAACTCAAATTGTACATTTTAAATATGTGTAGTACACGTGTTCCCAATCAGTATTATACAACAATATTATACATCAAAAATTGTACATCAGTAAAGCAGGAAAAATCCAAGCCTCTTTATTGCTTCATTTTTTCCTTCTTTAACATCAGTAGGTTTCAATGTGTTTCAGGTCTTGGTGCCAGTCAGAAATCATGTAGATTCTGAAGTCTTTACACAGAGAGCACCTTACGCATCTATGAAGACAGAGTCTGTCAAAACACTTCCCTCCCAATTTCAAATTAAAAGTACATGTAACTCCCAAGGCCTCTAGAAGTGCTAGTACAATTATTTTTAACTTTTTACTGTTGTATCTCAATTACTCAACTTATTAGACAGCTGATCTATTAAGTTCTCAGCATAGGACCCACTGGGAATAAATTTTAAAATTAAAAAGATTTTTAAGAATCTACTCTTGGAAGTTCCATCATAATTTCAAATTTCACTGAAAACAATTTGAATTTTAACACTCCTCTAGAGAAATTTCAATCAAGCTGCTAGAAATAGAAGAGAGTACCTAGTAACATGGCACTGTTAAAAGGACCAACAAGTCATTGGTTCCTTCCATGACTGGATGGCATCACGGACTCGATGGACGTGGGTCTGAGTGAACTCCGGGAGATGGTGATGGACAGGGAGGCCTGGCGTGCTGTGATTCATGGGGTCACAAAGAGTCGGACACGACTGAGCAACTGAACTGAACTGAACTGAACTGATGACACTCTAAAAAGCAGGGTCAGTGTACCGCTAAACCATGTTATCATGCAAGTTAGCAATCACACCCAGCTGATTTGAAAATGTATGTCCACATAAAAACATCCACACAAATGTTTATAGCAGCTTTATTCATAATTGCCCCAAACTGGATGCGACCAAGAGGCCCTTCAATAGGTGAATAAACAAACTGTGGTTCGTTCATACAAATATTTTTAAGCAATAGAGAAATTAGCTATCAAGCCACAAAAAGACTTTGAGGAATCTTAAATGCATATTGCTAAGTCAAAGCAGCCAATCTAAACAGGCTCCATACTGTACAATTCCAATTATTAAGACATTCTGGAAAAGGCAAAACTATAGAGATGGGGAAAGGATCGGAGGTTGCCAGGGGCTTGACAGGAAAGAAAGGAGTTGAGTAGGTGAAGCACAGTTTTATTCCAGGCAGTGAAATTATTCTGCAAGATACATGACGCTTAATGCATTTGTCAAAACCCACTGAATACAGCATAAAGAGTGAACCTTAACATGCAAATTTTGTGTTTAGGAAGTCGAGAGGATCCGGGATAGAGTACAGAATGTGACAAAACGCTTACAAACTGTACTTCGAATGTATGAAACAACTTTGCTGATGGGAGAGAGGGAAAAGATATGAGCTTACTCCGTAGAATTTTGTACAAAAACCGGTGGGAGAAGATTTGGCCCTAAAGCTGTAGTTTTCCAACCCCTGCTCGAAAGCCTAATGATGCCCTCAAGTGGTAGCTTTCAAAGCCTGTGAAAGGCAGGCCACTGTGATGTGGGATCTCTGCCACGGGGAAGAGGGCCAGGTCCACGGCTCCGCCTGCATCTGGCCCAAAGTTGATGCCAAAGTCCTGACCAGGACTTAGACGGTTCCTGAGGCCCAGTCCCCTCCCCAACTTGCGCCCACCACCTGTCTGACCTGTCCTCCACAGGCTCCTCCAACGGCAGCCAGCATGCCTCCTCCTTGTTCCCTCGTGCAGGGCCTTGCCCCTTGCTGTTTCCCTGTCTTGAACACACATCCCCGAAACCCATGCAGGCAGCTCCCTCGCTCCCATCCAGAGCTCTGTCCCCTGTGTCCTTCTCTGCAGGGCCCTCCTTCACCTTCCCCATTATGGGTACTCCCTGCCCCTCTGACTTGGTTTTATTTTTCTTCTTGTCACTCATCAACATCTGCTATCACACATACACACAGCTTTTTAAAATAAACTTCATATTTTTAGAACAGTTGTGGATTTTCAGAAAAACTGTAAAGAGGGTACCTACATAACTTATACCTAGTTTCTCCTATTACTAACATCTTACACTTGTATGGCACATCTGTCATAATGAATGAACCATTATTATGAAATAAGGGCTTCCTCAGTGGAAAAGAATCTGCCTGCCAATGCAGGAGACACAAGAGTCAGGAAGATCCTCTGGAAAAGGAAATGGCAACCCACTTCAGTATTCTTGCCTGGAGAATCCCATGAACAGAGGAACCTGGCAGGCTACAGTCCATGGGGTTGCACAGGACTGAACATGTCTGAGTGACTGATCAACAACAAATGTTACATAATACCACAACATAGCCTATTCCCTCAGCTACCGCCTAGTTATCAGCATCTAAAAAAGTGAAAAAGTCACTCAGTCTTGTCCGACGCTTTGTGACCCCATGGACTGTAGCCTACCAGGCTCCTCTGTCCATGGGATTTTCCAGGCAAGAGTACTGGAGTGGGGTGCTATTTCCTTCTCCAGGAGTTATCAGAATGTGATCACAGGGAAATCTGACTAACAAAACTGCCAGCAAGATGAGAAGCATTGCTAAGCAACTTCATAGAAATGCTAGGGCTTAATGGTCACCAAGCAATCCCATGTCTGTGTGTTTTCAGTTGCTCAGTCATGCCTGACTCCCTGGGATCCCATGGACTGTGGCCCGCCAGGCTCCTCTATCCATGGGATCACCGAGGCAGGAATCTGAAGGGGGTTGCCATTTTCCCCTCCAGGGGATCTTCCCGACACAGGGATCGAACCTGCGTCTCTAGGATTGGCAGTCGGATTCTTTCCCACTGCACCAACTGGGAAGCCCCTCAAACAATTCCATAACAATTTATACCTTTCACCTCCCCAAGGGCTAGGTAATTAATGTATTCTGTTGAAATGATGAAGGAAAATATATAACCAAAGAACAAAATACAAGATATTAAAGCAAACACTCTCTAAATACACAGAAGTATTCTCTGACAAACCTATATTCTGAGATAATTCAGAAACTTCAAGCAAGTCAAGCTGATAGACTTAAGGAAATTTTTACTTATGCGTTTTTATTCTATCTGGTTCCAAGCCATTAGGGATTCCACCTAGGAAATGTGATTCCCATATGGTAGCATTTCATTATCCAGTATTATTGGGGTACAAGATGGTTCACACACACACTACCAAAATTTTTCATTTTAAGCTTTTTCTAGTGGGTCTTTCTAAAACATACCAGATCCATCCCATCCTTCTTAACAGCTGAAATGTATGTGCTAAGTTGCTTCAGTCGTGCCCTACTCTTTGCAACCCTATGAACTGTAACCCCACCAGGCTCCTCTGTCCATGAGGTTCTCCAGGCAAGAATATTGGAGTGGGTTGCCATGCCTTCCTCCAGGGGATCTTCCCCACCCAAGGATCAAACCCGCATTTCTAATGCCTCCTGTATTGGCAAGCAGGCAGGTTCTTTACCACTAGCGTCACCTGTGAACCCCAACAGCTGAAATAGTCTTTGATTATTTATCTGTCTTATTGACTATTTAAGGTCAATTATCACCATCAGCTACTTTTTTTTTTTTCAAATGTAAGACTTACAGTTTTCCTTTTTAAAAAATTTTATTTCTTTATTTTTGGCTGCACTGGGTCTTCGTTGCTGCACGTGGGCTTTCTCCAATTCCAGTGAGTGGGGGCTACTCTTCATTGTGTGAGCGGGCTTTTCATTGCAGTGGCTTCTCTTACTGTGGAGCACGTGTTCTAGGCACACAGGCTCAGTAGCTGCAGCTCCCCAGCTCTAGAGTGTGGGCTCAGTAGTTGCAGTGCACAGCTTAGTTGCTTCATGGCATGTGGGATCTTCCTGGACCAGGGATCAAACTCATGTCCCCTGGATTGGCAGGTAGATTGTTAACCACTGGGCCACGAGGAAAGTCCCCAATTTTTCTTTTTTATATCTGGAATTAAGGATCTTTCTTACAACAAATATGTAAATTTAATGTTGTATATTTTCGTCTTAAAAGCTACTACTACTAAGATAAATGATTTTTCTCTCCAATTNAAGGATCTTTCTTACAACAAATATGTAAATTTAATGTTGTATATTTTCGTCTTAAAAGCTACTACTAAGATAAATGATTTTTCTCTCCAATTGAAACTGTATCTCAGAATAAACAGTTTACAAGGAGTAATACAGAATTAGTACAGTTAATAAATGAGAGAATAATAGAATTGGTTATCAACATCTTATAACAGCCAATGAATTAGTGGACCTAGACAAAGATAAATAGTTGCTAACAATATAAACAGAAAGACCCCTAGGCACTGAGTACTTCTCAAAAGTGAACATCACCTGTGGAATTATATTGCCAAAAAAGAACCCAAATCATGCCACACCTCTAGACTTACATGCAACATACAAGAAATACAAGAGGCAGAAAGACAGGCTAAATGACACCACAGGATGCAACTGGCACAATCTAGGCTGTAGGAAACTCTAGAGGACAGAGGATCTGTTTCCACAATAATAAAATCCTTTTTTAAAAATTGAGGGAACTTATGGATTTAAGAAGGCTTAAGAGAAATCAAACACTATAGAAACTTCCACCCAGTAGTAGCAGAACACACATTTCTCAAGTGCACATTAAACAGTCTCAAGAATAAACCATATTAGACCACAAAATAAGTCTTAATCAATTTAAAGACATTGAAATCATAGTAATTCTGATAACAGTGGAATAAAACATCAATAACAGAAAGGAAAACTGGAAAATCCACAAACATGTCGAAATACACACTTCTAAACAACCAGAGGTCAAAAGAAGGAATCACAAGGAAAAATAGAATATCAGTTCAGTCGCCCAGTCGTGTCTGACTCTTTGCGACCCCATGAATCACAGCACGCCAGGCCTCCCTATCCATCACCAACTCCCGGAGTTCACTCAGACTCACGTCCATCAAGTCAGTGATGCCATCCAGCCATCTCATCCTCTGTCATCCCCTTCTCCTCCTGCCCTCAATCCCTCCTAGCATCAGAGTCTTTTCCAATGAGTCAACTCTTCACATGAGGTGGCCAAAGTACTGGAGTTTCACCTTTAGCATCATTCCTTCCAAAGAAATCCCAGGGCAGATCTCCTTTAGGATGGACTGGTTGGATCTCCTTGCAGTCCAAGGGACTCTCAAGAGTCGTCTCCAACATCACAGGTCAAAAGCATCAATTCTTCGGCGTTCAGTCTTCTTCACAGTCCAAGTCTCACATCCATACATGACCACTGGAAAAACCATAGCCTTGACTAGATGGACCTTTGTTGGCAAAGTAATGTCTTTGCTTTTGAATATGCTATCTAGGTTGGTCATAACTTTCCTTC
>SJYQ01000372.1:22625-79835 GCA_006410935.1 Redunca redunca
TTATACAGAGTGAAGTAAGCCAGAAAGAAAACACCAATACAGTATACTAACGCATATATATGGAATTTAGAAAGATGGTAACGATAACCCTGTATACGAGACAGCAAAAGAGACACAGATATATAGAACAGTCTTTTGGACTCTGTGGGAGAGGGAGAGGGTGGGACGATTTGGGAGAATGGCACTGAAACATGTATAATATCATATAAGAAACGAATCACCAGTACAGGTTCGATACAGGATGCTTGGGGCTGTTGCACTGGGATGACCCGGAGGGATGGTACAGGGAGGGAAGTGGGAAGGGGATTCAGGATGCAGAACACATGTATGCCCATGGTGGATTCATGTTGACGTGTGGCAGAACCAATACAATATTGTAAAGTAACTAGCCTCCAATTAAAATAAATAAATTTAAATTTTAAAAAAAAAAAAAAGAACAACCTGTGACCAGATGGCTTCACTGGTGAATTCCACCAAATTTCTCCTCATTGATTCTACAAGACCAGCATTACCCTAATACGAAAGTCAGATAAAGACACTACAAGGAAAAAAGAAAAACTACAGACCAATGTCCTTTATGAATACTGATGCAAAACTCAACAAAATATGAACAAACAGAATTCAGCAGCACATTAAAAGAATTATACACCATACCCAAGTGGGATTCATTCCTTCAATATAAGGGTGGGTCAACAGAGGAAAATATTATACCACAGTAACAGAATAAAGGAAAAATCCACATGATCATCTCAACTGATACAAAAAGCATTTAACAAAATTCAACACATTTTCATGATTAAAAAAAAAAACCCACACACCCACAAAATGGAAATCGAAGAAAACTACCTCAATCTTTGCTGACAATGGTCCATATAGCCAAAGCTATGGTTTTTCCAGTAGTCATGTACAGATGTGAGAGGTGGACCATAAAGAAGGCTGAGCTCCAAAGAATTTATGCTTTTGAACTGTGGTGCTGGAAAACACTCTTGAGAGTCCCCTGGACAGCAAAAGAAATCAAACCAGTTAATCCCAAAAGAAATCAACCCTGAATATCCATTGGAAGGACTGATGCTGAAGCTGAAGCTCCAATACTCTGGCCACCTGATGCAAAGAGCCTACTCACTGGAAAAGACCATGATACTGTGAAAGACTGAGGGCAAGAGGAGAAGGAGGTGATAGAGGATGAGATGGTTTGATGGCATCACTGACTCAATGGACATGAGTTTGAGAAAACTCAGAGAGATAGTGAGGGACAGGGAAGCCTGGTGTTCTGCTGTTCATGGGGTCACAGAGAATCAGACACAACTTAGCGACTGAACGACATCAACAACCTAAACAAAACAAAAGCTATAAATGAAAGTCCCACAGCTAACATCATGTTCAGTCGTAAGACTGTAAACTTTTCCTCTAAGATCAGGAGCAAGACAAATATGCCCATTTTCATTACTTCTATTGGACAATAAAAAGAAAAGAAGGCAACAAATTTGACAAGAAGTAAAATTAGCTGTTTGATGATGGCATCATCTTAAACACAGAAAACCTCATAAATATTGAACAACAGCAACAAAAAAAACCTGTTAGAATTAATAAACAAATTCAGCTAAGTTTCAGGGTATAAAATCAACTTGCAAAAGAAAAAAAAAGTTGCACTTCTACACACTAACGATGAACAATGTGAAAAGAAAAGAATACAATCCCATTGAAGATAACATCAAAAAGAATAAACTACTCAGGACTAAATTTAAAGAGGTAAAAGACTCGAAACGCTGAAAATGACACCTCCCCCTAGAAGTTACTGGTTTGTACTCAAAAGTAAGCGCAGGGGATTCCATCGTTCTCAACACTGAGGGCAGTATTTGAAAGCCAACACTGAACTGTGGGTGGCCTCACGTCTCATTTCTCCATCACAAAAGAGCTATAGCAGGAGGCATTTATCTTGCAAAACAACTGGTCTTGGCCTCTAGTTTTCCTGGAACTGGGAAGAAACTGAAATACAAAGATGACCCCAAAGAGTAAACGCCAGTATGGGGCTTTCAAGATCCAGTCCCTACATGAGTAATATTGACCTGAAGTGATTTTCCCCGGGGAACTGAGCTCCCAAACAAGACTCGACCCTGTTATCTTTGTTCAAATGCCTCTTTCAGACCTAGGGCAGACTGTCTTGACTGCTCTTGTAGCCTAGCCAGCGCTGGCTTCCGACTCCACGCAGATATCAACTTAGATCGAGGGATACAAGGTGAACAAAGATAAGAGCACTGTCCTGGGAAAAATTTATTAACAAACATTAAGCAGTGAAAAGAGTAACTAAATCACAGAAGCAAAATCACATCTTAAACAAGGAAGCAGAGGCATGAGGCTAGGGGTGAAACAGGAGGCCAGCTCCTGAAAACTCTATCCATATTAACTTCTTTAAATATCAAAAAACCCTACAGGTAAGTTCTGTTACTATTCTATTTTAGATATGAAAAAAATAGAGGCATAGAGAGGTAAAGGAACTCAATTAGGGTCACACAGGTCAAGTGATCCACCCAGGCTCATAACTGGCCTGACCCCAGAAGCCTGGTGTCCCTGCCAAATTTGCTGCCTCAAATATGGGAAGAAGGAATGAATGCAAACAGCCACAAAAGGTTAGTAGGGGTAATTCTGCTAAAGAGGTAGAGGCAGCAGGCCGAGGAAAGGCTGATTCAGACAGCACCAGCCTGCACCAGGTAAGGGCTCGCCAAGGCAAGAAGTCAAGAGGACCAGCCAGGAGTGTAAAAGGAGGTGCTGCTGGAGCTTCCAAGGTCACTCCGAGGCAACGCGTCGCTCCCATCTACCCACTTCCCAGGTGAGGAAACTGAGGTCACCAAGGAGCGGAAAACCGAGGTTCTGAGGCACTAGCCCCGCTTGGGCCTCCCTGAGCTCATATCCTCAAGGTCACTGGGGACTGGGCTGCAGTGTGGCCACGCCAGACCTGCCTGCCTTCAGAGGCCGCTGACCTGGCCATAGTGTTCTTCAAGGCTCCCTCAGGCAGCCTCCGCGTGCCCCCTCCATCCAGCTTCTCTGCTCCCACGTTGCCCCGCCCACCTGCGGCCCCGCCCACCGGAACCTCCCTGGGGCTGCAAAGCGGCCAACAGCGCCCCTGCCGGCCGGGAGGCGCAGGCCACACAGGGCTTTGTCCACAGTTTTTTCCACTTCCCGTGACTTTTCCTCTTTCTTCTTCTTGTTACTTTTTCATTTCCCTGTCTTCTGTCACTCCTTTCCCCCCCTTCCTTTTCTTTTATTTCCTTTGTCATTCATTTTTTTCAACCAGATAGTTGTTCTTCCATTCATTCTTTCATTCAGCCAGTATCTGCGTGCCAGAAACTCTTCAAAACATTGGGGGATAAGGCAGAGAAGAACATTTATTCTAGTAGAGGAAGACGGCTTTCAATCATTTTTACCACTACCTACAGTTGCAATACATTTTACATCACTTTCCAGTAAACACAGACACATACGTATGCACATACATGAAACTGAAACTCGTTTCACAAAACAGTACTTCCCTTGTAGACTGTCAGCATCTCCAAAGATGACCAGGAAACCTGCTATCAAGCAAAGCTAACTTTGCTAGACTTGTTGCAGTGATGGAGAACATGATCTTGACAATCTGAGTAGGGGGTGGTGAGAAAAGGAAACTTAAAGCGTTGGGGTCTATACTTAGGTAGTTCAAAGCAGGTCTTTCAAGAAAGGAATCAGTTGAGATCGGCCAAATATCATGACATAGTATGACACCATTTTAGGACTGGTGAACACAACAAAGCAAAGGTCTGAAAGCAAGTTTCAATAAGTAAAACTGCAGTTCAATAGGCAAGCTGTTTTCCCAGACAACCAACCCTGATGGAGGTCCTGATGGGAGAGCCCATCCAGCACACGGTCCAGATAAATAGGCTTGGATGAAATCCCTAAAGTTATTTATTGGTTTACAGCCTTATCTTGCTGAGCACGGATTCATTTTTGCTGTATTCTGTAGGTGAAAGCAATAGTAGAGAGAACCCAGACGCAAGAGAATGGGATGCAGACTAACCTCTTGATGTAAGGAATGTCAAAGATTTTGTGACCATCTTAAATCCCCCATACTTGGGTTATTTGGAAAAGAAGGAGTTCTTTTCTTCTGAGCTGAAGGAAAAAAGAGGGATCGGGCAGACTGCATGGATTGCCTGGGCATTGCAGTTAAACTTTCCTTCTGGCACAGACACCTACATGTGACTTTTGGTACACTTTCTACCCTGAACATTTTTTCCCTTTCTGTGAATCACATCACACAGTGAATCAGGCTGGTATTGCTCAGGTCTACAGTTACACTGACTTTCAAAGAAGTCATTAGGTCTTTTATTTAAAAACTGTTGTTCTTGTCTCTGAAAGGATGTTTTACTTTTTTGGCTATGAAATGGGGAATAATGGGGAGTGACCAGCCAACAAAGCAACATGAAAATACACAGAGATGCTTTTCTTTTTTGGTTGGGGGGGGGTGGTATTGGCTATTGAGCAAGCTACTTGTAAGCAGCTATTAATATCATATCCAGAAATTACCACACACACACACACACTCACACAAACTCATAAACCTGGTGGGGGGGAGGTTAACATAAAAGCAATTCTTTGGGGCTTCCCTGGTGGCTCAGTGGTAAAGAAACCACCTGGCAATGCAGGAAACATGAGTCTGACCCCTGATCTGAGAAGATCTCACATGTCACGGAGCAACTAAGCCTGTGTGCTGCAACTATTGAGCCTGTGCTCTAGATCCTGGGAACCACAACTGCTGAGCCCACATGCTGCAACTACTTAAGCCCCTGTGCTCTAGAGTCTGTGCTCTGCAAGAAGAGAAGCCACTGCAAAGGGACGCCCCTGCATTACAACAAAGGGTAACCCCCAATCGCCACAACTAGAAAAAGTCCACAGGCAGCAATAAAGAGCCACCACAGCCAAGTGACAGTCACTCAGTCGTGTCCGACTCTGCAACCCCATGGACTGTAGCCCAGCAGCCTCCTCAGACCATGGAATTTTCCAGGCAAGAATACTGGAGCGGGTTGCCATTTCCTTCTCCAGGGGATCATCCCCACCCAGGGATTGAACCTGCATCTCCTGCTTGGCAGGCAGATTCTTGACCACTTAGCCACCTGGGAAGACCCAGTTGGTGGTGGGGAAGACAGCAAAGTGGGAACAAGGCCAGGGTAGTTGCCATTTCCTACTCCAGGCCAATAAATAAATAAATAATTTTTTAAAAGTAATAATTTCCATCTTTACATTACTGAACAGTATGTGGGCAGAGAATGAAAGCAGAATGACAAGAATAAGCCAAAGATTTAAAGAGCAGAAGAAGGAAGACAAGGTGAGGTTCTGACCCACATTTTGTGTGGAAGCTACCTTTCTTCCATTTCCTCCACTTGCTCTGATGGTCAGAGTAGCTATGTTTCTTCCCATATTGTTTATCTTTAGAGAAATCTGAGGCTTCCCAGATGGTTGTCTAGTTAACAAATGGTAATGAACGGATCAACAAAATGGGGTATATACATACACTGGAATATTATTCACTCTTAAAAAGGAAGGAGATTCTGATGTATGCTACAAAATGAATGAACCTTGAGTTTGTTATGCTGAATGAAATGAATCAGTCACAAAAGGACCAATACTCTGTGAGTCCATTCATACGAGGAGCCTAAAGTCAAAACCATCAAGGTAGAAGGTAAAATGGTGGTTGCTAGGAACTAGGGGAGAGTGAGTTACTATTTAATAGGTACAGAGTTTCAGTTTGGCAAGATGAGAAGTGTTCTGGAGACGGATGGTAGTGACGTTTGCACAACAATGAGAATGTCCTTAAATGGGCCAGAACTACACAGCTAAAGATGGTCCAAATAGTAAATTCGATGTGTAGTTTAATACAATTTAAAATCCATTAAAAAAACAAACAAATATGGTGTTAAAGAATCTATCCCTGATATCTTCAATGGTTTCACCTTTCTTACTTGTGTGTCGGGATATGACTCCAATCAACTATCACAAGATATTGGCTCCAGAACTTGTCAAACATCTGCAGCTTTACAAAACCCCTCTGAATCCCTGTGCAATAAAGGAGTTGTTAGGCTACCCTCTGAGCCTTTCCACTGTAACTTTTCTACCCAATTTTTTGCAGCCCAGCTTCTGACTAATGAATGAATCAGTTGGTATAGATTGTGGACTCTCTCTTCCTAGAACTATTCTAAATTCATCTGTAAGATCTTTTTCCTTTTTAAAACTTTAACCTTTTATTCCTTCAGCACTCCAAATACAACAGAAGCTACATGCTTTCAGTGACAGCTTTTTTAATTTTTGGTAAAATACGCTTAAGATTTACCACGTCAATCAGTTTGAGGTATCAAAAGTACATTCAAAAAATAAAAAGTAAATGAAGAAAAAATAATTTAAAATTTTAAAAAACAAAAAAGATTTTAAAAATATGTTTATATTATTATGCAACCATTGCTATCATTCATCACCATAACTCTTTCTACTTTCTACCTCTATGATTTTGACTCCTCTAGGTATTTCAAACAACTGGAATCATACAATGTTCATCCTTTTGTGACTGGCACATTTGACTTAGTATAATGTTCTCAAAGCTCATCCACGTTTTAGCATGTGTCATAATTCCCTTCCTTTTTAAGGCTGAATAATATTCCACTGTGTTATAGGCTGAACATTCATGTCTCTCCCAAATTCATATATTGAATTCACATATTGAAGCCCTGACCCCAATTGTGGGTGTATTTGGAGGAAGCCCTTTTAAGGAGGTAACTGAGTTTAAATTAGATTATAAGGATGGGGCCCTGTTCCTATAGGATTAGTGTCCTTATGAGAAGAGAGATCAGAGGGTCCTCCTTCCCTCCCCCTTTCTCTCTCTCTCTCTCACCTCTACCCACCCGTCTTCCCCCTAGTGCCTCCCTGTGCAAACAAATACCTGTGTGCACGTGCACACACACACCCAGGAACAGCCACAGAAGGACACACTGAGAAGGCAGCTGTCTGCAATCCAAGCAGAGAGCCCTCATCAGGAACTGAATCAGCTGGAGCCTTGATCAGCCCTGTAGGCCAGTGTATAAGAGCAGAGTAATCAGACAGATATCCATCCTCTTTCCTTGGAACTTCCTCTTATTGACTTGCAGTAAAAAGTGATGAGAACAGACCATAGGAATGCAATAACATTGTTAGTAACAAGGTAGGTTTCTGCCAAGGAGAAAGGTTTTTCACAAGAACTAGTAAGTTATGGTTCTATTCATGATTTTAAAAAAGAAAAGTCTACATGTGTATAGATGTGTTAAGATATTTGCCAAACTAGCAATAGATAGTGGTTACCCTTGAGATGAGAAGTAAGTTTGAAGACAGGATGGTAAAAGGAAACTTAAATTTCTTATATTTCTGTATCATTTGAATCTTCAACCACTAGAATGCATTCTACATTATATTAATGATGTAATTTTTAAAAGTTGTAACCAAAAAGGCCCATTACTACCTTTTTAAAATCTGGCCCTTTTTTACTCTTAATGCCCTTTATTGCTTCCTTCCTATCTGTGGGTTGGAAGTCCTTCCCTCCCTTCCTCTCTTCTTCCCTTTCTTTCTTTAACAAGCATTTATTGAGTATCTATTATGTGCTAAACAATACACCGGATGCCTTGGTGAACCAGAGCCAAGGTCCCTCAGGGAAGTTGCAGGCTGTTAGGGGAACCAGACATTAGACCAGCACAGACATAAATGAACTAAGCAACTGTCAAAGGTGACAAATAGTTGGATGTGAAAAGAACAGGGCACTCTCTCTGCCTGTAAAAGGGCATAATTGTATGACTCTGCGTAGGATTTTCAAAAAAAGTCTCTTTGCAAGAGAGAGATTTGAGCTGAATGATAGATATGCAGAGGGTGGGACCTCTAGGTAGGAAGGCTTCATAGCAGAGGGTAAACACTGACGGTGATTGCAACTTCCCTAAGGTAATAAATGAGAGGGACTGGCCAGAAGCCCATGAGACTGCCCAGTTCTGGGTGAGGGTGCTAGCTTTGTAACAAAATTGAAGTAGTCAGGGCCAGGTTGTGCATATGCAGATGAGGAATTCAGGCTTTCTTTTAAGGGCAGGGGAAAGGTCATTATCAAGTTATAAGCAGAGAAGGGAGGAGATCTAATATACATTAAAAAAAAACAAAAAACCTTTCTCTTAAACCTACAGCATGAAAAAAAGACAAATCATTAAAGAAGTTCCAGAAATAAACCTGTACATGTACAGTCAATTAATTTATGACAGAGAAGCCAAGAGTATACAATGGGGAAAGAATAGTACATGAAAAGGTGGTCAACGTCACTCATCATCAGGGAAATGCAAATCAAAACTACAATGAGATATCACCTCACGCATGTTAGAATGCCTACTATTGAAAAGACAGGAGATAAGTATTGACCATTATGTGGAGAAAAGGGAACCAGAGTACACTGTTGCTAGAATGCAAATTGATGTAGCCACTTTGGAAAATGGTATGCAGGTTCCTCAAAAAACTAAAAATAGAACTATCTATGATCCAGCAATTCCATTTCTGGGTACTTATGCAAAGAAAATGAAATCATTCAGAAAAGATACCTGCATCCTCATGTTCAATGCAGCATTATTTACAAGAGCCAAGACATGGAAACAAACTAAATGTCCACCAATGAATGAATAGATAAAGAAAATATGAATGATACATATATATAATACAATATTATTCAGCCACAAATAAAAGGAAATCTATGTATGATGTGAGAACATGTATGGACCTTGAGGTCATTATGTTAACTGAAATGTCAAACACAAGAAGACAGATACTGAATGATCTTTTTAAAAAATACTTTTCATTTTATACTGGAGTATAGTTAATTAACAATGTTGTGTTAGTTTCAGGTATACAGTAGAGTTGATTCAGTTATACACATACATGTGTCTATTCGTTTGCAAATTCCTATCTATATATTATTACTGAGCAGAGTTCCCTGTGCTATACAGTAGAGACTGAATGAATGGTTCTATGAAGACCTGCAAGACTTTTTAGAACTAACACCCAAAAAAAGATATCCTTTTCATTATAGGGGACTGGAATGCAAAAGTAGGAGGTTAAGAAATACTTGGAGTAACAGGCAAATTTGGCCCTGGAATACAGAATGAAGCAAGGCAAAGGCTAATAGAGTTTTGCCAAGAGAACGCACTGGTCATAGAAAACACCCTCTTCCAACAACACAAGAGAAGACTCTACACATGGACATCACCAGATGGTCAATACCAAAATCAGATTGATTATATTCTTTGCAGCGAAAGATGGAGAAGTCTATACAGTTAGCAAAAACAACACCAGGAGCTGACTGTGGGTCAGATCATGAACTCCTTATTGCCAAATTCAGACTTAAACTGGAGAAAGTAGGGAAAACCACTGGACCATTCAGGTATGACCTAAATCAAATCCCTTATGATTATACAATGGAAGTGAGAAATAGATTTAAGGGCCTAGATCTGATAGACAGAGTGTCTGATGAACAATGGATGGAGGTTCGTGACATCGTACAGGAGACAGGGATCAAGACCATCCCCACGGAAAAGAAATGCAAAAAAGCAAAATGGCTGTCTGAGGAGGCCTTACAAATAGCTGTGAAAAGAAGAGAAGCAAAAAGCAGAGGAGAAAAGGAAAGATATAACCATCTGAATGCAGAGTTCCAAAAAATAGCAAGGAGAGATAAGAAAGCCTTCCTCAGTGATCAATGCAAAGAAATAGAGGAAAACAACAGAATGGGAAAGTCTACAGATCTCATAAAGAAAATTAGAGATAGGAAATATTTCATGCAAAGATGGGCACAATAGACAAAAATGGTGTGGACCTAACAGAAGCAGAAGATACTAAGAAGAGGTGGCAAGAATACACAGAAGAGCTATACAAAAAAGATCTTCACAACTGAGATAATCACAATGGTGTGATCACTCAGCTAGAGCCAGAGATCCTGGAATGTGAAATCAAGTGGGCCTTGGAAAGCATCACTACGAACAAAGCTAGTGGAGGTGATGAATTGCAGTTGAGCTATTTCAAATCCTGAAAGATGATGCTGTGAAAGTGCTGCACTCAATATGCCAGCAAATTTGGAAAACTCAGCAGTGGCCACAGGACTGGAAAAGGTCAGTTTTCATTACAATAAAAAAAGAAAGGCAATGCCAAAGAATGCTCAAACTACTGCACAGTTGCACTCATCTCACACGCTAGGAATGTAATGCTCAAAATTCTCCAAGCCAGGCTTCAGCAATACATGAACCATGAACTTCCTGATGTTCAAGCTGGATTTAGAAAAGGCAGAGGAACCAGAGATCAAATTGCCAACATTCGCTGGATCATCAAGAAAGCAAGAGTGTTCCAGAAAAAACATCTATTTCTGCTTTATTGACTATACCAAAGCCTTTGCCTGTGTGGATCACAATAAACTGTGGAAAATTCTGAAAGAGATGGGAATACCAGACCACCTGACCTGCCTCTTGAGAAACCTATATGCAGCTCAGGAAGCAACAGTTAGAACTGGACATGGAACAACAGACTGGTTCCAAACAGGAAAAGGAGTACGTCAAGGCTGTATATTGTCACCCTGCTTATTTAACTTCTATGCAGAGTACATCATGAGAAACCCTGGGCTGGAATAAGCACAAGATGGAATCAAGATTGCCGGGAGAAATATCAGTCACCTCAGATATGCAGATGACACCACCCTTATGGCAGAAAGTGAAGAGGAACTAAAAAGCCTCTTGATGAAAGTGAAAGTAGAGAGTGAAAAAGTTGCCCTAAAGCTCAACATTTAGAAAATGAAGATCATGGCATCTGGTCCCATCACTTCCTGGTAAATAGACGGGGAAACAGTGGAAACAGTGTCAGACTTTAATTCTGGGGGCTCCAAAATCACTGCAGATGGTGACTGCAGCCATGAAATTAAAAGACGCTTACTCCTTGGAAGGAAAGTTATGACCAACCTAGATAGCATATTCAAAAGCAGAGACATTACTTTGCCAACAAAGGTCCGTCTAGTAAGGCTATGGTTTTTCCATTGGTCATGTATGGATGTGAGAGTTGGACTGTGAAGAAAGCTGAGCACCATAGAATTGATGCTTTTGAACTGTGGTGTTGGAGAAGACTCTTGAGAGTTCCTTCAACTGCAAGGAGATCCAACCAGTCCATCCTAAAGGAGATCAGTCCTGGGTGTTCATTGGAAGGACTGATGTTGAAGCTGAAACTCCAATACTTTGGCCACCTGATGCGAAGAGCTGACTCAGTGGAAAAGACCCTGGTGCTGAGAAAGATTGAGGGCAGGAGGAGGAGGGGATGACGGAGGATGAGATGGTTGGATGGCATCATTGACTTGATGGACATGGGTTTGGGTGGACTCCGGTAGCTGGTGATGGACAGGGAGGCCTTGCATGCTGTGGTTCATGGGATCGTAAAGAGTCGCACACGACTGAGTGACTGAACTGGACTGAACTTCTGAAGTTCCGACTACCTTGTTTTTGTGGCAAAAATGCTTATATATACTGGCAGTCCTTCAGAAGTATCTGAAAGGCAGTTTTCTGGGCTGAAGTCCTCAGAAAAATCTGCCAAATGAAACATAATTCTCAACCCTTAGTTTGTGCATTGTTTTAAGGTGACATTGTATATTTGAAAGTTGCTAAGAGAGTAAATCTTAAAATGCTTTCATTACAAGAGAAGGAGTTTTGTAACTATATATGGTGATGGATGCTAACTAAACTTACTGTGGTAATCACTTCACAATGCTGCTGCTGCTGCTAAATCGCTTCAGTCGTGTCCAACTCTGTGCGACCCCATAGACAGCAGCCCACCAGGCTCCCTCGTCCCTGGGATTCTCCAGGCAAGAACACTGCAGTGGGTTGCCATTTCCTTCTCCAGTGCATGAAAGTGAAAAGTGAAAGTGAAGTCGCTCAGTCATGTCCGACTTTTAGCGACCCCATGGACTGCAGCCTACCAGGCTCCTCCATCCATGGGATTTTCCAGGCAAGAGTACTGGAGTAGGGTGCCATTGCCTTCTCCGCACTTCAAAATACATACATACATATATCAAATTTTTATACTGTACTCCTAAAACTAATACAATGTTATGTGTCAATTATAGCTCATTTCTTTAAAGGATAACTATATGATGGTACTGATGGGATAGTCAATATCATCAAGATGTCAACTCTCCTCAAAACGATTTCTAATGGAAAAAGAATCTAAAAGAAAGTAAATGGGCTCACAAGGTTATTTTGTGACTGTGGTTCATAACCTTCACACATGGTCCTTTGTATTTTTGTATGAATCAAATATTTTGTCATTTTAGAAGGGGAACAGGTCTCCTGAGCTGCAATAAGAGGAATGGCCAAGGGTGGGAGGCTTCAGAGTGGAAGTGGGAGGAGGAGCAGATGGGAGCCTCCCATCTGTGGGAGGCTTGACACTGTGATGACAAGTGTCCAGCTGGGAAATGATGGCATAAGTAGAAAAGGTGGATTCAAGAGGTGTTTTAGATGTGGGATGGACTTGCTGATGGGTTACACATAAGGGATGAGGAGGAAGGAAATCAGTAATGCCTAGCCAATGGAACAGAGTCCAGAAACAGACCTTCACCGTCATAGAAAGTTGATGAATGACCGTGCTGCCCAAGTAGATCGACAGGGAAATAATCAGCTATTCAGTAAATGGTGCTAGTAGTCCATACGGAAATGGAGAGAAATTCACTATATCTTTGAACAGGCTAAAGACGTCAGTGTAAAAGGCAAAATTGAGGACATTTAGAAGAAAAAGTGAATGGATTTAACATAAGTTTTGAAGAATGGAAATGGAGGGGAGGGGAGAAAGGGCATGAATAGTTATTTTTAGCTAAAATAACAGGATGGATAAAAAAAAAAAAAGATTAATAATAGCTTCCCCGGTGGCTCAGACAATAAAGAATTTGCCTGCAAGGCAGGAAACCTGAGTTCGATCCCTGGGTTGGGAAGATCTCCTGGAGAAGGGAATGGCAACCCACTCCAGTATTCTTGACTGGAGAATTCCATGGACAGAGGAGCTTGGTGGCTATAGTCGATGGGGTCACAAAGAATTGGGCACAACTGAGTGACTAACACACATTTGTATAGCACTTACTATGTAGAGGTGGGCACTCTTCTAAGCATTTTACAAACTTTATCCCACCCAATCCTCACACCAATTCTGAAAGAGAGCTTCTCTGACTGTCAACATTTATTGGGAAGCACAGGAAGTTCAGGTAACTTACTTGAGACACAGTATTGATCAGCTGCGGAGACTCTGTCCTTGGAAGAGTGACAAACCCAGTGTGTCCAGGTTGCACCCCTGAAGTACTATGTGAAGAAGGTAGAATTCTCAGGCATTTCAACCTCTGCACAAGTCTCCTGGGATTCCCAGTTCCCACCTCCATTAACTTCCCCAGAGAAGGTGTGCATGCCAATGAAACATAGTGAAAAGGTGAGTGTCCTATAATAAGCTCCAGAAAGCTGCTATCCAAGGCTCCCCCGTCTCCAAGTGAATAACCACTCCTTGGATGCTGGAACTTGGCTTCATTCATTCTTTTTTTGGTAACTAAGTAAGTTATCAAATATGTATTATGTGACATCAGCATGCATTTTTATTGTGGTACATGCTAAGTCACTTCAGTCATGTCCAATTCATTGAGACCCTATGTACTGTAGCCCTCCAGGTGCCTCTGTCCATGGGATTCTCCAGCAAGAATACTGGAGTGGGTTGCCATGTCTTCCTCCAGGGGATCTTCCCAGCCCAGGGATCAACCCATGTCTCTTATGTCTCCTGCACTGGCAGGAGGTAAAATAAACATATTTATTAGAAAGATTGATTCTGAAGCTGAAGCTCCAATACTTTGGCCACCAGGACTCATTAGAAGACCCTGATGCTGGGAAAGATTGAGGGCAGGATAAAAAGGGGGCGGCAGAGAATGAAAAGGTTGGATGGCATCACTGACTCAGTGGACATGAGTTTGAGCAAACTCCAGGAGATAGTGAAGGACAGGGAAGCCTGGCACGCTGCAGTCCATTCTGTCGCAAAGAGTCAGACACAACTGAACAACAACAAAAATAAACATAACACAAATATCACCCTTTGCCATTTTTAAGTGTACAATTCAGTGGCATTAGACGCATTCACATAGTTGGCAACCGTGAAGCTTCGTTCATGCTCAACACACATCTGGAGCTCTTGACATGCACCAGGCACTGTTCTAGGCACTTAAGGAGGTAAAATGGATCTTCGCCTTTTTTTTTCTGCCATGCTGGCATCTAGGATCTTAGTTCCTTGACCCAGGATGGAACCCACGACACCTGCATTGGAAGTGTGGAGTCGTAACCACTGGACCACTGTTGCAGGAAAGGGGACCCCTTCCAGGGCCCGAAAGCGGGGGTCTTGTCTAACACTCAGAAATGTCTCTAAGGAGACACATGTGTTGACAAAGCAAGAGACCTTACTGGGAAGGGGCACCCGGGCGGAGAGGAGCCGGGTAAAGGAACCCAGGAGGACTCCTCTGCCACTTGGCCAGCTGTCTCGGGTTTTATGGTGATGGGATTAGTTTCTGGGTTGTCTTTGGCCAGTCATTCTGACTCCGGGTCCTTCCTGGTGGCCCCCGCATTGCTCAGCCAAGAAGGATGTCAGCGAGAGGATTCTGGGAGGCGGTAGGACACGTGGTATCTCATTTTGACCTTTCCTGAACTCTTCCGGTTGGTGGTGGCTTATTCGTTCCATGTTCCTTTCTAGGATCTCCTGTGGAAAAATAACTCATGCAGATGTTTACTAGGTTGCCTGGCCAGGGTGGGTAGTTTCAGTCAGTGTGTTTCCCCTAACACCAAGGAAGTCCCTGGGATATCTTTTGGAATTAGGGTGGCAGAACTTGATGGGTGGGATAAAGGGTGTGGGGAGTGGAAAGGACTCCAGGATGATCCCCAGGTTCTTGGCTGAGCAACTGGTGGACTCTGAGTCATTGACTGCAGTGGTGAAGATGGGTGACCAGCAGGGTTGGGGCTGAGTCCACGTAAGTGCACATCCTCCGAGTGGTCCCCACCTCCTGGACTGACAAAGTGGGGAGGGAGGCTCTAGAGAATAAGGATGCCCAGTTCCCTCTCCCTTGGGCCTTCCTTCTCCTCCCCTCTCTCACGGTTGCTCTGAAGCCCTAAAGCCCACTTTACAAAGGAAAGGCCCACTCCCCACCCTCCAGAATTACAATGGCGCCTGGCCCTGGCACTGGCAAGCCTGGGGTGTGGGTGGCAGGAACAGTCAGGGTGTCTTATTTGAAACAGAACACCTTTGAAGCCTCTTAAACCAAGGCACGTTAAAGCCATCCTATGCCCTTGGCTTTCTCGTCTTGTTCAGATTTCTGTTAAGAGTGAGACACTGTTTGGACACAAGCAATTCGGGCTCCTGTTGATTTTTCTCAGGGATTTACAGCTGAAGAGGATAGGAAAGTTTCTGACAGAAATGAAGTGTGATTTCGCTGATTGTTTTGACAATAAGGACTGATTTGGCCAATTACAGTAAATAGTGAAGAGTGTCTAGAAATTAAATGAGCTCAATCAGCATCTTCCAGCTTTTCATGAAAATATATTTATCGTAGAAGATAAAAGTCTTTTTATTTTTCAAGAAAAATATTAGTAAAGCTGTGTTTAAATTACCAACACTGCCATTTTCCCAATTGTTTCTGAGCCTATTGGGTTATACAAGTTGTCTCCAAGTGAAGGAGAACCAGGTAAAATTAGTTCTCATTTGATAAGTTTTGGTAAAGCCTTTTTGATATATATTCCAGGAACTGAGGAGGTGACAGGGTCTAAGGACAGAGTAAGAAATCCTTTTACAGAAGAGGAAAATCCCACAGAACTGAGGACCTAATCCAGTGAGAGAATAAGAAAAATACTTTTTGATAATAACCTATTATATGATTTTAAATTAAAAATAAAAAACTTGGTAAAATATACATGTGATTACCATCCTAGCCATTTTTAGGGCTGTCGTTCGGTGGCATTAAGTTCACTCATATTGCTGTGCTCCCATCACCACTATTCTTCTCCAGAACTTTCTTCACCTCATAAAACTGAAAACCTGTGTGCATTAAGCACTCACACCCCAGCCCGTTCTCCCAGCCCCTGACAACCACTGTTCTGCTTTCTGTCTCTGTGATCTTGCGTACTCTAGTTGCCTCACATTAAGTGAAATCATACAGTGTTAGTCCTTTGCTGCTAAGTCGCTTCAGTCGTGTCTGACTCTGTGCAACCCCATAGACGACAGCCCACCAGGCTCTGCTGTCCCTGGGATTCTCCAGGCAAGAATACTGGAGTGGGTTGTCATTTCCTTCTCCAATGCGTGAAGGTGAAAAGTGAAAGTGAAGTCATTCAGTCCTGTCCAACTCTTAGCGACCCCATGGACTGCAGCCTACCAGGCTTCTCCATCCATGGGATTTTCCAGGCAAGAGTACTGGAGTGGGGTGCCATTGCCTTCTCCGAGTCCTTTAGTGGCTGGCTTATTTCACTCAGCATAACATCCTCAACATTGATCCATGTTATAGCATGTGTCAGAATTTCCTTACTTTTTAAAGCCGAATAACATTCCATGTATATACAAGTACCACATTCTGTTTACCCCTTCATTCATCAGTGGAAATTTAGGTTACTTCTTCCTTTTCTGCTGTTGTGAATAATGCTGCTATGGAACGTGGGTGCACAAATACCTTTCTGAGACCCTGCTTTCAATACTTTGGGGTATGTATCCAGAAATGGAAGACTTGGTGACGTGGTTTTATAGTTCAGCTTTTAATTTTATGAGGAATTACTATGCTGTTTTTCACAGTAGTTACATTTTATACTTTATTTCCCACCAACACAAGTGTTCCAATTTCTCCACATCCTCACCAACACTTTTTAACATTAACCATCCTAGTTGCATTATTACATGATCTTGGCAGATGAGTCAAAAGGACTGTAAAGAACTGAGTAACACTGATTTTACAAAATTCCTTCCATGCCCATCTACTTCTTTCTGTGAAAAAGATTTTTCAGTGCTTCAGTTCAGTTCAATTCAGTTGCTCAGTCGTGTCTGACTCTTTGCAGCCCCATGGGCTGTAGCACGCCAGGCTTCCCTGTCCTTCACCATCTCCTGGCGCTTGCTCAAACTCATGTCCATAGAGTGGATGATGCCATCCAACCATCTCATCCTCTGTCGTCCCCTTCTCCTCCTGCCCTCAATCTTTCCCAGCAGCAGGGTCTTTTCCAATGAGTCAGTTCTTTAGACCAGGTGGCCAGAGTATTGGAGTTTCAGCGTCAGCATCAGTCCTTCCAAAGAATATTCATAACTTATTTCCTTTAGGATTGACTGGTTGGATCTCCTTGCAGTCCAAGGGACTCTCAAAAGTCTTCTCCAACACCACAGTTCAAAAGCATCAATTCTTCAGCACTTAGCTTTCTTTGTAGTCCAACTCTCACATCCATACATGACCACTTGACTAGATGGACTTTTATTGGCAAAGTAATGTCTCTGTTTTTCAATATGCTGCCTACGTTGGTCATAAATTTTCTTCCAAGGAGCAAGTGTCTTTTAATTTCATGGCTGCAATCACCATCTGCTGTGATTTTAGAGCTCAAAAAACCACAGTCTCTCAAGGGTTTCCATTGTTTCCTCATCTATTTGCCATGAAGTGATGGGACCAGATGCCATGATCTTAGTTTTCTGAATGTTGAGCTTTAAGCCAACTTTTTCACTCTCCTCTTTCACTTTCATCAAGACATTCTTCATTTCTTCTTTGTTTTCTGCCATAAGATGCCATGATCTTAGTTTTCTGAATGTTGAGCTTTAAGCCAACTTTTTCACTCTCCTCTTTCACTTTCATCAAGAGGTTCTTCAGTTCTTCTTTGTTTTCTGCCATAATGATGGTGTCATCTGCATATCTGAGAATTGATATTTCTCCCAGCAATCTTGATTCCAGTTTGTATTTCATCCAGCCTGGCATTTCACATGATGTACTCTGCATAGACGGAGAAGGCAATGGCACCCCACTCCAGTACTCTTGCCTGGAAAATCCATGGACCGAGGAGCCTGGTGGGCTGCAGTCCACGGGGTCACGAAGAGTCGGACACGACTGAGCAACTTCACTTTCACTTTTCTCTTTCATGCATTGGAGAAGGAAATGGCAGCCCACTCCAGTATTCCTGCCTGGAGAATCCCAGGGATGGCGGAGCCTGGTGGGCTGCCGTCTATGGGGTTGCACAGAGTCGGACACGACTGAAGCGACTTAGCAGCAGTAGCAGCAGTAGCACTCTGCATAGAAGTTAAATAAGCAGGGTGACAATATACAGCCTTGATGTACTCCTTTCCCGATTTGGAACCAGTCTGCTGTTCCATGTCTAGTTCTACCTGTTGCTTCTTGACCTGCATACAGATTTCTTAGGAGGCAGGTCAGGTGGTCTGGTATTCCCATCTCTTGAAGAATTTTTCACGGTTTGTTGTGATCTACACAGTCAAAGGCTTTTGCATAGTCAATGCAGCAGAAGTAGATGCTTTTCTGCAACTCTCTTGCTTTTTCAATGATCCAACAGATGCTGGCAATTTGATCTCTGGTTCTTCTGCCTCTTCTAAATCCAGCTTGAACATCTGGAAGTTCATGGTTCATGTATTTTTGAAGCCTGGCTTGGAGAATTTTGAGCATTACTTTGCTAGTGTGTGAGATGAATGCAATTGTGCGGTAGTTTGAGCATTCTTTGGCATTGCCTTTCTTTGGGATTGGAATGAAAACTGACCTTTTCCAGTCCTGTGGCCACTGCTGAGTTTTCCAAATTTGCTGGCATATTAAGTGCAACACTTTCACAGCATCATCTTTTAGGATTTGAAATAGCTCAACTGGAATTCCATCACCTCCACTAGTTTTGTTCATAGTGATGCTTCCTAAAGGCCCACTTGACTTCACATTCCAGGATGTCTGTCTTTAGGTGGGTGATTACACCATCATGGTTAGCTGGGTCATGAAGATCTTTTTTGTATAATTCTTCTGTATATTCTTGCCACCTCTTCTTAGTATCTTCTACTTCTCCAGGGGATCTTTCCAACCCAGGGATCTAATCCAGGTCTCCCACATTGCAGGTAGATTCTTTACCAGCTGAACCACAAGGGAAGCCCAAGAATACTGAAGTGGGCAGCCTATCCCTTCTCCAGTGGATCTTCCCAACCCGGGGATCGAACCATGGTCTCCTGCTTTACAGGCAAATTCTTTACCAACTGAGCTATGAGGGAAGCTCTTTCCAGTGCTTAGATATAAAATAATGAAAATATAAGAATAAAATTGCTTTTGGTACAGCCATTTTAGAAAATAGTATAGAGATTTAATTTTAAAAATTTATATTAGGGAATTCCTGGATGCTCCTGTGGTTAGGGCTTTGTGCTTTCACTGCTGTGGCCTGGGTTCAATCCCCTGGTCAGGGAACCAAGACCCCAGCAGCTGAGCAGCATGGCCAAAAAAAAAAAAAATAGAAATAAAACTACCATTTGATCTAGAAAGAAACCCCACTTCTAGGCATATATCTGAAGGAAATGAAATCAGTATTTCAAAGAGCTATCTGCACCCCCAAGTGCATCATAGCATTATTCACAATAGCCAACATGTGGAAACAATCTACCTGAGTGTCTGTTGGTGGTTGAATGGATAAAGAAAACATGGGCTACACACACATACACACACACAGAGGAATACTATTCGACTGTATAAAAGATTGAAAGCCTCCCATTTGTGACAGCATAGATGAGCCTTGAGGAAATAATTCTAAATGAGCTCGTCATGGAAAATACTGTGTTATCTTATTTAAATGTAGGATCTAAAGAAGTTGAATTCATAGACACAGAAAGAAGAATGGTGGTTGTCAGGTGCTGAGGGATTGGGGAAATAGGCGAATGTTGATGAAAAGGTGTAAATTCTTAGTTATAAGATGAATAGTTATAGAAATGTACAGCACAGTGACTGTAGTTAATATAATATAACTAAAGAGCCTCTTGATGAAAGTGAAAGAGGAGAGTGAAAAAGTTGGCTTAAAGCTCAACATTCAGAAAACTAAGATCATGGCATCTGGTCCCATCACTTCATGGGAAATAGATGGGGAAACAGTGGAAACAGTGTCAGACTTTATTTTGGGGGGCTCCAAAATCATTGCAGATGGTGACTGCAGCCATGAAATTAAAAGACGCTTACTCCTTGGAAGGAAAGTTATGACCAACCTAGACAGCGTATTAAAAAGCAGAGACATTACTTTGCCAACAAAGGTCCATCTAGTCAAGGCTATGGTTTTTCCAGTAGTCATGCATGGATATGAGAGTTGGACTGTGAAGAAAGCTGAGCACTGAAGAATTGATGCTTTTGAACTGTGGTGTTGGAGAAGACTCTTGAGAGTCCCTTGAACTGCAAGGAGATCCAACCAGTCCTTACTAAAGGAGATCAGTCCTGGGTGTTCATTGGAAAGAGTGATGCTAAAGCTGAAACTCCAGTACTTTGGCCACCTCAGGCGAAGAGTTGACTCACTGGAAAAGACCCTAATGCTGGGAGGGATTGGGGGCAGGAGGAGAAAGGGATGACAGAGGATGAGGTGGCTGGATGGCATCACTGACTCTATGGACATGAGTTTGAGTAAACTCCAGTAGCTGGTGATGGACAGGGAGGCCTGGTGTGCTGCAGTCCATGGGGTCACAAAGAGTCGGACACGACTGAGCAACTGAACTGAACTGAACTGATACACTTGAGAGTTCTGAGTGTAAATCTTGAGTGCCCTCATCACACACAGACACTGTTAATTAGCTTGATTGTGGTAATCCTTTCACAATGCACAGATAAATCATCATATTGTACACTTCATATACAATTTTTATTTGTCAGTTATACACCAATAAAGTTGAAAAAAAAGAATGGAATTGCAATTGGATGCTAGCACTAAGTAATGCTCATGACCTAATTTTTGGAAAACTATACTTAACTCATTAAGAAATACATTTCCAATCAAATTTTATCCTGTTTGTTGTTATTTATTATAATATATTTATATTGCCTTGATCAAGAAAATGAAGTCATTCAGTCGTGTCTGACTCTTTGCAACCCCATGGACTGTAGCCTACCAGGCTCCTCTGTCCATGGGATTTTCCAGGCAAGAATATTGGAGTGGGTTGCCATTTCCTCCTCCAGGGGATCTTCCAAGGATCTACCAAGGATCGAGCCTGGGTCTCCTGCATTTCAGGCAGACGCTTTACTGTCTGAGCCACCTTGCCTTGATCAATTGCTTACCAAATATAATTTATTACTCAACACAATCCAGAATGCTTCTTTTTTGGTGGGGCGGGGCGGGGGGNGGCTATGCTGGGTCTTCCTTGCTTTACACAGGCTTTCACTGTGGTGTGAGGGCTTCTTACTGCTGTGGACTCTCTTGTTGCAGAGCATGGATTCTAGGGCTCACAAGCCCAGTCATCGAAGCTCATGGGCTCTAGAGTCCAGGCTCTCTGGTTGTGACGCATGGACTTAGTTGCCCTGCAGCACATAGAATCTTCCTGGACCAGGGGTCAAACCCATGTCCCCTGCATTGGCAGGAGAATTCCTATTCACTGTACCACCAGGCAAGTCCAGAATACTATTTTTAATAGAACCCCTTGGACACAAGAAATTTAAATTTTTAAAAATTTAATTTAAATGCACAGTTTTATCACAGAGAAATAAGATACTCAATTCAATTTTTTTTCAAGCATAAAATATGTTGTTGCTGCTGCTAAGTCGCTTCAGTGGTGTCCGACTCTGCGATCCCATAGATGGCAGCCCACCAGGCTCCCCTGTCCCTGGGATTCTCTAGGCAAGAACACTGGAGTGGGTTACCATTTCCTTCTCCAATGTGTAAAAGTGAAAAGTGAAAGTGAAGTCACTCAGTCATGTCCAACTTTCACAACCCCATGGACTGCAGCCTACCAGGCTCCTCCATCCATGAGATTTTCCAGGCAAGAGTACTGGAGTGGGGTGCCATTGCCTTCTCCACATAAAATATAATTTGTTAGAAAACAACTCCATGAGAAAATGGAAAGGAAGAAGTAGTCCAGAGAAGGAAGGAACAATGCCAAAACTTTTACTTAAACAAAGAGCTTATTTGCTTATTGTGTAACAGCTTTATTGAGATGTGATTCACTTGTCATGGGTTTCCCCCATAGCTCGGTGGTTAAGAATTCACCTGCAACATAGGAGACATGGGTTTGATCCCTGGATTGGGAAGATTCCCCTAGAGGAGGAAATGACAACCCACTCCAGTATCAGTACTCTTGCCTGAAAAATCCCACAGATGGAGGGGCCTGGTGGGCTTCAGTCCAAAGGGTTGCAAAGAGTCAGACATGACCGAGCACGTGAGCAATTCACATCCCATACGATTTATCCATTTAAAGCATACTGTTCAGTGGATTTTAGTTTATTCACAGAGTTGTATCATCATCACCAAAATCAATGTTATAACATTTTCATTGCCCCAGAAAGAAACCCCCTATGCATTAGCAGACACTCCTCATTTTTCCCCAACTTCCCTCTAAAAAACAATAGTCTACTTTACATCTCTACAGATTTGCCAAGTCTGACATATCATATAAATGGAATCATATTATACAATATGAGTTCTTTCTGGCTGGTTTATTTCACTTAGCAAAATGTTTTCACGGTTCATCTATGTTGTACCCTATGTCAGCGGCAAAGAGATAGAACACTGAAAGATGAGCTCCCCAGGTTGGTAGGTGCCCAATATGCTACTGAAAACCAGTGGAGAACTAACTCCAGAAAGAATGAAGGGACAGAGCCAAAGCAAAAACAACACCCAGTGGTGGATGTGACTGGTGATGGAAGTAAAGTCTGACGCTGTAAAGAGCAATAGTGCATAGAAACCTGGAATGTTAGGTCCATGAATCAAGGCAAATTGGAAGTGGTCAAACAGGAGATGGCAAGAGTGAACATCGACATTTTAGGAATCAGCGAACTAAAATGGACTGGAAGGGTGAATTTAACTTAGATGACCACAGATCTAATACTGCGGGCAGGAATCCCTCAGAAGAAATGGAATAGTCATCATAGTCAACAAAAGAGTCTGAAATGCTGTACTTGGATGCAGTCTCAAAAATGACAGAATGATCTCTGTTTCCAAGGCAAACCACTCAATATCACAGTAATCCAAGTCTATGCCCCAACTAGTAATGCTGAAGAAGCTGAAGTTGGTCGGTTCTATGAAGACTTACAAGACCTTCTAGAACTAACACCCCAAAAAGATGCCTTTTTCTTTATAGGGGACTGGAATGCAAAAGTAGGAGATTAAGAAATACTTGGAGTAACAGGCAAATTTGGCCCTGGAGTACAGAATGAAGCAGGGCAAAGGCTAATAGAGTTTTGCCAAGAGAACGCACTGGTCATACCAAACACTCTCTTCCACCAACACAAGAGAAGACTCTACACATGGACATCACCAGATTGTCAATATCAAAATCAGATTGATTATATTCTTTGCAGCCAAAGATGGAGAAGCTCTATACAGTCAGCAAAAACAAGACTGGGAGCTGACTGTGGCTCAGATCATGAACTCCTTATTGCCAAATTCAGACTTAAATTGAAGAAAGTGGGGAAAACCACTTTCCATTAGATATGACCTAAATCAAATCCCTTATGATTATACAGTGGAAGTGACAAATAGATTCAAGGGATTAGATCTGATAGACAGAGTGCCTGAAGAACTATGGATGGAAATTTGTGACATTGTACAGGAGGCAGTGATCAAGACCATCCCCAAGAAAAAGAAACGCAAAAAGGCAAAATGGTTGTCTAAAGAGGTCTTACAAATAGCTATGAAAGAAGAGAAACAAAAGGCAAAGGAGAAAAGGAAAGATATACCCATTTGAATGCAAAGTTTCAAAGAATAGCAAGGAGAGATAAGAAAGCCTTCCTCAGTGATCATTGCAAAGAAATAGAGGAAAAGAATAGAATGGGAAAGACTAGAGATCTCGTCAAGAAAATTAGAGATACCAAGGGAAATTTTCATGCAAAGATGGGCACAATAAAAGACAGAAATGGTCTGGACCTAACAGAAACAGAAGATATTAAGAAGAGGTGGCAAGAATACACAGAAGAACTATACAAAAAAATCTTCACTACCCAGATAATCACGATGGTGTGATCACCCACTTAGAGACAGACATTCTGGAATGTGAAGTCAAGTGGGCCTTAGGAAGCATCACTACGAATAAAGCTAGTGGGGTGATGGAATTCCAGTTGAGCTATTTCAAATCCTGAAAGATGATGCTGTGAAAGTGCTGCACTCAATATGCCAGCAAATTTGGAAAACTCAGCAGTGGCCATAGGACTGGAAAAGGTCAGTTTTCTTTCCAATCCCAAAGAAAGGCAAATACAAAGATTGTTCAAACTACCACACAATTGCACTCATCTCACACATTAGCAAAGTAATGCTCAAAATTCTCCAAGCCAGGCTTCAAAGATACATGAACCATGAACTTCCAGATGTTCAGGCTGGATTTCGAAAAGGTAGAGGAACCAGAAATCAAATTGCCAACATCTGTTGGATCATTGAAAAAGCAAGAGAGTTGCAGAAAAGCATCTACTTCTGCTGCATTGACTATGCCAAAGCCTTTAACTGTGTGGATCACAACAAACTGTGAAAAATTCTTCAAGAGATGGGAATACCAGACCACCTGACCTGCCTCCTGAGAAATGTGCATGCAGGTCAAGAAGCAACAGGTAGAACTGGACATGGAACAGCAGACTGGGAAAGGAGTACATCAAGGCTGTATATTGTCACCCTGCTTATTTAACTTATATGCAGAGTACATCATGCGAAATGCTGGGCTGGATGAAGCACAAGCTGGAATCAAGATTGCTGGAAGAAATATCAGTAACCTCAGAGATACAGATGACACCACCCTTAATGGCAGAAAGTGAAGAAGAACTAAAGAGCCTCTTGATGAAAGTGAAAGAGGAGAGTGAAAAAGCTGGCTTAAGACTCAACATCCAGAAAACTAAGTTCATGGCATCCTGTCCCATCGCTTCATGGCAAATAAGTGGGGAAACAATGGAAACAATTAGAGACTTTATTTTATTTTGGGCACCAAAATCAGTGTGTGTAGGGAACACTTTCCCTAAAGCGTCTTAGGGAACACTGAAGGGCTTCTCTAGTCTCAGCTGTTCAAGAATCTGCCTGAAAGGAGGGAAATCTGGGATGATCCCTGGGTTGGAAAGACTTCCTGGAGGAGGGCTGGGCAACACACTCCAGTATTCTTGCCTGGAGAATCTCCATGGAGAGAGGAGCCTGGCGGGCTGCAGTCCATGGGTCGCAAAGAGTCTGATGTGACTGAGCAACTAAGCACAAAAAGTTTCTTAAATGCTTTTGGTTTTTGTCTTATAAGCAAAAGGGTAAAAATGCAGTTTAATGATTACACACAAAGATTACAACATATAACAGATTGTAATTCGTCAATAAACTTTAATCAGGATTTCTTTCTTTTTTTCTTTTTAATGAAAACATTTCCTTTTGTGTTTTGGGGAAAGGGAGAACAGTGAATTAAATATCAGCACTCAGGGTCCTCTCATAAACTCCAGACCATTTGTTCAGTCCCTGGCCTCTATTAGCCTCTACAAGAGTTTTAGAGGCTCTAAGGGAAGTTTATTCAACTGCTTCTCATCACATCCACCCACGCAGATTTTAATGCCAGAGCTCAGGATGTCCAAAAAACATGGACTTTGAAAACTGAGAGGAAGAAAGAAAGACAGCAGAAAAGAGGGAGAGAAACATTTTTAAACGTGTGCTTCTAACCCATTTGTAATAAGCACAGTCTTTGCATAGGTCATTTTACTGAAATTATTAGCTGTTAGAAGTTTTGTCGTCATCACTGTAGTATGTTGAGCTCACCAGGACACCTCATGCTTTTCAAAGTGAAAGAGAGGGACAGGAAATGATTGCTAGTCCATTTTTTTAAAAAATTTCCTGAAATGTGGTGATAAACAAAGGTGACTGTATGTACAAAAGGGGTCCCCAGTGAGAAATGATCTCTGGGAACACTCTTCATAGTGGTGCTTCTGTGTCATCCACTTTGGAGGGACTCGGCACCACTTGCATGCATCCCCATTCTCATCTCAGCCTAATCTTAAATCAATCTTAAATCAAAATCTTAAATCTTAAAGCCTAATCTCATCTCAGCCTCATTTTCTATTTTAGTGTTTTGAAGTTATCGAGTTCTTCATGGTCAGCCTGGGTCTACTTATTCATTGCCCAGAAGGGGGGAAAAAAAAAACACTAAACAAATAAAACTTAAAAGAAAATCTATAAAATTATTAATGACATATGCTAGAACAGAATGTTTTAACCTCACAGTACCTGCTTTGTCCATAGATTTATTTTGAGAGAAACTGTTAATCTCTCCAGTTCCTGCCAAAGGAAGCATTTCATAAAACCCCTTATTCAAAAGGGGTAATGTTCTAACCATGTATGGGGACCCTCTGGTAGGAATCGCTGGACCAAGGATGGTATATGACAGAGAAGAAACTAATCTACAGGGTGGACAGGCAACTTGTGAGGTAGCCTAGCATTAGAGCTTCACTCAATAGCTACCACAGTGCACCTCTCCCAGGAATTAGAATTGGGAACTCATAAGAGTCAGGGGCCCAGAGCTCAGAGCTGGTTAGGAAACTGAAGAGAAAAGATATATAGAAAAGGTAGAGATGAAAAGAAGGGCTACTTCTTGTTAACTGCTAAAAGAGGGCTCTCAAACAATACTAATAATAGGAAAATAATCATCATTAATATTATTTGAAGAAAAACCAACACTGCATCCCTGAATGGTCCATCATTTGTTAAAATGTTTTCTGGATGCCAGCCCTCCCCTATCTAAGCATGTGCAGGCTTACCTCGTGCTTGTGAAGCCTAACCACCATGGCTGAAAAATCTTTCTTTTTTTTTCCCTGAAAATTTGTATTACAGATCATTCCCTGACTTGAATTAGTTTGAGTGGTTTCTGTTATTTGCAACCAAACTATCTGACTAACACCAGGGGTCAGTAAAGATACTGTAACTTGAATCAGTGAGTCTTTGTACATTTAAAGTAAAGTGAAATAGATGACTAAGAACCACCTATTCCATGTAACTCCAGGACGGTAAAAAAACAATATATTCGTGAACCTAAAATTTCAGTTTTCCCTTTTACTTTTGATGATTCATTCGATTGTCCTACTAGGAGTCTGAGTATTGCCCTTCACAGTCGTTTCTGGTCACTAAAACTTGACAATTCTACCTTCAAATTATAGTCAATATCTTAAAACCTACCATATCTGAAATTCCTTATCTTGACATTAGTAATGCTGACTTCACCCATGGAAACTGCCTTCTAACTGATCACCATGATGTTTCTTGCAGAAACTGTTTATTTCTGATACATTCAAATCGATCATTAGTTTAAAACTCTTCAGTGCCAGCTTGTTTCTTTTAGGTTGAGAGCAAAATCCCTTACTTAGCATAATCTTCCAGTCACAATAATCTGGCCCCTGTGCATCTTCTCCAGTCTTTGACTCCAAACTGCCCTACTTCTCCCCACTAGTTATAAGACTGTTCTCTTTTCAACCTCAAAGTCTTTTTTCCCCAGCCCATCCCTTGCTGAAACATTCCCTCCCATTCCACTATCTCCACGCCCACTCCACTCATCTGGCTTAATTCTTGATACTACCGTCAGTTTTAAAGTCCCTGTGTGTGTTTTTTTTTTAATTATGAAAGTATGATTATACATTTTCAGGAGACTTGGAAAATACAAAACGAAGTTACATATAGTTCCACTGCTGCTGCTAAGTTGCTTCAGTCATGTCCGACTCTTTATTTCAATTATTTTTTAAGTAGGTAAATTAAGATTTTTAGTTGAAGTTTCAATAACACACCCTCAAAAATTAATAGAATGGACAGAAAAGTAGAAGGATATAGTGAACCTGAAGATGAGTGCTATGAACCAATTCAACATAATTAAGATTTATACAATTTTCACACATCAGTAGGATACAAATTCTATTCAAGTCCCCATAGACTATAAACTAGGAGATACTGAAACATATCCAGGGACATGAAACAAGGTGAAAAAATTTCATGGTCTAAAGGTACTGAAATCATAGAGTCTGTTCTCTTATCACTGTGGAATTATGTTAGAAATCAATATCGAAAGATACCTGAAAATAACACATATATTTTCAAGTGCAATGTGACATTTACCAAGAGAGATATTAGACTTAGCCATTGAAAGTCTCAATAAAGTTAAAAAAAAAAACTGAAAAAAACACAGAGGGTAATTGCAGAGAAGAATGCATTTAAATGAGAAATTAACATCTAAGATACTTTTAAAACTCCTTGTATTTGGGAATTAAATGTCCATTAAATCCCTGCTTAAAACTCACTTCTTCATAGAAAGTTTTCCTGACACTGCATTACAGATCATGTTCTTCTGTTCCATGAATTCAAAACAATCCATGTTATTCATCCATAGCACTTATGACATTTCTGACTACACAGTCATTTGAGATCCCAAATAACTTTGCCTTGTAGGATCACCCTTCCTTTAATATCTATAAACAGAATTTAATTCCTAACTTTTAAAACTATGTAAAAATTATTAGATATAATCTAGATCTCATATGTTTGAGATGGTTTAATGTAAAATATAAGCTATATAATTAAAAAATGGACTTTCTGGGGCTTCAGGGATCTTAATAATATTTTCTTTCATAATGAGTAATGTATGTGAAATTTTTAAGAGTTTTAAAATTTAAATTCTTTGAGTTTTTTCATAATATCATGTGTTAAGATTGGTCAAGAAGGAGAAAGGATATTGAAGGATTTCAAATTTTCATAAATTTAATATTAATTTTTCTTTTATTGTATTTATGTAGTAAATATATGTGTATATAAAAAATGCCACCCTGATGATAAGTAAATCTCACTTCCTCATTAACAAGACCCTAAGTAAGAATTCTGAGATAGATCAAAAGGTCATTAGAGATGGACAATCGTTTGATGGTAACTAAGGAAAGACAGGCTTTCTCAGAGGCAAACAAAAGCATCATTTAATTAAAAGCACTAAGAGGAATATAGTTCTGAAAGGCACTGATGCTCAGCACAAGCAAAGTTTAAGTAGCCAAAAAGAAGGTGCTATCCTCTAGTATAATCAACTCCAAATGAAAGTTAGGACCGTCGCAGCATCATCTTGGAGAGACATGCCTTTTCAAATGCTGAGCCAAGTCTAGCAAGGTAATAGACTACCAGCTTGAGAGGCAAATATGCATGAAGACAGAAAAAGAGGAGTTTAAATAATTTACAAAATTGATGACACTTGAATACGTAGAAACAGTAGGTGTTATTATAATTGGGCTCTGATTTGGAAAAGTGAACTCCATGTTTCAATAATAAGATCCTTTTCCATTCCCCTGCATAGTATGCTCTAGAGTTTCTGACTAGCCCATTTTCCTCCTAAGTATTTCCCAGCATCTGATCATGTTGTTTGTGGGATGTCTCTCTCACTCCATCTCCTTTTCGTTCTTGGGTCCCTGAATTGCTCTTTTCCAATTTGCCTCAAAAATTAAAAACTTTCCCAATTTTAATATGTTAATATGTTAAGTGATTTATTTCTAATTTTGGATCGACCTAGTTTATCTCAGGGACGGGGGAGCCTGCTGGGCTGCCGTCTATGGGGTCGCACAGAGTTGGACACGATTGAAGCAACTTAGCAGCAGCAGCAGCAGTTTATCTCAGCCACGTCCTGTGGACACCGAGAAAAGTCAAGACAGTTTCTTAAAATAAGATCAGTTATCTCCTCAAAACTCACAAGCTTTCTATCAACAGTTATCTTTTGTGTCACTATACGTATATGGTGGAGAAGGAAATGGCAACCCACTCCAGTATTCTTGCCTGGAGAATCCCAGGGACGGAGAAGCCTGGTTGGCTGCCGTCTACGGGGTAGCACAGAGTCAGACACGACTGAAGCGACTTAGTATCAGCAGCAGCATATGTATATGGCTCTTCTTTTAAAGTCTCTTTTCTCTTCTAATCTATAAGTTCTGTGAAGTTAATAGTCATATCTGTTTTTTTTTCCATTTCTGAATCTCTAACACTTAGTGTGCAATAATAAATATATATTCTAGGCCCAATATATATTTCTTTGATGAATAAATTAATGTGTTGACACAGATTAAAAAGTACTGATGACCTTCCTGAGTCTCTCTCTCAAACATTTACCAGTTTGGAATGACAATGTTCCTTTTGATGGTAGAATAGATGGGGATGATGCTCAGAACTACACTGAGAATGGGAACATGGCTGGTCTACAGACCTAGATCTGGCTTCTTAAAATCTCCTGTAGCCTCACCCACCGCCTGCATCCAGGGACAGAGTCAAAGGTAGCAGAATGATAATAGGAGAGCTAGATAAGCCAAGAAGAAGCTCACAATGAAGTAAAAGAGGTTCACAGGGATGTAATAAACACCCCCAAATAGTGATATGCACAGCTGTGGTCTGTCATAACTGAATGTCAGGATTGCTAGATCTCACAGCACTCCTTGTCAGCCAGTTTATCAACTAACACAATACACCACTATAAATCTGAAAGTTCAGTAGCATCATCTTCATTTTAGATGTGAAGAAACAAGACACATAGCTGGGAAACTTATCAAATATCTAGCTGATAACTAGGGGAACCAGAATATGAGCCCTGGTGGGTCTGACTTTTTCTGTTCTACCCCAAGCTCTTGAGCACATTTCTACCACAGTCAGAAATATGAGAAGGAACAGAGCAATGCCTCAAAACAAAGACACCGATTTTCTTTTTAAAACAACATCTGTTTGACCAGGAGAAATATCACCAAGCATTCCCCTCAAGAGTTAGTCCGCAATCAAATACATGGACAAAGCCACTTGCCAAACTGTCCTGTATTCTTGTTGCTTATTCTGATGTTCTGCAGACTAGAACTGCAGCCCTCCTGAGAATTTTTCTCAAGTGTCTTCTTAACACTGAAGATATTATGAGTTTAAAATGAAGTGTGCATTGCTTCTTAAATCAGAAAACCAAAACTTCTAAAAGGATTTATTTAAATATTGGTCTAAAAAACATAAAATTAAACTATAACTAATTTAAAAATGAATATTAACATATATACAACCTTTTGTCAACTATTTAAATATTTAGATAAAAGTGGTTTGTTTTTATCTAGAGATTTTCCCAGGTGCCCATTTAATCATTGGAAATGAGGATGCTTTTAAAAAGTAAACCTGCTTAATAAACATGCTTTTAAATAAGAACAAGTGATGAAAGTGTAAAAAGTTTTGTGGTTGGTATGTTATTGTATCTATTTGCATTCAGACTATCACATAAGCTTCTCCCGTATTAAGAAATGACCTCTTGGTGTATAGCTGTTGTATGTTTTTAATTCTGTCCAAATTTTGCAAGCATGTCATTTATCTTGTTTCAGATGTCACTGGTATAATGATAGAAAATGTCCAATACTGGCAATTATAGGTTTAGGCTCAAATAGGAATAAAACATTACTTCTAACAAGCCAGATCCTTGAATTTCATTTCACATGGGTAGTATTTCCTCTCTTTTGTTTTCCCTGGACACTTGCCTGCTTTCACAGTACCATGCACCACACATCCTGTTTATTAGTTGAAAGGAGTTTAACAAGAGGATTTATTTTATGTTTTTCTCTGTCCACCAAAGTCAGTTTACTACCTTTATGAAAAGCATGTGCTCACACTGTGCTTCATATGACTCTGTAACGCTGCAGATGATGTTCAAATAGTCCCTTGTGCGTGTGTGGGGCTTAGTTGTGTCTGGCTTTTTGCAACCCCATTGACTGTAGCCCATGAGGTTCTTCCGTCCATGGAATTTTCCAGGCAAGAATACTGGAGTGGGTTGCTGTTTCTTCCTCCAGGGGATCTTCCCAATGCATGGAGAGAAACTGCATCTCCTGTGTCTCTTGCATTACAGGCAGATTTTTACCAGTAAGTTAAGCCATCAACTTACTATCATCTATGGTGATGNGTATTTCCTCTCTTTTGTTTTCCCTGGACACTTGCCTGCTTTCACAGTACCATGCACCACACATCCTGTTTATTAGTTGAAAGGAGTTTAACAAGAGGATTTATTTTATGTTTTTCTCTGTCCACCAAAGTCAGTTTACTACCTTTATGAAAAGCATGTGCTCACACTGTGCTTCATATGACTCTGTAACGCTGCAGATGATGTTCAAATAGTCCCTTGTGCGTGTGTGGGGCTTAGTTGTGTCTGGCTTTTTGCAACCCCATTGACTGTAGCCCATGAGGTTCTTCCGTCCATGGAATTTTCCAGGCAAGAATACTGGAGTGGGTTGCTGTTTCTTCCTCCAGGGGATCTTCCCAATGCATGGAGAGAAACTGCATCTCCTGTGTCTCTTGCATTACAGGCAGATTTTTACCAGTAAGTTAAGCCATCAACTTACTATCATCTATGGTGATGTTCCTTTCATGAATATTGCCCAAGAGCAATTTAATTGTCAGTTTGATTCAGAGCTTTAAAAATGGTTCTATCATCATGCTCCTCAAAAGAACCCAATTGTATCCCATTCAATTGCAATGTATTAATCTGTCTCCACTGTAGGGACTTCTACTTTAGATTTACAGCTTTTAGCAAAGTGGAGGGAACATATCTTGCTTTAATATAATTTCAACATAGTCCCTACCACGACAACTTGAACAAACTAAATACCATTACACTGATGTTCTATTTACAGAAAAGGTCTTATTATTTAGCATTTATGTAAACTACTTGCTTAGTTCCCTTAGAGACCCACAATCCAAACTAAAAATACACTGTATCATTTCCCCTGATGTGACCACTAATGAGTTTCTCTCTAATGGTCCCAACATCAACATGCCTTGGTGTAAAGAGCAGAGAACTAGAAGTGCCAGCCCTTGTGACATTGTACATGCTAGTGACCCTCCCAGGAGCGTGGGGGTTATATATATATATATATATATATATATATTTTTTTTTTTTTTCCTTAGAGCCAATTGCACACTCTGAACAGTGTTATGTAAGGGTATACTGGGAACACTGTTCAATTCTGAATCCAGGGTCTTCATCCTTTCAAATGTTTCAAAACAATAATTCCTGGCCCAAGGCCACGTCCCCAAGAAGCAAATAATCTCTCTTAATCAAAATCTAAAAGTCCTGTCTTCAGACTCTTCAACTTTCCCACTTCATACTAGAAGAATAGCTTCATTTGGCTCACCACATGGAATGTTGTTTTCCTGGCTCCAAATAGCATGAACACAATTCAATTACATAATGAAGCATATGATGTGGATACTGCTAGAGCACTATGTGGGTCAGTGGGACTAAGCACAAATTAAATAATCAAAACCACAGTTAGTGTGGAATGCTCATTTGAGCTTGTTAGGGAGACAGTGATGAGGGCTTGGGTACTATTATAGCGAACCATGTTAATTCTATTCTGATCTTATAAATACACTCTTATATAGCGCAAGAAAGAATGATATACTCAGTTTGCCTTGGAAGCAAAGGACATAGAGCGAAGCAAGGAAACAGGAAGTCATTAGCAGAGACTCCCACACCAAATCTCCTTATAGACCCCTGGCCTCTGGCTCAGGTCCTCGTCCCTGGATGAATCAGCTTTAACCAGCAAGGCAGGGTTAAAAGTAACTCTTCGTGGTGACCACAGATATGAGGGGACATTGCAACACAGAAGTAGCTTGGGGTAGCAGCTGAATAAATGGAATCAATCTCAGTTAAGATTCTACATTTAACAGTTACCACCTGTGTGATTTGGGGAAAAATATCTAACCTGTCTAAATGTGAGGTTCCTTTTCTGCACAATGAAAGTAAAGTTAATACTTCCCTCAAAGTGTTCTATGAACATACTGAGATACAGCACTTAAATAGTTGGTTTTCAGTACGCAGTCATATTTAAGTGATTGTTGTTATTGTTGCTATTCAAACTTTCATGAATAGTTACTGCTATGTGGGGTTTGGAAATCATCTGTTAGGGTGACCAACAACCCTGGCTCACTGGAGGGTGAAAGGGTTCTAGGGCGCTGAATTTAGAGTGCTGTATCTGGGGAGTCCTGGGCAAACCAGGATGAGATGGTCACCCTAACTCAGAAGTAATCATGCTACTACAAAAGTCACAGGCCTTTTTGTTACTTTCCAATTAAAGTACTGTATGACTTGTAGTCTTTGTACTGCTTAGCAAAAAGGAAGTTGGATATGTAATTACTAATAAATACCACCTAGCTAGAAAGAAGCAGAAAATAAAGGAGTCACAGGGTAGGCTTAAAAATTCCATGAAGTCAGTCTTTTTTCAAAGGAGAATACTCTTTAAGAAAGAAATAGCGACTGATATTATTTTTTCTCTACTTATTAGATTTTTCACAGTTGTCCTTTTTTTATTTTCCATTGTTAGCACAGTGGTTGCTAAGACATTCCCTTCTAGATAGAAATAAAAACAAGATGCGGGTGGGGCTATTATTCTCTGCTACTCAGTCATCTGCAGGGCGACCATCTCATGATTATCTCTCTCCTATGGGTGGTCACAGGAGTAAAAGATGAAAGATTTTAGTCACTCTGGAATGGAAGGTGGGAGTGAGAAAATGAAGTGCTGTGAAAGACATTTGTCTAAGGCTGATCTTTAGGGAAATTAGGGTACTTTTTGTTTTGTTTCATACTACTATACTATGAATGTTTCATACTACTATATATTATGAAACATTTGTTACGATTGTGACATCTTCAAAACGCAATTTCATCAAAAGATATGGACACACAATATAAAGAACGTATTTTGCTGTATTCACCAAAACGAAAGATTTCCTGGCTTCTGTCTCTCCAGTCACCCATCAAAAGCTGAAAAGGCCCTTGCTTCACCTACATTCATTTTTGATGTCACTTAAAATATAAACTATGATAGCTAGTTGCCTCATAATGGCTTGTGAACAGAATTCACAAAGCTAGAAAGAGATTGAGTTTCTTCTCACAAATGGCCAAATGCCATTTTTCATGCCTAAACAACTCTGCTTCCTTTATCATTATGTCAGATACTGATGTGTTGATGATAGTGAAAATAGCTTTTGTACAAAGAATTATCTCTCTTGATGGGCATGTGACATTTTCACTTAAAAATATTTAACAAGTAATTATAGTAATAATTATAATTATATAATGATCATGTAGAACACTAGGCTAACTGCTTTTTATGAGTTATTTCATTACAGTGATGCAAGAGGTATTAGAAGCTTTTCCAGACAAATGAGGGAATTTTAGCTCCTATAGGAAAAGTAATTTGCCCAGATCTCACTGATAGAAATTTGCAGTATCTGACTTTGAACTCAAATTTGACTGTCTTTATCATCACAACCTTACCCACACATTACACTTTCTTGCTATTTAAAAGCATCTGTACTAGATACACTCAGACACACACATGAATAAAAAACACAGTGTCTACTATATGAGTAAAATTTTTTGGAAAGGCAAAACACAGTCTCAGGAAAAAAACTTGACTTCAGACAAGGAGTTTAATTTTACTGAGACTGAAGTAACCTCACAAATGAGAATAGTAATTTCTAATGCACGAGTCTATTGCTAGGATGTAATGAGACTGTACATAAATTAAAAGAGGTGTTCGATGCCTGTTCCAAAGCTATTTGTGTCTCCACATGGTCAGTTCACGCCAGTATAGAGTTCCTTCCTATTACCTCAGTAAATTCCCAGGGCTCATCAGCTCTCTGAGGGCTGTGCCGAGGAACACCCTTTAGAAAGTGATTTTATAGAAACGGGACAATGGCAGAGAGATGATCTCAGCAGATCTCTACTCCCAGAAGAAACAGTAGATAGAGGATTGGTAAAATGGTGATCCGGATGGATCGCACTCACGTGAAAGACAGGGCAGGACTTGACTGCAGACCACTTTAATCCTGAACATTTTAATGGTGTTCCTGTCCCTCATCGTGGCCTACTCTCTTCACCCCAAGGGCAAGGACCCTGACTCTAAGACCCTGTTGGCAGTTATCTGGTTCCCAGCACACAGTTTACTTTCTCTCTGGTTTTTACCTCCAACTTTCCCTGCCCAATCTCTGTTACTCTTTACTCTCTACTTTCCTCTCATTTAATTGCCTTAAATGTCCTATCAGAACAACCTTATTAACTCTTTAAAATATGGGCTCAGATTGTGACTATCAGAAAAATAGTTCCCTTTTTCACATATCCTAACCAAATTTCCAATGCACTTTTCACTTATCCCATTCCTCTCCACTTATCCATAAAGTATAACCCAAATATCACCTGCTGAAAATTTCCCAAATCCACCAAAGAAGAAAAAAAATTCTGCTAATGGGATTTAATAGGTTTCTGAATAAAATTTTAGGCTTTCGAATAAAGTTTCAGCACAGTACTTATCATTTCTTACTAATATTATTTACTTACATGTCTTGGTCCTTAAGAGAATGTCAGTTCAGTTTAGTTGCTCAGTCGTGTCCAACTCTGTGCAACTCCATGGACTGCAGCACACCAGGCTTTCCTGTCCTGAGGGAAGAGAATGTAACTTCCCTAAAAAATTAACCATGCCACAGATGAAGTTTTGGCCAGGTCTGCTAGGAGAAAAGCTAGGGACTCTCCTTTTTTTTTTTTTTTTTTTTTTTTGCTGCTTCTTTGTTTCTATACTGATTAGTCTCAGAGTAAGAGCAGAAATGCAAATAGGATATTTCAGAATCTCAACTGAAAATTTTGTCAGGGTCCTCTAGAAATAAGAGCTTCCCTGATGACTCAGCTGGTAAAGAATCTGCTTGCAATGCAGGAGACCTGGGTTTGATCCCTGGGTTGGGAAGATCCCCTGGAGAAGGCAAAAGTTACCAATTCTAGTATTCTGGCATGGAGAATTCCATGGACTGTATAGTCCATGGGGTCACAAAGAATCGGACACAACTGAGGGACCAAAAAGCCTCTCGATGAAAGTGAAAGAGGAGAGTGAAAAAGTTGGCTTAAAGCTCAACATTCAGAAAACGAAGATCATGGCATCCGGTCCCATCACTTCATGGGAAATAGATGGGGAAACAGTAGAAACAGTGTCAGACTTTAATTTTGGGGGCTCCAAGATCACTGGGGATGGTGACTGCAGCCATGAAATTAAAAGACGCTTACTCCTTGGAAGAAAAGTTATGACCAACCTAGATAGCATATTCAAAAGCAGAGACATTACTCTGCTGACTAAGGTTCGTCTAGTCAAGGCTATGGTTTTTCCTGTGGTCATGTATGGATGTGAGAGTTGGACTGTGAAGAAGGCTGAGCGCCGAAGAATTGATGTTTTTGAACTGTGGTGTTGGAGAAGACTCTTGAGAGTCCCTTGGACTGCAAGGAGATCCAATCAATCCATTCTGAAGGAGATTAGCCCTGGGATTTCTTTGGAAGGAATGATGCTGAAGCTGAAACTCCAGTCCTTTGGCCACCTCATGCGAAGAGCTGACTCATTGGAAAAGACTCTGATGCTGAGAGGGATTGGGGGCAGGAGGAGAAGGGGACGACAGAGGACGAGATGGCTGGATGGCATCATGGACTCGATGGATGTGAGTCTGAGTGAACTCTGGGAGTTGGTGATGGACAGGGAGGCCTGGCATGCTGTGATTCATGAGGTCACAAACAGTCGGACACGACTGAGCGACTGAACTGAACTGAACTGAACTGAGGGACTTTCACTTTCACTTTACTATAAAATAAAAATAAGCAGTAGGAGAATAATTAGATAAATAAATTTTTATATATTTATTCTATGAAATACTATAATATGGGGCTGGTAAGTATATACACACATATATATATACACATATACATACATATGTACAACTATATATATATACACACACATATATAAAATGGTATCAAAAGTTATCTTATGTATTAATATTATGAAGTAAAAACAAGTAGTTACAGGATATATTTATATCATGATATAAATTATGTAATTTAAAAAATCCAGATAGGTGCAAGAAGAGGGAATAAAAAAATCTAAATAAGTCTCTATACATGTAAATTGGTTATATTATAAAAAGATTTTGTGGCACACAATGTGTAAAGATGTAATTTTGCAACATCAACAACTAAGAGGTGGGCTGGAGCTATAAAGCAGCAGGGTTTTTGTATGTTATTGAAGTTAAGCTTCTGTAAATTCAAATTATAGTGCTTTAACTTAGAATGTTAAATGTAGTCTCCACAGTAACCACAAAGAAAATAGCTATAGAATATACACAAAAGGAAATCAGGAAGGAATTTGAATGTTTCAAGACATAAAATCAACTAAACACATAAGAAGATGGCAATGCAGGAGTAAAGAAGACAAAAAAAAAAACCTACAAGGCATATGAAAAGTAAATATTAACAGCAAAATGACAGAAATAAGTTCCTCCTTATTGGTTATTACTCTAAATGTAAATGGATTAAACTCTAATCAGAAACAGAGATAGCAAATACACACAAAATCGTGATCTAATTATATACCCTCTGTAAGAGACTCATCTTAGTTCCAAAGATACAAATAGATTGAAAGTGAAAGGATGGAGAAAGTTATTGCACGCAAATAATAACCAAAGAAGAGCAGGGTTGGTTAAACTAATATCAGTCAAAACAAACTTTAAATAAAAAAAGAAACATAGAAGGGCATTATGTATTTTAAAAGTTTCAATACAGGAAGAAGATATGGTGGCTCAGATGGTAAAGAGTCTGCCTACAACGCGGGAGACTTGGGTTCAATCCCTGGGTCAGGAAGATCTCCTGGAGAAGAAAATGGCAACCCACTCCAGTATTTTTGCCTGGAAAATCCCATGGATGGAGGCGCCTGGAAGGCTATAGTCCATGGGGTCTCAAAGAGTCAGACACGACTGAGCGACTTCACTTTCACTTTCACAATTACAGCCACCAAAATATATGAAGAAAATCTGACATAATTGAAGGCAGAAATAGACAGTTCTGCAATAAGAGTTGGAGATGTCAATAGTCCACTCTCAACAACAGAACAACCAGACAAAAGATAAGTAAGGAAAAACAAATTTGAACAACACAGTCTAACAGACACATACAGGACACTTTATCCAACACAAGAGAATACACATTCTTCTCAAGTACACATGGGATATTTTCCAAGATAACTATTTAGACCACAAATAAAGTTTCAGTAGACTTGAAAATATAGATAACATACAGAGAATTTCTCAGAAGCACAAAGGATGAGGTTAGTAATCAGTAACAAAAGGAAAACTAGAAAATTCACAAAAATGTAGAAATTAAACAACACACTTAAAAAAAAAAACCCTAAAGATCAAAGAAAAAAATTACAAAGAAAATTAGGAAAATACTTTGAGTTAAATATAAACAATACCACAACACATCAAGATATAGGTTCGATGCAGGATACAGGATGCTTGGGGCTGGTGCACTGGGATGAACCAGAGAGATGGTATGGGGAGGGAGGTGGGAGAGGGGTTCAGGATGGGGAACACATGTATACCTGCGGTGGATACATGTTGATGTATGGCAAAACTAATACAATATTGTAAAGTAATTAACCTCCAATTAAAATAAATAAATTTATATTTTAAAAAAAGAGAGAGAGAAATAAAGAGAAAAAAAAGATTTAGGAAATGCAATCACAGTGATACTAAGGGAAATTTATAGGTGTGAACACTCACATTAAAAAACAAAGAAGACCTCAAATCATAAACCTAAATTTACAACTTAAGGAACTAGAAAAAGAAAAAGAAAAAAAAAAAAACCTCAGACTAGCAAAAGAAAGGAAGTAAAGATTAGAACAGAGATAAATGAAACAAAGAGCAAAGAGTAGAAAAACAATAGTAAAAAGAAAGCCAAAAGTTGATTCTTTGAAATCAGTGAAATTGATAAAACTTTAGTTGGATGGAATAAGAAAGATTCAAAATATTAAAATCAGAAATGAAAGTGAGGATATTACTATTGATTTCATGAAAATAAAATGTGTTATAAGACAGTGCTATAAAAACTGTATACCAACAAATTGGACCACTTAGATTACATAGACAAAATCCTAGAAATACAAAACCTACTAAAACTGAATCACAAAGAAATAGTAAATCTACATAGATCTATAACTAGTAAGGCAAATGAATTAGCAATAAAAATCTCCCCAAAATGACAAAAAACCCACAGAAATAAAACCAAACCTGGAAAAGATGGCTTCACTGGTGAGTTCTACCAAATATCTAAACAAGAACTCATCTTTTAAAAGTTTTCCCCAAAAAAAACAAAGAGGAGGAAATACTTCCTGACTCATTCTTTGAAGCTAGTGTTTCTCTAATACCAAAAACAAAGACATTACAAGAAGGCTATAGAATGGTATCCCTAATAAACATTGATGCAAAAATCCTCAACAAAATACTAGCAAACTGAGCACAACAGCATATTAAAAGGATTAATCATGATCAAGTGAGATTTAAACCAAGATAAGGATGGTTCAATATACAAAAATAGATTAATGTAATACACCACATCAGTAGAATGAAAGAAAAAAGCCAAACAATAATCTCAATCTATGCAGAAAAACTCACCTCATGCGAAGAGTTGACTCATTGGAAAAGACCCTGATGCTTGGAGGGACTGGGGGTAGGAGGAGAAGGGGACGACAGAGGATGAGATGGCTGGATGCCATCACCGACTCTGTGGATATGAGTTTGGGTAAACTCCGGGAGTTGGTGATGGACAGGGAAGCCTGGCGTGCTCGAATTCATGAGGTCGCAGAGTCAGACACAACTGCAACTGAACTGAACTGAACTGATGCAGAAAAAACACTTGGCAAAATTCAATACGCCTTATGATAAAATACCTAAAAATTACAAATAGAAGTAAACTATCTCAACATGATAAAACCATACATGAAAAGCCCAAAACAAGTATCATATTCAATGGTGAAAAACTGAAAGCTTTTCTTCTATCAGGAACAAGGCAAGGATGCCCACTTTTGTCATTTCTTTTCGACACAGAAGTTCTAGCCAGAGTAATTAGATAAGAACAAGGAATAAGAGCCATCCAAATTGTGAAGAAAGAAGTAAAATTATCTCCCTGCAAATGACATGATCTTATACACAGAAAATTTTTAAGATTCTTTAAAGAAATCTTTGAAACAATCAATGAATTCACCAAAGTAGCAGACTGAAGGTTGATACACAAAAATCAGTTGCATTTCTGTACACTAACAATAAACAATTTGAAAAGAAAATTAATAAATCAATTCTACTTATAATAGCATCAAAAAGAATAAAATACTTAGGCAAGGAGGTAAAATATTTATATAATAAAAACTATAGAACATTGCTCAACAAAATTAAAGGAAATACAAATAAAGGGAAACACATGCCATATTGGAAGACTTAAAATTGTTAAGATGTCAATATTACTCAAAGTGATCTACAGATTCAGTACAATCCCTACCAAAATCCCAATGAATTTTTTTTTCAGAAATAGAAAAGCCCACCCTACAATTCAAGTGGAATTTCAAGGGAGCCAAAATAGATAAAACAGTCTTGAAAAAGAAAAACAAAACTGGAGGACTCACATTTCCTTATTTCAAAACTTACTACACAGCTATAGCAATCAAAGTATAGTACTGGCATGAAGACAGATCTATAGACCAACAGAATAAAATAGAAAGCCCAGAAATAAACTTTCACATTTATGGTCAAATAATTTTTATAAGGGTGCCAAGTCCATTCAATGGTAAAAAGACAGTGTTTTCAACAAATGCTGCTGGGAACACTGGCATGCAAAAAGAAAAAAAAAAATTAAGTTTATCCCTTACTTAATACCACATACAAAAATTAACTCAAAGCAGATCAAAGACCTAAATATAAACCCTAAAGGTACAAAATTCTTAAAAGGAAACATAATGTAAAATCTTTATGACCACTGAATTTGGAAATGATTCCTTGTATATGATACCAGAGGCATAGGCAACAAAAGAAAACAAATATATATATATATATATATGTTGGGCTTAATGAAAAATTTTAAATTTTAAATTTTGTGTATCAAAAGATACTATCAACAGGGTAAAAAAAAGGCAAGCCTCAGAATAAGAGAAGTATTTGCAAATAATACATCTGATAAAGGTTGTTATCAGCGAAGCATTAAGGTCAGTGGACTGGAAATCCTGGTGAAGTTGAAGTATTGTTGGATTTGTTTTTAACTAGGAAATATAGGACATGGTTGTCAAGGAACAGAATGTTTACAATTGAGTTGTGGATGGGGTATTATTATTTATAATAGCAACTTGTAGGGTATGGTGTTTCTAGTAGTCATGTATGGATATGAGAGTTGAACCATAAAGAAGGCTGAGCACCAAAAAAAGAAGCCTAAAAGACAAAGAACTGATGCTTTTGAACTGTGGTGTTGGAGAAGACTCTAGAGAGTTCCTTGGAATGCAAGGAGAATAAACAAGTCAATCCTAAAGGAAATCAGTCCTAAATATTCATTGGAAGGACTGATGCTGAAAGTGAAGCTCCAATACTTCGGCCGTATGATGTGAAGAGCTGACTCATTAGAAAAGACCCTGATGCTGGGAAAGATTGAAGGCAGGAGGAAAAAGGGACCAGAAGAGGATGAGATGGTTGGATGGCATCACCAACTCGATGGACATGAGCTTGCACAAGCTCCTGGAGATGGTGGACAGGGAAGCCTGGCGTACTGCAGTCCATGGGGTCATAAAGAGTCAGAAACAACTGAGCGGCTGAACAACAAAAGGATGTGATTGAGAAAACCCTGGGCTTGAGAGCTGAGTTTGCTATGACTGATTCATATTGATGTTTGCTAGAAATCAACACACTGCTGTAAAGCGATTATGATGAATTTTTAATTCTGTAGCCCCTTTTAACAGTGGAGATCCGAAACTGACTACTTAGACAACATGAACGTAACGGTTGATGTGTCAGGCATCATGTGTGCGTGTGTGTCAGTCGCTCAGTCGTGTCCAACTCTTTGAGACCCCAGGGACTCTGCATGAAATTCTCCAAGCAAGAATGTGGAGTGGGTTGCCAGTTCCTGCTCCAGAATCAGGCATCATGAAACAGGCTAAAATCTCACTACATTTTTTTTTAATGGTAGCCGAAAGAGTTGAAAAGTATTGTCACTTCCCATTGTATAGATGAGGAAGCTGATGGTGAGAGATATCATGTAATTTGCCCTGTTCATGTAGCTACTCAGAGGCAGAACTTGAAAATGAATTATAACATGCTTGACTCTAAAATTTGTGCTTTGAACCTCTGTCCTTTACTGCTCAATTCTTCATAAAATAAGGTAAAATCAAGAGTGCAAAAGATCATAAAGCAGGAATAGGAGTGTTCATTAAGCAATAATTTACGCTTCCTTTCTGTTCAATCAAAATAAAGACAAGGTATCAAGTAAATAAGATGGTCCATAGGAAGTTACAAGGCAATTTGGTCTAAAATTTAACAGTCAGTATTTTTAAAAATCAAAACAAACATTATAAGAGGCTTATCTCATAAGGCAATTTTGTTTGGCCATGTAGGTGTTGCTCTCATTTCTCCTCAGAAATCAGGAACATGTATTCCATCATCAGTTGCTACACAGGATATATGGCAAAAAGATTTGGATGATTCATTAAATGCAAAGTTTGGCAGCACATATGGGGAAGTGTTTATAAAGCAGTTTGGGAAACAAGACTGCAACAAATTCAGGTTAATATTCTTCCCAGAACCTGCTGGTCCCCATCCAGATAGGGTTNACATGACTACTGGAAAAACCATAGCTTTGACTAGATGGACCTTTGTTGGCAAAGTAATGTCTCTGCTTTTTAATATGCTGTCTAGGTTGATCATAGCTTTCCTTCCAAGGAGCAAGCGTCTTTTAATTTCATGGCTGCTATCACCACCTGCAGTGATTTTGGAGCCCAAGAAAATAAAGTCTGTCACTGTTTCCATTGTTTCCCCATTTATTTGCCATGAAGTGATTGGACTGGATGCCATGATCTTCATTTTCTGAATGTTGAGTTATAAGCCAGCTTTTTCACTCTCCTCTTTCACTTCCATCAAGAGGCTCTTTAGTTTCTTCACTTTCTGTCATAAGAGTGGTGTCATCTGCATATCTGAGGTTACTGATATTTCTCCCAGAAATCTTGATTCCAGCTTGTGCTTCAGCCAGCCTGGCATTTTGCATGATGTACTCTGCATAGAAGTTAAATAAGCAGGGTGACAATATACAGCCTTGACATACTCCTTTCCCAATTTGGAACTAGTCTGTTGTTCCATGTCCAGTTCTAACTGTTGCTTCATGAACTGCATACAGATTTCTAAGGAGGCAGGTCAGGTGGTCTGATATTCCCATCTCTTGAAGAATTTTCCACAGTTTGTTGTGATCCACATAAAAGCTTTGGCGTAATCAATAAAGCAAAAGTAGATGTTCTTCTGGAACTCTCTTGCTTTTTCAATGATCCAACGGATGTTGGCTATTTGATCTCTGGTTCCTCTGCCTTTTCTAAATCTAGCTTAAACATCTGGAAGCTCACAGTTCATGTGCTACTAAATGAAGCCTGGCTTGGAGAATTTTTAACATTAGTTTGCTAGTGTGTGAGATGAGTGTAATTGTGCGGTAGTTTGGCATTGCCTTTCTTTGGGACTGGAATGAAAACTGACCTTTTCCAGTCAGTCCTGTGGCCACTGCTGAGTTTTCCATATTTGCTGGCATATTGAGTGCAGCACTTTCACAGCATTATCTTTTAGGATCTGAAATAGCTCAACTGGAATTCTATTGCTTCCACTAGCTTTGTTCGTAGTGATGCTTCCTAAGGCCCACTTGACTTCACATGCCAGGATGTCTGGCTCTAGGTGAGTGATGAAACCATTGTGATTATCTGGGTCATGAAGATCTTTTTTGTTTAGTTCTTCTGTGTATTCTTGCCCCCTCTTCTTAATATCATCTGCTTCTGTTAGGTCCATACCATTTCTGTCCTTTATTGTGCCCATCTTTGCATGAAATATTCCCTTGGTATCTCTAATTTTCTTGACGAGATCTCTAGTCTTTCCCATTCTATTGTTTTCCTCTATTTCTTTGCACTGGTCACTGAGGAAGGCTGTCTTATATCTCCTTGCTATTCTTTGGAGCTCTGCATTCAGATGGGTATATCTCTCCTTTTCTCCTTTGCTTTTTTCTTTTCTCCTTTTCTCAGCTATTTGTAAGGCCTTCTCTGACCATGATTTTGCCTTTTTGTATTTCTTTTTATTGGGGATGGTCTTGATCCCTGCCTTCTGTACAATGTCACATACCTCCATCCATAGTTCTTTAGGCATTCTGTCTATCAGATCTAATCCCCTAAATCTATTTGTCACTTCCACTGTATAATCATAAGGGATTTGATTTAGGTCATACCTGAATGGTCTGGTGGTATCTATCTATTTTCACAAAACTTTTTCTTTGTATTCAATTTACATGGAAGGGGAAAAAACTGATGATTTCCAAAGTCCCTCACTACTCTGCTGCAACTCTAGGCTTTTCTATCTTTTGTGGACAGGATCTGTTTTTACAAATCCCTTGAAATATGAATCACAATTCTAGTTGCAGAAAAGAAACATTCCTGAAAGTACTTTATCTCAGCCATGGCCTCAAGGCTGCCCTTGCAAAGTTTGTGAAATCTAATGGGATTATGGGGGCAAGATGGAGAGAGACTGTCAGCATCTCTCACATGAGATAATAGCAATAATTCTAAAAATGCTTTTGTCTTGTTGCAACAACTGTCATCAAAGAGGCTCACGTTTTCCTCGAAGCAGCAGCATCTTTACAGACATGAATCACTCTAGAGAGCGGAAGCATAAGGCAGAGGTTTATATGTTACTGCCTGAATAGCTTAATCACTGAGGACATATAGTTTGATGGTCGCCTGGTTTCAGGGATTAAGGAGGAGGTTATTTGTTCTACTGCCAACTCTTTCCTAATAAACTTCTCCAACTGGGGTTCATCTAATCATTATCTGTTCAAACTGTTAAGATTAATTTCATAGCCTATGCAATCAGAAAAGAAGTCTTGTGATGTGACTCTTGGTTAATGTTGTGCCAGAAACATCAGGATCTAATGAATGGAGTCCTGGCCTGAAAGCCAAACTGATCTGCTTCTTTTGCCAAGTTCACCTCTGACTGACTCAACTGCTGTTCTGGATGAAATGGGCTCAGCCAGTGAGTGCCTTAGATCTGTGAATAAGTCATTAAACTATTCTGACTTTCAACTCCTTATCTCTAAAATGAAGGGATTTCTTATGTTATCTTGAAGCTAAATAATCTCTAAGAACATCCCTTCCTGGCAGGGAAGGAAGAAACCTGTGAGTTAAACCCTCTTGTCCCAGCCACAGTATAGTGAAGGTATAATGATATAACTTGTTTTTATTCAACAAGTACTTAGTGTTTCTAAGGTGACTGGCATTGTGCTAAGTACCAGGTATACAGTGGTGATCAAGCACAGATATAGTTACTTGCCTTGTGAAACCTATAATCTAGTGTGGGAACCATATATTTAAAAAAAAAAACAACCATACAAACAAAGGTATTGTTACAGTTTTGATAAATAAAAGGAAGAAGGGAAACATGATGTAAATTAGAGCTCGGGTACCCTCCTGCCTCATGTATACTCAAGCCAACTGTGATAGTGGGGCTGGATGAGCTGGAAAGGAATGGAAGAAAGAGAAAAGAGTTGTTGTTTTTTTTAATAACTTGAAAAAATATTTAAGAATAAACATGCTTAATATATCTTTGTGATCTCATTAGATGCATTATTCCAAATGATTCTATGATGGAATTGATAATGGCACTTTTGTCTAAAGATCTTTTTTTTAATTAATTATTTTAATTGGAGGCTAATTACAACATTATAGTGGTTTTTGCCATACATTGACATGAATCAGCCACGGGTATACATGTGTCCCTATCCTGAACTCCCCTCCCAACTCCCTCCACATCCCATCCCTCAGAGTCATCCCAGTGCACCAGCCCCAAGCACCCTGTCTCATACATCAAACCTGGACTGGCGATCTGTTTCAAATATGATCATATACACGTTTCAATGCTATTCTCTCAAATCATCTCACCCTCACCTTCTCCCACAGAGTCCAAAAGTCTATTCTTTACACCTGTGTCTCTTTTGCTGTCTTGCATATAGGGTCATCATTACCACCCTTCTAAATTCTATATATATGCATTAATATACTTATTGGTGTTTTTCTTTTTTACTTACTTCACTCTGTATAATTGGCTCCAGTTTCATCCATCTCATTAGAACTGATTCAAATACATTCTTGTTAATAGCTGAGTAATATTCCATTGTGTATGTCTACCACAGCTTTCTTATCCATTTGTCTGCTGATGGACATCTAGGTTGCTTCCATGTCCTGGTTTTATAAACATTGCTGCATGAACATTGGAGTACATGTGTCTCTTTTAATTCTGGTTTCCTCGGTATGTATTCCAAGCAGTGGGATTGCTGGGTCATATGGTAGTTCTATTTCCAGTTTTTTAAGGAACCTCCACACGCTTCTCCATAGTGGCTGTACTAGTTTGCATTCCCACCAACAGTATAAGAGGCTTCCCTAGGAGAAAAGAGTTTGCTGTGGCTCAAGGATGGCCTGGGCAATCAAGCTACAGGCGATGCTGTGCCACACCTGATGGATGTGCAGAGGCACAGAATCTAAATTATAGCATCACAGGAACTACTGAATTCATGTTCATGAATAGTGAGGTGTGAAGTATGGTCTAGTTAGTATGCCATCACACACCAAGTAACATCACCTAACCACAAAATGTATCTAATACGCCACTAGGTAGGACGAAAGCCCTAAGAGCCTGGAACCAGTGGTAATCTGAGAACACCAAGGTTAGTTGCTGTTTGCCCTGCTTCTCTGTGTGATTTGTGGTGTGAAGGACATATGAAAAATAGCATTGCCCTTTCTAGAATTATCTTTATTCAGAATCTCATTGCTGGCTCTTTTTTGTTGTTGTTGTTTCATACAGTCCGAGGATTGAAAAATGAGTAATTTTTATAAAAGACTATGGTTTTTCCTCTTTATCAATAACCCATGAAAAATACAACAAAGAGTCATTGATCCAAAATAGAAAAGCCAAAGTTTATTAAATCATCAATCTGCTTGCCTCTTGCTCAGCTATGGACATGCCTAGGGACATTAACATTGGATCATGAATAACATTAAAAATTGGTTCCTTGGGTTTCACAAAATTTTTATTGGGTTCACAGTTCCATACGAATTATTTTACCTGGACTTCACACACTAACTTCCCTGTGGTCTCCTCTCCCTTCTACCCATCATATGATTCATAACTGTCCATCAATCCATAGAAGGGCAAGAATGCAAGAACACCAAGTACTTTTTCTGCTCTCATTTCTAAGGATTTGGAGTAGTTCATATCAGGAGCAAAAAGTTGTATCTGCCACCACGGCTCCTGTTGCATTGCCTCTAACTCAAACCTCTTTGTTCTTTCTCCATCTAATGTCTGGTTTGCCTTCTAGCCAGCCCCAGTTCCCTCCACTCATGCCTCAGTCCACCTTTTTTGGCATGATTTCTAGCTGCAGCTGCCAAATCTAACAAGGGGCAGCTGCTGCCCCTCGCCAAAGGCTGCCCTGCTTCCCTGATGCCCGCCTGCTGCCCCTTCACCCACCATGCCCGTGTGGTCTCTCTCTTCTGACCCTTCTTCACCTCTTTTACCCAAAGCCAGGACTTCACATAGCCGTTCAACATCTTTATACTTTTCAGGGATTCAAAAGATACTTCTACTCTCTTGTTTCATAAATTTTCTGCCTTTTTAAAAAGTTATACTGTTTATAGAAGATATTATTAAAACATTAAAATAACTGATAATGTACAAAACAGAACTTCAAAAATAAGCCAAAATCACACTACTTAGGATATATTAAGGTTTCACATAGTGATGAATAGTTAGACATCTCCCCCTCTCTCTGCATAAATGCACACATGATTTATAATGTTTACTCATATGGGAGCATGCAGAACAAGATGATTGGTATCCTGCACGCTTCTTGTCTGTATACTGGCAAATCAAGATCAACAGCCACCTGACAAATGACTGCATAGAACTTCTTATTTGTGTGTGTGTTTAATCACTGAAGGGAATCTGGATTATTTGGGACTCTTCCAAGTAGCCATCCAGGATATTGTACAGGGTAGGACGGCTGCTTGGTGAATAATTTTGGGCTTCCTTTTTCTTTTCTGTAATCCCTTTGTATTCTAAAATTGCACACTTGCTTACCTGGTTTACCACTGAAATGGAGCCAATGGAAAGAATCATGGCCCCACAAAGATGTCCGTGTCCTAAACCCCAGACCTGTAAATATAGCAAAAGGGACTTTGCAGACATGATTAAAGCAAGAACATTGAGATGTCCTCTAGAGAGGTCCCCATCTCACACGCTAGATTATTTGTGGGGAAAAGTGTAATCACAAAATTGCTTGTAAGGCAAAGGGGTAGGAAGATGAAATGGAAGATATAATGGGAAGGAGACGTGATGACAGGTACAAAGCTCACAGAGAGAGAGAGAGGTTTGGAGATGCTGCCTTGTTGGCTTTGAAGGTGGAGGCAGGGACCATGCACCAAGAAATGGAAGCAGAAGCTGAAAAAGGCAAGGAAACAGAGTCTCCTTTAGAAATTCCAGAAAAATAACATTCTGCTGACACCTTGCTTTAGGACTTAAGATTCCCAGAACTACAAGATTACAAATTTGTGTTGTTTTAAGACACTCATTTTCTGGTATTTGCTGCAGCAGCGATAGCAAACTAATGCAGAGCCAATATCCAACTTCAGCTGTTAATACTGTTCTGAGAGATTCAGTGAAACTGTTATCACTAGTTCTGGGGACTCTTGCTCTGGAGTAAAGAAGCCAATCATGAACCTGAAATTCTTCCTCACAAATACTCTTGGAGTTCTACATACCATGAGACAAACAGTGATCTTGATTTTGAGAAAATGCTCTCTCTAAGAGGTCTGTGAGGAAGAAAACACCAGCTTCTGAAGAACATCGGATGAAGTGATCAGGTCAGCCCCGACAGATGTAGCATCCCAGCAGTACTCACATGGGTGACATCAGTGGGACCTCCGAACTGCTTGACTCCTATCTTCCCCCAAGGGCAGTAGGAAAAAAGACTGTATTTGACATTATAGTTCTCTTTAAAACCTCGGTACAGATTAAAAGCTTCTCAGTGTTGGGTTTCACACATTTTTTTTGGTAGGGTAAAGTGAAAGTCAAAGATTCAAACATTTGAAAGAGTAAAAGGAATTAGCAATACTAGGGCTACAGCTGGAGTATGTCAATTCCAACAGTTTGGCTATATAATCCACTCTTCAGATTTAAAGATGAGGCAAAATGAACACTCATCCTGTGATGAGAATCCTAGTCTACCGCTCAGATGAGGACCACAGTGAACCACTGTATTATATCAGCTTCCAGGTTCTCTGGTTGCAAGCAACTGATAGAGATGCCAGTTAACTTAAGAAAGAAGAGATTTTACTGTAAAGGTATGAAGTAGCTCCTGAAATCCATGAGGAGCTGAAGATCAAGGCTTGGAAAGGTCAGCATCCAGAGAAGCTCTGGAGACTTAAATATCGGGAACTAACAGACTCATTAGAGCACTTCTCTTGGGATGGAAAAGCAATGAGATTTGAATTCTTGGGGAAGAGTCCTGTGTCCAGCCCTAAGAAAGGTGGAGAAGGAAGACTGATTGATAATCTTCAAAATGTGGGTCCCAAAGGGAGCTCAGTGACCCTGTGAGGCTGGTTCTTTCTGTTACTGACACCCTCTTACTGAGAAGAAAGCTGAGTTCTTGAGAAGTGAAGTTCCTACATCCAGATAAAAGAAGGTAAACAGTCATATCAGGGTGTCAGCAAAGGCAGTCTGATTCTAGAGACTAATACTTCACCTCTGTATCATTAAGCTTCTTTGCATTTCCCAAGAAAAATATGGGGTACTGATATCAGAAGAATGTGGAATGGCTAAAGTTGGCAAAAACCGCAGTGGGAGCCAAACTTTGATTGGCATCTATCAGACATGAATTTACTATGTGCCACAAAGTAACACATAAGAAATTTAATATGAAAAAAAAAAAAAAGAAATTTAATATGGTGAGACGGATCCTCTACCTTTGCACAGATAATACTACTATCATATAAAGCAATACACTGAGATATGAGTTCCATAGGACAAGGAATTTGATGTCTTATTCAACGCTATATCCTGAGCATCTAGAACATGGTCTAGGGTCTGGTATATAGTAGATATTTGTTTAATAAATGATTATAATAAATACATCTAAAATTCATTTAAACAATTTTTATAAACAGATTTAAATAAAACAACCTTAGCATGTTATCTGTGAGAAAGGTCCTGAGTCAAGAAGTGAGACGACAGGAGAAATCATGGGAGGCTTCGGTCATCAGGTTAAAACCTGTAGCAACTACCAGTAGCAGGCCTTATTCTTGGCTATGTACCCTTTTCCTACCATGGAACCTAGAAGGAGTAGATGCCCATTAAACACCTTTCCGGCCACGTCATGTGGCATGAGGGATATTAGTTCCCTGACCAAGGCTTGAACTCACGCCTCCTGCAATGGCAGTGTGGAGTCTTAACCACAGGACCACCAGGGAAGTCCCTCATTAAGCACTATGTGGTTGGATAAATGGGTAGATAAAATAAATAGCTATGAATGTTCATTATTTTGAGTTCCAAGTTTCTTTAAAGCTTTGTGTATGAGAGAGATTTCACAGATGAGTGGATAAACCTCTCGAAGATGATGACAAGAATATCATATGGTCTCCTCTCATGGTGAAGAGAGATGCTCCAATACAATCTACTTCTTATATTCCCAACCATGCATACTTTAACCTCTGATTTTTAAAATAACTATTAAGCAACACAATCCACTAAGCCTGGTTTAGAGGCCATTCTACTGTTCATAGATAGAGACAGGACTTTCCTCACCTCCCAGGATTTTCATGATAGAGACCATCTGCCTCACAAAGCCTAAGACACTTACTATCTGGCCATTTTCAAAGAGTTTGCCAACTCCTTTTGTAATGGCTTAACTCTGTCATTGTAGCACAAAAGCAGCCATAAATAATACACAAATAGCTAGGCTCAGTGGTATTTGGCTGTGTGGAGTCCAGACACAGAAGAAAGATCCTTGACTCTACTTCAGGAGTTCAAGGAAGGCTGCGTGGAGCAGAGCATGTGCAGTGAGTCTGGCAAGAAAAGCAGGAGATAGAAAAGCAGAGAACCATAGGGCATTCCACGAGGGGCGGCAGTTCTGAAACAGAGGTGAGAGAGGACTGGGGCAGTCAGCAACTTCAAGCCACGTGGTGTGCCTGGAAGATTTGCTGCATGGGGAGAGTGTTAACAGGTGCGAGGGAAAGATTAGCTCCGTTCAGTCAGGATGTGTCTCCTCTGTCCACCTCCCCGCTGGCGCCAGGCACAAAGCCTGTCAGGTAGCAGAGGCTCCATAAATGTTAGTTCACTGGGAATGAAAGATAGCCAGGGGATAGATCAAGAAGTAAATCAAATTTTAATTTTTTAAAGGACAAGACAAAGGGAAAGCTGAGTGACATGTTTCTGAAACATTAGGACACAGCCACTTATGACCTGCTACCATGAGCAATTTCCTTAACCTCTCTGGGTCTTTAAACCTCCATTTTCTTGAATGTAAAGCAGCCGTGGTGATGCTTACCTCAGAATATTGTTGTGAGGATTAAATGCAGTGTGATTACGTAAACTGCCTGGTACGAGGCCTGGCATCTGGAGGCAGAGATTACTCTGAGTGTGTGTTGCTGCTGAGCTTGGCAGCATCTCAGTGTTTGATATTATATCTCATTTGGCCAGGAAACTGAAACAGAGCTGAAGCTTGGGATGCTGAAAGCCATGTGCTGAGATTCTGTTCTGGTTTCGGCTGGGATTGTTTGTTCAGTCCTAACAGCTAGCATGAGCCCTCCTCTGGGACCCTGAAAAATCGCCAGCCACACGGTAACCAAAAGGCAGGCAGAAACCCGAGCAGCCAGGAGGGAGGCAGAGGCGGCCTTTGTGGAGAAAACATTTGTTCCCCTTAAAGAAAAAGGATGTTTGAAAAGAAAACATGCAACATTCGAGAGGCAGACTCCAGCACACTCATTTCAGTTACCACTCCCTCCAGATGGGCGAGAGGATCAAGCCAGCTACATGATATATTCCTTTGCCAGGAACAAAACACACTACAGAGACTGTTGTGTTCTCACACAAAGTAATTTTTGTGTTACATTGAACTAAAGTCGTTTCCAATTGCCATATTCCAGAAAGCAAGGAACCACCTTAGTTCCTTAAATTCATGATGCATTTAAAAGTCATGAAATCCATAATCAATCTGTGGTTGGGGTGTGGTTTACTATGCCTAAAAGACGACCCTGGACTTTTTCCAGACTTTATTTTAGAAACACAGAAGAAAATGAGTTGAACACACCTCTTTTACATGTTTTTAACAGGTCTAGACTAGAAGTGAGAAAGTGTCTTAGCATGGGAATAATCTACATCCACAGTTAACACAATGGGGCTCACTCTGTGGGGAGCCTGAAATAACACAGCCCAGAAGAGGAGACCAATAACATGGAGGGCAAAGACAAAATCCCAAATGCAGAGTTCCTGGAGCCACAGAAGATTTCCTGGGCCATCTTGTCCACACTCCTGCAAAGTTTTTCTTCTGTAAGGCAACTTTTCTTGAGCAATCCGCTCAAGTTTTGATGACCACCATGCTGCCTGCTCAGTGAGCATTTCTTTCCCTGATCACTTGCCTTGCTGCCAAGTCGCTTCAGTCGTGTCCGACTCTGTGTGACCCCACAGACGGCAGCCCACCAGGCTCCCCCGTCCCTGGGATTCTCCAGGCAAGCACACTGGAGTGGGCTGCCGTTTCCTTTTCCAATGCAGGAAAGCGAAAAGTGAAAGGGAAGTCGCTCAGCCGTGTCCAACTCTTTGCGACCCCATGGACCGCAGCCTTCCAGGCTCCTCTGTCCATGGGATTTTCCAGGCAAGAGTACTGGAGTGGGGTGCCATCGCCTTCTCCAGATTACCTGCCTTACTGACATCATTAACATTTAACCCAACTAACCAGCCTCCTGTATAAAATGTAACTCTTGGTTAGGAGGTGGCTTTAATGGCTCCGGTTGCAAATAGTAGCGTTCCCTGGTGGCTCAGTGGTAAAGAATCCACCTGCCAGTGCAGGAGATGCAGGTTTGATTCTTGGCTTGGGAAGATCCCCTAGAAGAGGAAGTGGCAACCCACCTCAGTATTCTTGCCTGGAAAATGCCATGGACAGAGGAGGCTGGTGGGCTACAGTTCATGGGGTCATAAAAGAAAGCCAGACACGACTTAGAGACTAAACAACAGCAAACAATAATGACAAAGACTACAAATACGGGGTGATGATACTTTGTATTTACCTTACTTTTCTGCATAAATCTGTTTTTATAAAGTTTTGGTCTTTTACTCAAAAGCCAATAATTATTTACCCTGCATCATTATTTAAACCAACTTCTCATCAATAATAAAAAATGTTAGGGGCTTAGGAATTTAGTAAATATTTAATATTTTTAAACATAAATCTATATGTACATATACATAGGTTTGTGTTTATCAAATTTTTATACTTTTAAAAGTTTATAAGCTATATAACTTTTCCTTTAGCTTTTTTATACCCACATGAGATTAAGAGTTTTATAGATCTTTGGTGTTTAAGTTATTTTTACCCCTTTTTCTGAGCATCTTCTCTAACTATACTTCAGACAGCTACATGTAATTATATATCAGAAAGAAATTCCACAGCCCTCAATAAGAGTTCCCAATACATGTCCTAGAACAGAGCAATAACAGGAAAACATAAAAACGATTTGCTTATACTATTTATAAGTTAAATCTGCTTTGTAATAAGTTGGCTCTATCCAAGCCAGAACATCTGCACATTTCTTTTAGAGAATGGTTATGAGTGTGAAGCATGAATGACTCTCTGACCCACTGCCTTCTCCATCACTTTTTACTTTTCTTTAAGAATTATTCTTACCCCAGTTTGGTCTCATTACAAATATTACTCCCATTTGAGAGACAGTATAGCACTGTGGTCAAACACACAAACTTTAGAACCAGACTAGGTTCTCTCACTAGCTGTGTGTCCCTAAGAAAGTCTCTGTGTTACAGCTACCTCATTTGCAAGAAGAAAACAGTAGTTGTAAGCTCCCTAACAATTTCAGGGTCCACAGTAACTATTCACTGAATGATAGATAAGATTTACTTTGTCTTTCTTCTGCTACTTCCTTTTGTACAAAATCTTCCTTGTTTGTAAGAATTAACTTGTCAATAATCTCAACATTGTTACAGTCTAGAAATTCTAGCCTTACTATCCTATAGGCCAACAGTCAAAGGGCCATTGCCCCAGTGTTTTGTGATGATTTGGAAACAAATATGGTAACAATCAAGCGAAGCTGCCATCATTGCCATGGTACAATAACCAAAGAGAGATCATCACTTAATAACATCTGTCTTTGTAAAACATCAGCAATTTATTCAGTGAGGTGACTAAGGATGGTCTAGGTGAAAATATAACACCAAAATTTCTTGCGGGATCTATGTTTTATAGTGCTCAATTCTTTCCGTGTCTCCATCTCTCTCTCTCACATGCACAACACACATATATACACACAGATATTATGCTAAGATATTAATAGATATGTGAACATTCTTACTTCAACAACTGAAATAGTTAATCATGAATTTATTTTAATTAGTCAATAAATATATGAGAAGCTTGTCCCAGTGAGAGAACATAAATAGCATCTAGTCAGTTCACAAATACTGGTTCCAACAGTGCTTACAAACTCCTCCCCACACTCCTCAGCAGTTTCTAGAATGTTCTCTAAACATCAACAGGCTCAGTCCATAAATCAGGCATTGCTAGAGGTCATTTTCTTAGTTGTCATGGCACAGACTAACTTATCCTATTAAAAATATTCACACACATGTGTAGGGTTTTGCATATGAAGCACAGGTTTTGGTTTTTAGGGTAAAATTCTAAAATGCTCAGAAGGTGGACTGTGTTTCTGACTGTGTTTCCACTTCTATTTGACTGGGTTTCTATTTCTGTGTTATTCCCTCAAGTTTTGGTTCTTGGTGATTTCCTCAAGTTAGACATAACTCTTGGCATTAAACAGCTCTGTGATTATGCCTCATTCCTTCTTTCATTCTACATTACTTCATTTTTCCCAATCGTTTTCTTTACTATTACCTGTTCATTCATTACTTTCTAACTTTCATCTTGGTCACTTTTTACTTTCTTTTTCTGAACAATCATTGTATAAAACAATAATTTTATATTATTTCTTAAACGTTTTGAATGAAAATGTATTTCTTAATGGGATACTTTTACCTAAAAAAAATCCAATAACTCTGATTTAGATAATTTAGTTTTTTAAACTAAAGTTGAATTTTTACTTACAGGAAACCAGCAATTATCTTTTTCTTTCAAACTGAGAGGTCCTATGAGTCCCTTAAGATATGTTAATATCCTTTTAAAAATTTGTATTTAAATAAGTAATGCATGACAGTATGTTTTGGACATCTTTATCTCACACTTTAAAATGACTTTAACAAGTGGTGCTGGGAAAATTGGTCAACAACTTGTAAAAGAATGAAACTAGATCACTTTCTAACACCACACACAAAAATAAATTCAAAATGGATTAAAGATCTAAATGTAAGACCAGAAACTATAAAACTCCTAGAGGAGAACATAGGCAAAACACTCTCTGACATACATCACAGCAGGATCCTCTATGATCCACCCCCCAGAATTCTGGAAATTAAAGCAAAAATAAACAAATGGGATCTAATCAAAATTAAAAGCTTCTGCACAACAAAGGAAAATATAAGCAAGGTGAAAAGACAGCCTTCTGATTGGGAGAAAATAATAGCAAATGAAGCAACTGACAAACAACTAATCTCAAAAATATACAAGCAA
>SJYQ01000372.1:81120-108363 GCA_006410935.1 Redunca redunca
TTCTGTATGCATCTAGAGTTAAATAGAATATTTTCTAAAGTTTAACAGTATTTTCTCTATTCTTTCTCAATTTTATCTTCTAATTTTATGTGTGCTTTCTTCCTTTTCTTGCTGATTAACTATTATCTGTCATATGTACTAATTCTGTTTTATCTCTAATTTCGACTATTTTGTTCTTTTGTCAACTTTCAGATATTTAATGCTTTATTAATACTTGCAAATATTTTCTTTATGAATTCCTAGAGTTAAAAAAGTTAGAATCTTTTCTAACTCTATGAATTTTCCTTTGGATATTATATCATGCAATATCTTCTTTTTTGCTGTTTTAGAAATATTGTGAAATTTTGTTCTTGATTTAATGAAACTCAAAATGGCTAAAGGGAAAATTTTTACAAGTTGTGAGACTTTTGGTTTTTTTTTCTTCTGGTTTTATTCCACAAGGGGAGTGAATTTTTTTGCATATATTATATACAACTTCTACTCTTTTAGAATATATTACTTATCCTTTGAAATCTAATATAACATTTACAAATATTTTATGGGTACTGCTATATAAGGTATGTGTTTGTGTGTGTGTGCCCATGTGTGTGCACATACATGTATCTGAAAAAGAGCAAGAGGTTTACCATGTTAATTATTCAGTTCCTGCATATGCGTGTCCTAAGTCTCTTCTGTTGTGTCTGACTATGACCCTGTGGACTGTAACCTACCAGGCTCCTCTGTCCGCGGGATTCTCCAGGCGCGAATACTGGAATAGGATGCCATGTCCTCCTCCAGGGCATCTTTCTGACCCAGGAATTGAACTCACGTCCGTTATGTCTCCTGCATTGGCAGGGGTGTTCTTTACCACTAGTGCCACCTGGGAAGCCCATTCAGTTCCTAAGCTATCCTTATTTCTGTCCTTCTAGTCTGCTGAGAGATTTATATTAAATTTTCCAACTTTCAGTCTACAACAATAATAATCTCTCCTTGAACAAGGTGTCCTTCATTTCCATTTTGCATTTAACACTGCAAATTATGTAGCAGGCCCTCACACCTTACCATATATCTGAAGAAAATGACTGCCTATCTCAGAGTAGAACTGCTAGGTCAAGTGTGTGCTAGTCGCTCAGTCCTCTCTGACTGAGGAGGCATATACTGGCTCTAGCAGGCACAACCAAACTATTCTCAGTGCAGTTGTACCGATTTACAATCCCTCCTGCAATCTGGCAAAATTCCTTCTAGCAACTCTTACCAACTCCTTAAATTTTCTGCCTTTTTACTTATTCTGCTAAGTTAATTTGCATTTCTCTGATGACTAAGCAAGTTGAGCATCTTTCCATGTTTATTAGCAATTTGGATATCCTCTTTAGTGAAGTGCCAGATAAAATCACTGTTCCCATTTGTTTATTGGTTGCTTTTCTTTTGCCTCCTATTATTTATAGAAGTTTTTAAAATTTATACTGTAGCCTAAAATATTTTTATTTACTTTTGTAACTCTCCTATTATTCTAGAAACTTAAAATATCTTAATTCTATTTTCCCCTTTGCACTATTGTGACAGCATTTCCATTTATATATTTTAAACCGCATAAAATTTTATCACTCTAATTGTGTTGCATGATCAAGAGGCACTCAATACTCATTTGTCTTATACATTTATTTATTCTTTCCATTGCTCTTTCGTCCATTTTGTGTTTTTTAATTTTCCTTTGTGATTATGTTCTTTCTGCTTGACAAACTCCCTATAATTTTGATCGTATAGAAACAAACTATCTTTTTTTCCTGAAAATATCTTTGTTCATCTTCATTTTCAAAAGATATTTCTGCTGGGTATTTAAATAACAGCTAGCTCTGTTACAAATGCCCTTTTGTTGTGTTTTGGCTCTTCTCATTTCTGTTTCAAAGTCAGTCTAACTGACTAAACAAGTCTAACTGTTGCTTCTCTTCCTCCTCACTTTCCCATGTCTTCTCTGAGGAGAGCCAGTTCCTCCCCAACTCTTCATAGCCTCATGAACCCAGTGCTCTATCTCTCTTAGAACCCTACTCCTATCAAATAGCTCCTGAAAAAGAAGTTGTCATAAGAGTGAAATTGTCATATCAGCTGCTTACAGAAATGTGATTTTTCCAACCTCATTGTATATGTTTTATCCTCTTTGAAATAAATCTTTTCCTCACTTTTCCTTTGTACATTTGAGGTGTTCTCCTTTTCTGTGAACAATATTTGGAGTCAGTTAATTCTTATTTTATTTAAGACAGGCAAGTACTTTCATTTCACAGTATCACTGATTTTTAAATAACTAAGAATATTTCAACTTTACTAGTGAATATTTATTCTGTTTTACCTTGTGTTCTTCAACTTTAAAAATTGTCTTTAACATCTGACCTCCAAAGTCTTCTTAGGCTTCCATGGTGGCTTAGATGGTAAAGAATCTGCTTGTAATGTGGGAGGTCCCTGGATCAGGAAGATTCCCCTGGAGAAGGAAATGGCAGCCTACTCCGGTATTCTTGCCTGGAGAATTCCATGGACAGAGGAGCCTGATGACCCATAGTCCATGGTGGGGTCACAAAGAGTAGGACACAACAGAGTGACTAACACACACACAGAGTCTTCTCATCTGTCTTACTTTTCCCACATTCTAATACCTAATTTGGATTTTTCATTAGCAGAATAAAATCTCTTCTGTCCATTTTTATAGCTATTTTTATACTCCCTTTCTAAATGGCCAATAATTCTTAACTAAAAACTCAACATCTGCAGTCTATCTTAAAGACTGGTATGTAACTTTCTGAATTTTTCTTTATGTTCTAGAACTTTCTCAATAGACTGATACAATTTAGTTGTGCATAGTTTTCCTCATACTTTCTTATGTTTCCTTGGAATTTACTAAACACTAGAGACCTTGTCTCATGAGAGCCAGTTTTTTCTTTTAAATTGGGGTAAACATATACATTGTAAAATTCATAGTTTTCATGTATACATTCATGTATACATTTCAAGCATATATTCATATAACCTAACACCCCAACTGAGATAGAGAAGATTTCCATGTCTCTAGAAAGTTCCTGTTCCACTTTCAAGTCAATCTCTTCCTTACCAGAAGCAACCACTATTCTGATTTCTCAGTAGCTTCATCTTTGCATGCTCCTGAAGTTGATATAAAATCATACTGTATGAACTCGGCTTCTTTAATGCAAAATGTTTTTGAGAACAACTGATATAATGTGCTTATCAGTAGTTCATTTCTTTTTGTTGCTGGGTAGTACTCAAGCATGCAAATATATCATGATTTGTCTTTCCAGTTTCCTATTGATGGACACATGGGTTGCTTTGAGTTCAAATTAGATTTCATTGCTCTTTGTAACATCTTTCCATTACTTTGAGTTGAGGGAAGGTTACAGAACAGTGTACTAAATTTTGGAATACTTTCCATTTGTTTAAAAAACATGTACAGGTTTTCCAGTTTTATTTTTTTGATAATTTCATAAATAGTTAATTTTAAAAAGTGATAGTCTCTAGAAACTTTCCTTACTCTGTCATTTTATCTGAACAATTAATGCCATATTAAACAAATACATCTCAAGTAAGCACTAAGAGCTTTAGAACTTAAAAATTTTAAATGCAGTAAAAATTGTCAGTTAAGAATAATTGAAACAAAATTGCAAATTAACTACATACAGGTATTATTTGAGTTATTTTATAATTTTGAGATATAATTTAGATTCAATAAAATGCACTGATTTGAAGGCACAGTTTAGTAGATTTTGGTAGCTGTATACATATATGTAACTACTGCCCAGATCAAGATAGAAAATAGATCCCATATCCTAAAAAGTCTCCTTTTGTCATTTGAAGTCAACCTCATTCTATGACCTCAACTTATATGCTTTCTGTAACTACAGATCGGCTTTTCCATATAAATGGAATAAGGTAGTATGTAGATACATTGAGTTTGTTATCATTGTGCTTGTGGGATCAGTTGCTCAGTCATCTCCAACTCTTTGCAAGCCCATGGACTGTAGCCCACCAGGCTCCTCTGTCCATGAGCTTTTTCAGGCAAGAATGCAGGAGTGGGTTGCCATTTCCTCCTCCAGGGGATCTTCCTGACTATTACTTTAGCATAAATTTGTTGTAACTTATCTTACATGCTATAAAATTCACTAATTTCAAGTGTACAATTTAACTGTTTTTTATAAATTTACCAAGTTGTGTAACCATCACCATAAATTAGTTGTAGAATATTCTCCTCACCCCAATAAGATCCATCATGCCCACAGTCTGTTCATCCCAAGCCCACCCTCTGTCCCACACCACCACTAATCTCCTTTATATCTCTATAGATTGGTCTTTTGTGGACATTTAGTATTAATCGAATTGTATAATATTGAGTTTCTTGTCTCTTGCTCCATTCACTTTAAGATTCACCCATGCTTTTAAGTATATTAATACTTTGCTCCTTTTTATTATTCAGTTTTCACTTATTTTATCAAAATGTACAGTATTTAGTTAACTTGCTTATCCATTCATCTTTTGATTGAGACTTGGGTTTTCCCAGTTTGGAAACTGGTTATTATGAATAACACGTTCATGAATACTTTCGCAGAGATGTGAGAAATATGTTTTCATTTCTTTTGGGTAATTACCTAGCAGTGAGATTGCTGGACCATTTGGTAAATATATATATAATTCATAATACACTGCTTCACGGGTTTCAAAAGTGGCTGCACAATTTTTCATTGTTCAAGCAATGTGTAAGAGCTCCAATTATTCCATATCTTCACCAACACTTTGTGTTCCTTTTTTAAAACTTTACACTCCAGCGGGTGTGCAATGGGATCTATATAATGACAAATATGTATCTATATAAAGGCAATCCCAATCAAAATCCTAGATGACTTTTTAAATAAACTATTAATAATAATCTGACTATAAAATGTATATGAAAAGGCAAAGAAACTAGAAAAGCTAAAACAATATCAAAAAAGGACAAACTTGCAGGACTTTTGGTATCTGATTTCAATACTTACTGTATAGATTCACCACAAGACAGTGTGGTGTTGGCATAAGGACAGACACAGATTAATATAGACAGAATAGAGTACCAGGAAACAAACCCACACATTTATGGTTATTGATCTTCAATATTCAAATATTTAAAATATTTGAATATTCATTTATTTATACTTATTGGGTATCTTTTACACACCAGGCACTATAATAAGCACTGGGAATAGGACTATTTACAAAGCATTCAAATATTTTTATCCTCCAGTAGTTTATACTCCACTTGGGGAAGGAAAAAATAAACAAAATAAATAAGAAAAATAAATACTATGTACAATAGTGATAAGTCCTTTGGGAAAAGTAAAAGCAGGAAAGGAAGATAAGGAGTGACAGGGATAAACAATTTTGTGATAGTTTAAGTGTTGTGGCCTGTGTAGCAAACCACCTGCATGCCATCCTGGGGAGAGGATGTGTGAACCTACTTTGAGGGTGGTCTTAAAGGAGTGAGTCCCTGTGAGAGTGAGCAGAGGACAGAGTCAGGAGTCCTGGCTCAGGAATACAGCCTTGGCCAGATCTTAGGATCTTATAACAACTGTAAGGAATTTGGCTTTGATTGCCTGATTGCTATTGAAGGGTTTTGAGTTCAGAGTTGATATTGTATGATTAAATGTTTTCAAAGAATTACTATGGGCTGAGGCAGTGAGAACTGTCCAAGACGGTAGAAAGGGCAAAGGGGAAGTGAGAAGTATGACCTAATCAAAGGTTAATCTAGAGTCACAGGAAGTAGCACAGAGAGACTCTAGAGGGAATGTTGGGGGAAAAACTATTAAAAAGAAACTAAAAGAGGATTATAAAAACACATAATCAGATAGTGTCAAAGGCTTTAAAGAAAGAATAAGAAGCACCAAGGCTAGAAGACCTTTTAATTTTAAGCATAAACTAAAGCATAAAGAAATTAGTAAATTTCTATAGCACAGTCTTGGGACCATGGTGGGACCATACTGGGTTTTCAACAAATAGAGATATGGTACAAACCACTTGCTTAAGAAATTTGCCAGTGAGAAGTTAGAGGACAGTGAGGGGAAGACAAAGATTGCTTTCAGGATAGGCTAGACCACAAAGGTCTACAGGCTGAGAAGAAAGGTTCAGTGTACTGGAAGCAACTTAGGATGACAGAAAGTTCAAGATTGGAAAAATGCTGGAGGGAATGGAGAAGTGGGGAATTGCTAGGGAACAAGTTTCCAAGAATCTCTTAGCCAGTTCCAGAAATTTCCTTAAAGGCACTGTTCCTTTTTACATTTTTGCAGTGTTTGACTTGTCCTCCTGCACTACCAATCCTACCCCGAATTGTCCCAGGTGACTAATAAGTCACGTCAACTAGGTTATCCCCATCTGCTTTACTCTTAACTGCAAGCTGTTCTTGCAGATCTAAATAGGATTCAAAACTTTCAGGAAGAGATACAAGTCATTCCTGTAGAAAACATTTGTTTTCTGGTTGAGATTCTCTCTGGACAGGACACTGTAACAGCGCTGTTCATAGCCTTTGCCCAGCGCTGTTTGAGCACCTCATCTGTGAGCCACTGGAGGTGCTGTTTTGCTTCCTGACACACATCTGGGCCTTGCTGTGCAGAGCAGCCTGGTTTCTAAGTAGGAGGTAGGCAGGAACAGCTGAGCAAGACTTGGGAATTTCACCCCCCACATACACATCCTTCTTTAATTTTTCCTTAAAAGGCTCACACCCAGTTTCATTTTCACACACAAAGGGGTCCTTTGTATTTCATTATGACCAAGTCCCAAAAGTAAATGTTTCCTTTAAAAAGAAAGTGGGTGTGGATGATGGTCGTTCAGGTGGAATGTGAGTAAAGATTTTGCCGCAGCAAACTGAACTCCAAAGAAAAATCCAATTATATTGAGCTCCCAATTTGACAACCATGCTTTAACTTTAATTATTTGTGCTTTATTTTGTTTTTTTCTTTCTGATCTGTAAGAAATTTTGTAAGTATTTTAAATTTTAACCATGTTGGAGAGAATTCTTAAGTCTCTGAAGTGAATTACACTGCTGAATGGAAGCAAATTATTCTTCATTATCCTTCATTTCAAATGTGAATGCTCAACTGCAATGTTCAAATATGTTTTAATATCACTATAATATGTGGAATGCATTTTTTACACGGGAACTATAAGCCAGTGACCTAACCGGATACAGCTCAATGGGACCACAGCAGACCGGTTCAAATAACCAAAGTAAATTAAAACACACGCTTTGGTTTCCTTTCCACTACTACACTTTTTTGGCTGACCACAGGAAGCATTAGGACTCTGCTTTTGCCAATTGTAAAGCAGACACATATTTGGAGTAAGCTAACTTGACGTGCTACTTTTCACATTCTTCAACTCCACTGACAATATATTCCCATTCCAAAAGTTACTGTTTTCCCTGAAGGACTCATGCTCTTCCTTCAGTCTTTCCTTCCATCAAAACCTCCTTTTGGGAAAGGGTCTTAAGAATACAAACGTATACATAATCAGTAAGTATCTAAGTGTTACACGTCACAACACCTTCTGCAATGAAAATGGAAACACAGTAAAAAGCAAAGGAATGAAACTTTAAGCAATTTCAGATGGCAACCAGCATAAGCTTTCTTTTCTTGAGCAAAGACAACTTTCTAGTACCTTTGAAAATGCACATCAGCAACTTCCTACTCTGGACAGTCTTAAGTATAGGAAGACTTGTAGACAAGCATTTTCATCTGAAAAAATTCATTGATTCAGTGAATATTTACTGGATCTTTTTTCCTGTGGCTTTTAGTTTTTCTCCCCTGAGGCCCTCATACCATGATACATGCACACACACAGATGCCAACTTCAGAAACACGTTTCATTAAAAACTACTTATACTGTACAATGTGTTCTGATATTTTCTACTCTGTTGATTTTTTTAAATGTTCATCATATCTCAAAACCAGATTCTATGACCTAGTTTTTAAGAGCAGTGTAGAATGTTTGGACCTTGTATTAGGCATTCAGAAGGCACTTTCAACCTTCACTGTAGCTGCAGTTAAGCACAGGAGATATTTGAGAAGTAAGCAAATAACTATAATTTGTAGTATATTCTATGAAGGTAACCAGGATGGAATTCTGATAAAGTTAGGAGACCTAATTTGTAAAGAGTGGTCAAAGAAGACCTCTTTGAAGCAGTAGTAAGTTAAGCTGAGACCCAAAAGATGAAAAAGAGACAAACATACCAAGGGCAGGGGGAACAGCATTCCTGGGAGAGGCGACCACATTCCACTAGGCTGGAAGGAGCCTTTTGAAGAACTGGCAGGAGGCCAGTGCATCTCCCTGTAGTGAGAGAGGAGAAGGGGTTAGGAAATGAAGTTGGAAAGAGAGGCAGCGGCATAGCACGCAAGGGTTTGTAAGCAATAGTGAAGAGTTTGTATTTATTTCTAAGTATAGTGGGGTTGAGTAATTTTTGAATTGTGATAAATCAGGCTATGCAGCTAAAGTTATTGTAAATCATTCTTTGACCTTGGTTGTTGAAGATTCCATATCACATTTTCAAAATCTTACCAAGTTCCAAGAAAACTGACTGACTTTCCAATGCTTTTGGAGGCAGCATGTACAAAGTAAGCTCACGCAGCCAATGAATAAATGGAAGAATTCCCTTTGGGAATGGAAATAACAATAGTGCAAACTCAAATTCAAGTGCATTTGAGACAATTTCCATTGTAAAGGAACAAGTTTTTGTTGTTTGCTTGCTTGTTTTTCATTGCTGCATAAAATTTTTCACATCAAATCTTTCTAATGTGGCACACAGTTGGCTAATCACAAATTTCCATCTCCCCAACTTGCATATGGACAGCTGTGCCTAAAATAATAGGTGAAAGATTACATTTGCCAGTTCTCTTGGTATTCCCATTTTATGGCTTTTGTGGGAATGCAGTTCAAGCTTGCCTGCTATTTTATTTAATACACCTCCTTGTAAATTCCAGCTGTTGACCATGTAATTAATCCTGTATGGAAAAATATCGGCATTTGTTCCTGCAATACCTGAGCTTCATCCCAACAGAATTATATTCATCATAGCCCTTTCCATTACCCTACAGCTGTTCCTTAGAACTATTTTATGTGCCACACAATTAGTGTACACCAGGATTCTGCTCCCAATTTCAGCACAGTTATTCTGAACTATGACTTTCATTTATTCTTCTTGGTTTCAAGTCACTGAAATCTGTCATTTGAAGTAACAAGCATGTCCTATGTTACTCCTAGAAAAGCTTAGTGCTTAACTTGTTAACTGACTATAGTGTGTGGTCACTAGAATAAGCATGGTGTTCAATCTTGAAAATTATCACTGAGATAAGAGATAGTCTTTGACATTTATCCTTGGCCACAGGATTCTCTCATTAGGTCCTTTTTGGCTTTCTGTGCTACATCTTATCTTTCTTAGTCATTCATCTTTGTGAGCTCTGCTTTTTATAAATATATGGAGAGTTGTTTTTCTTTATTACATCAAAATAAAAATGACTGAGAATTTCAAGCATGACCCTTACAGAAGTATTTGCCTTTTATAGGGAGCCAAGTTTTAAGATAAAGGGAAAACTCACCTACTTTTTGTCCAGAAGGTGACTAAACAAAGCTCTATTAAGTTAGGCCATACCTGACATGTCATCTTGTAATTAGAACCTATACAACATGTATAAGGGCATCTCCGTTCATTACAACATGCTGTCTGAAATAAGGATGATACCTAGATTATCGGTATTGATCTGATGGCAAAATAAATCCTCAAACATTTTCAAAAATTGATAGAAGATCATCAGCTTTGCAACAATGTTCGGAAATCAAGTTTTTTAATAAGCCCAAAGAAGAAAGGACTAATTTTTTAAATTAATATTATCTGGAAATTTATCGTAGGATCTGGCAAATACACATACTAATGAAGAAATGGATTGAGGACACAATTATGAAAGTAAATCACACATTTGACTGGTTATATTTTCTTTAGGACAGAGATGAAGAAGATAAATTATCAACCCAAATATGAATAGATTTTAATGTATTTTTGTAATATATAAAGTTGAAAACTGATAAAATCTTAAAAGTTAGTTAGCAAATTAAATCTAGTATACATGGGAATTTGTAGTGAACATAATTTTATGGTTGGAAAAGAAAGTAAAAAAATTCTGTAAATTCCACTGGAGTGAAAATTTTAAGGAGATAATGTTGACAAAAATTTCTTACGAACTGGCTAGTTTGTCATTTCCTCTAGGATATTCAAAGGTCCACAGAATGTCTCTGTTAGCCATAACACAAATAGAAAAAAAAGGAAACAGGTATCGGTATAAGAATATATTTATTTCTTCAACTAATATATTTGATGATTTACTATATTTAACATCAGAAATGTATACAAGTAAACTAGACATGTCTTAAAAAGTTGGTCATGGTGTTGCAGGAAAAAGGGGACCCCTTCCAGGGTCTGAAAGTGGGCTCTTGCCTAACACTCGGAAATGAATTGTCAGAGGAGACATGTGTGCTGACAAAGCCAAGATATTTTACTAGAAAGGGTGCCTGGATGGAGAGCAGTAGGATAAGGGAATCCAGAAGAACTGCTCTGCCACATGGCTGCAGTCTCGGGTTTTATGGTGAAGGGATTAGTTTCCAGGTTGTCTTTAGCCAATCATTCTGGCTCAGAGTCCTTCCTGGTGGTGCATGCCTTATTTACCCAAGATGGATGCCAGAGAGGATTCTGGGAGGTGGTCTGACATGTCATGTCTCCTTTTGATCCTTCCTGAACTCTTCCAGTTGGTGGTGGCTTATTAGTTCCTTGTTCCTTACCAGGACCTCCTACCATAAAACAACTCATGCAAATAGTTACTATGGTGCCTGGCCAGGGCGGAAGGTTTCAGTCAGTGTGCTTCCCCTAACAATGGTAGGGAAGAAAATACAAATATGAATGATTAACAAAATATAATAAATTAAGTAAATCTATACACTGTAGTCGGAGAAGGCAATGGCACCCCACTCCAGTACTCTTGCCTAGAAAATCCCATGGACGGAGGAGCCTGGTAGGCTGCAATCCATGGGGTCGCTAAGAGTCGGAGACGACTCAGCAACTTCCCTTTCACTTTTCACTTTCATGCATTGGAGAAGGAAATGGCAACCCACTCCAGTGTTCTTGCCTGCAGAATCCCAGGGATGGTGGAGCCTGATGGGCTGCCGTCTATGGGGTCGCAGAGTCGGACACGACTGAAGCGACTTAGCAGCAGCAGCAGCAGCATACACTGTAGTATACCTAGTATATTACTTGTGGAATATTATCATTATCACCCACATCAAATGATTCCCTTATTAGTTTTAGAGAATTATCAGAATTATACATACCAGTATTGATGTGCATTAAAAACTATACTTCCTGACACTGTTATAGAATCTTTGTTTTTGTATTGCAAGTTGATTCATATTTTTTGGATTGGGATAGGACTAAAATTTTATAAACATTTTCCTTCAAAATATAAGAATATAAATTATAGCCATTTTCATATATTTTTAAACACTGAAAACCAGTTAGTACAGGTTTAGATATGAGACATCTGGAAGACAGCTTTAGAACAAAGTCTATCCCAAATGTTATCTCATCTATAGAGAAAGCCATCAGCAGTTTTACCACAGTGAAGGCAGGGCCCACAGGGCAGAAGGCCAGCTTAAGCAAGGCTATGGTGTAAATGGTTTTTCAAGGTTTATCCAACTAAGATACGTGTATAGTATGCATAAAATTATTAGTTACGGATGTATCCTTCACACTGTTGCTGATTTTGTAAAAGGCTCCTAGTCCTCATGAATCTCAGAGAAAGTCATTACTTTACACCCCTGCTTGCATTTCCCCCTCTGCAAACAAATGGTTGGAAGGGACTCCACTCTGTAGACTGCCTTTTATCCTCACACTATTTCTCAATTTTCAGCATCTAGGTTGAGAGCAACTTAAACTGGAATTTATTTACTTTTATGTAAATATAGAAAAAATAATCTTTTCTTATTAAAAAAAAAGCTAGAAAATTATTTTCTTTACTGCAAATTAACAAATTAACTGTTGTCTGTCAAAAAGTGGTGCTAGGAAAGCTGGATAGCCACACGTAAATCTAAGAAGCTAGAGCACACCTTCTCACTATATACAAAAATAAACTTAAAATGGCTTAAAGACTTAAACATAAGACACAACACCATAAAACTCCTAGAAGAGAACATAGGCAAAACACTCTCTAACATAAATCGTAGCAATGTTTTCTTAGGTCAGTCTCCCAAGGCAACAGAAATAAAAGCAAAAATAAACAAATGGAACCTAATTAAACTAACAAGCTTTTGCATAGCAAAAGAAACCATAAACAAATGAAAAGACAACCTATACACTGGGAGAAAATATTTGCAAATAATGTGATCAACAAGGGCTTAATTTCTAAATATATAAACAGCCATGCAATTCAACAATAAAAAACAACCCAATCAAAAAATGAACATCTAAATAGATATTTCTCCAAAGAAGACATTGCACGCCCACGGGTGCCAAGTCGCTTCAGTCGTGTCTGACTCTTTGCAACCCCATGGACTGTAGCCCACCATGCTCCTCTGTCCATGAAATTCTGCAGACAAGAATACTGGAGTGGGTTGTCATTTCCTTTGCAGGGGATCTTCCCAACCCAAGGATCAAACCCACGTCTCTAATGTCTCCTGCATTGCAAGTGGGTTCTTTACCAACCACTAGCGCCACCTAGGAAGCTGCTGATAGGAATATACTGTTGGTAGGAATGCAAATATATCATGTATGTATGTACACACACACACAATGGAATACTGTGCTATGAGTTCAGTTGCTCAGTCGTGTCTGAGTCTTTGTGACCACATGGACTGTATACATGGTATATATGTATACACACATGGACACACACAATGGAATAGTACTCAGCCATAAAACAGAATGAAATAATGCCATTTGTAGCAACAGGGATGGACTTAGAGAGTATCATACCAAGTGAAGTAAGTCAGAAAGAGGAAGACAAATACTATATGATATCATTTACATGTAGAATATAAAATATGACAAAAATGAACTTTTCTCCAAAACTCAAAACAGACTCACAGATATAGAGAACAGACTTGTACTTGCCAAGTGGGTAGGGAAAAAAGGATTGAGAGTTTGGGGTTAGCAGATAGAAACTATTATATATAGTATGGATAAACAACAAGGTCCTCGTTTATAGTACAGGGAACTATATCCAATATCCTGTGATAAACCATAATGGAAAAGAATACCAAAAAGAATACATATAACTGAGTCACTTTGCCATACAGCAGAAATTAATACAACATTGCAAATCAACTGAAGTTCAGTAAAATTTAAAAACAAACTACTCTTGTCTAGGATGTCTACTGGCTCTGGACTCTCACCCCCTTAATGGGCCAGTTGAGTTCTCTAAAGACCCACAAACCCTAGCTCCAGGACTAATGCCAATGAGGACTAGGGAGAAGAAAGAATGAGCAGTGGGATGATCCCTAGAATATTATCGTCTATCACCTTTCTCTACACCAAGCATTCCTCTCTTTGCTTATAAGCAATCTGCCAGAAATGGGAAGATATTTTTCTTCTTCCAAATGAGAATGCCTTGCCATGAAAGGAATGTTACACTGGGTGGTTGATTGAAGCTGAAACTTCAGCTAGTATATAGTTCAGCTGGAACTATAATTATATACATTAAATTGTAATACGGTTTGTGGTAAGAGGCTTTCTAAATAACAAACAGCTAATTCACAATGGAATTTTTGGAACACAGTTCAAAATAATACCCATGGAAATGCTTTTCTTCACTCAACAAAGAGCCTGCGTTAGGTTGCTTAAGATCCCATTATAGTCAAGTAAGATGGCAGCTGCAGTGTCTCATAGTTTGCTCTTCTCTTTCAAAGCCACATCTGTAGCCAAGAATACATCTTCTGGCTGAGGCATACTGAGGGCAATTGCTTGCCCTGCTTCCCCAAACTCAGCTTGCACCTCACCCCTCTGGGAGGGAGGGATGCAGGGCTACCACACATAAACACTTTATACTTTTCCTTCTCTTTCAATCTACTTCTCTAGGACCATCTTCCACAGTTAAGTGCAAAGCCTTCCAATTTTGTGTTGATCAGAAGTGGGTTGGCCAAAGTGGTTATGCATAAATCAAAGTTTAATAATCACCCACATATGTACATGCCATCTATCTACTTTCAATTTTCTGCTGTCAACAAAATTAAAAAGTAATGTTAAATTTTTCATTTTCCTAAAAGTAATGCTGATACATACCTCTTCTGTTTTCTATGAAGGAGAATTTTGATCTGATGAAACCATAAAAGTCAAAATTTCTTGTGGAGAATACTGGCTTAATTCATATTCTAACTTTAATACTATTATTTTCTTAATTTTATGTCCACCTCCAGGAATTTCTACTGAGACTTTGTGACTCACATTTATTTTTCTGATGCTATTTGTGGTCAAATCTACATCATTCCAACCTCATAGTTGTTCTACTATCTGTTAAGAGACATTTCTCAATTATTTTAAAAAAAAATTCTCTATACATGACTTATACAGTCATGATAGTAAATAAACAATCTTTCAAAATTAGAAACAATAAAATTGGTTAAATACAAATAAGCATAAGAAAAGGTTCACACATAGGACGAGAAAGAACAATGTGAGGCATAGGATATGAACCCAGGGTTTGGGAAAGTAAATTTTTAAAATGCTGCTGCTGCTGCTGCTGCTGCTAAGTTGCTTCAGTTGTGTCCAACTCTGTGTGACCCCATAGATGGCAGCCCACCAGGCTCTGCCATCCATGGGATTTTCCAGGCAAGAGTACTGAAGTGGGTTTCCATTTCCTTCTCCAATAATTTTTAAAATATGGTTGTTCAAAAGATGTATATGTACAGTTTTAGTAAGGGAAATAAGAAGACAATGAGAGTAGGATACTTCATCATTTGGGAATTCTGAAGAAATACAGGAAAAACATTAGAAATTCTGGAAATTTGGAAGAATTCTCCATTTGTACAGTGGAGAGTTGAGGCTGTGGGGACAGAAAGGGAACTGAGAAGTAAGAGTCCTTGGGGACTGGGGCTTTCCAATCTTTCTGTGTTTTCATCTGGAATACATTATTGCAAGATCCTTCCACACTAAATCCAGAATCCCCTTTCAGAGCTTTAAACCCTATCTGCTTTCTACTAAGAAAACTACTGTAAAGTTTTCAATTAATTTTAAAGAACTGTAGTTTTAGGTTACTTGGAGAAATTGTTTTTTATTGAAGACAGACAAGCAGAAAGTCTAGAAAATATCTTAGATACACATATGCAGGAAAAATGTATGAACATTGAGAGGAAAGTGAACAAATGGATTGGAAGGAATGTCAAGATCATGAAAGACATTTTCAATTCTATTAATGTTATTCCATGGATTTTAGGCAATAAATCAGAACTTTTAAAATGAACTCTCTTGAATATTGTTTCCGTGCCACTACTGGTTGCTTAGTTTATTCAGTCTTTAAAAATATCTTCCTAATCCATCTGTTTTTCTCCCACTCCACAGCCTACCCTGGGCTTAGCCACTATGTTGGCTTTCCTGCAAGGACTTCCATAGGTTCCTTACTGCTCTACCAGCATCCACTCTGACTTCTTCTAATACCAGAATAAAATTTCAGAACAATAACAAAAATGTTACTAGTAACAATGATATCCTACTATTCTTACACCAAAATTCTTCATTGGCCTCACATCATCCCTCTCTGACCTTGGTTGCTGCAGCTTTAAAACCTCCTGCATTATCTTACTGTAACCACTCTGGCCTACAGATTTCTCATCCTTCCTCCTTGCTCAGACCTCCCCAGCAGTCAGAGGAACCCTTCTCACCCCTGTCTCTTCTCATCATGTTAACTTTTTCTCACTTGTTAGATCCCAAATCAAAAACACTTTGCCTCAGAGAGAACCTCCTAACTATCTCTCAGACGATATCAGAAAACCTTGGAGTATTTCACATTTCCCAGTTTTGTTTTGTTTTTTTCCTTCATACTAATTTAAGTTTGTCTTTATATTTCCCTTCACGTGATCCTTGTCTAACTGCTTTCCTTTTCAATAGACTATCCATAAGGGAAGAGACTGTCTTATTCACAATTTATATCCCCCAAATATAATACACCTGATATTTGATAAGTTGAATAAATGAAGAAAATAGAATAGATTTATGAATCTCACTACTGTACAAATTTTTAAAATACCCTCTTTCCATTCAATGACTACTTTTTGGATAATATTGAAATATCATTTAGAAATTCCATAAAGGGTATTTTTTGGTCAACTTTATTGATTTCAAAGAACATCCCCTTTTTCATTTTTAGTTTCAGTTCAGTCACTTGGTTGTGTCTGACTCTTTGCAACCCCATGGACTGCAACACGCCAAGCTTCCCTGTCCATTACCAACTCCCAGAGCTTACTCAAACTCATGTCCACTGAGTCAGTGATACCACCCAACCAGCTCATCCTCTGTCATCCCCTTCTCTCACCTTCAATCTTTCCCAGCATCAGGGTCTTTTCAAATGAGTCAGTTCTTCGCATCAGGTGGCCAAAGTATTGGAGTTTCCGCTTCAGTGTCAGTCCTTCCAATGAATATTCAGGATTGATTTCCTTTAGGGTTGACTGGTTGGATCTCCTTGCAGTACATGAGACTCTCAAGAGACTTCTCCAACACCACAGTTCAAAAGCATCAATTCTTCGGTGCTCCGCTTTCTTTATGGTCCAACTCTCACATCTGTACACAACTACTGGAGAAACCATAGCCTTGACTAGACAGACCTTTGTTGGCAAAGTAATGAATGTCTCTGCTTTTTAATATGCTGCCTAGGTTGGTCATAGCTTTTCTTCCAAGGAACAAGCATCTTTTAATTTCATGACTGCAGTCACCATCTGCAGTGATTTTGGAGCCCCCAAAACAGTCTCTTACTGTTTGCATTGTTTCCCCATCTATTTGCCATGAAGTGATGGGATCAGATGCCATGATCTTAGTTTTCTGAATGTTGAGTTTTAAGGCAACTTTTTCACTCTCTTCTTTCACTTTCGTCAAGAAGCTCTTTAGTTCCTCTTTCTTTCTGCCACAAGAGTGGTGTCATCTGTATATATGAGGTTATTGATATTCCTGCCAGCAATCTTCATTCCAGCTGTGCTAGAGTGAGTTAAAAATATCCTTCATGAAATTTTTGATTTGGGATAGATAAATCCAAACATGACTGAAAATTTATTTAGACCACTTGGTTTCTTTTTCAACCTAAAGTCTTAATTTAAATATTAGTTCCTCTAGAGAAACTGTCTGGGTCCTTCAGCTAAGACAAGTACCCTTCTCATGTAAAACCAAAATTGATATTCCTTGTGGGCAGGTGACTTCACATAAGATTCAGGAACAAAGCATCCTTCCACCTTGAGTATTCATCATCATGGTGACCTCATGGTCATTTAAATGCAACCAGTCAATAGGCAAACAGAGCCTGGAGAAGCTATTCTTGCTTTTTAAATGACACACACTTCTTCCTATATTTCCATTGGTGAGAACCTGTTACATGGCTACACCCTACTTAGAAGGAAGATTGGGAATACAGCCCAGGAAGAAGAAGAAACAGGGCTGGAGAGCTCCAAGAATTATCTCCCTATCTGATCTCAGGGACCTAAGCTTTATTAAATATCCATTAAGATCTATGTGTACTCTGTACCATGGAGTCATCCTAAAAAAAAAAAAAAGAAAGTAAGTGAAAGTCGCTCAGCCATGTCCAATTCTTTGTGATCCCATGTACTGTAGCCCAACAGAATCCTCTGTCCATGGAATTCTCCAGGTAAGAATACTGAAGTGGGTTGCTGTTCCTTCTCCAGGGATCTTCCCACTCTGTGCAACCCCATAGACGGCAGCCCACCAAGCTCCCTGTCCCTGGGATTCTCCAGACAAGAACACTGGAGTGGGTTACCATTTCCTTCCCCAACTCGTGAAAGTGAAGTTACTCAGTCGTGTCCAACTCTTAGTGAGATGCGGCTCACCAGGCTCCTCCGTTCATGGGATTTTTTCAAGCAAGAGTGCTGGAGTGGGGTGCCACTGCCTTCTCCGAACCTAGGGATAGAACCTAGGTTTCCTTTATTGCAGGCAGAGTCTTTACTGTGTGAACCACTAGGCAAGCCCTGTGGAATGAGTAAATCATCCTGGTATTTTTATATAATACTGTTTATCATGGTGATATCAAGGCAGCTCCAATAAAAGTTAAATTTGAAACCGATGCCCCAGAGTTTTAGTAAATTTGCATCAAGCCTTCCTGCTAACCTCCAAGTCAGTCAGAATCACTGCAACATGTGCCTCCTAGATGATCATCCAGTAGCTAGAGCAGAGCGCTTTTAGACCTAAGACTCCTGCACCCTGCCCCATCACTGCCTGCCCACCCAAGTTGCTTGACTGAGGATAAGGCCTATGTGTGGACATCAGCAACAGCAAGGATGAAGGAAGGAGATCTTGCACTCTGTCTGCAGGAGAGGGTTTGGTGAGAGAATTCAACAATGACTGAGTCAGAAAAGTAAAAATAAGAAGGTGTGTCCATAAACTGCTACAGAGGAAAAGTAACCTCTTTAAAGGTCTCTCCAACTCTGCCTTTTGTAACTGCCTTTGTCTTGATTCTAGATAATTCTTTATGGATTTTTTAAAATAGTTCAGTTGAAAGAAATGAAAGTATTTTAAAACATTATGCCTGTCTTTTCTTATAAGCAAAGAAAATATACAACATAAGAGTAAAATATTTATAGAAGAATAATAAATCATAAGCCAGAAACATCTAAAATTATATTTAAGTAAGCAAGCTATCATCTCTCCATAAGCCATTTCACCTTCCATAATTATAGTCTCCATTAGTCACTTCATTGTACCAATCATCTAAGCAAGAAACAATGGAAGACATATCTTAATTACCCTTGACTCAATTATATCCAGTCTATCAACATGTGATATTTAGTCTACATACTACATATTTCTTTACTGATCACCTTCTCTATATCATGTTATCTAGAATACAGCCCAGTTTTTGGGCTTCTCACAAAGACACATGTGACCATCACACCCTACTTCTCAAAGCTCCAGGCTACTCTGCACTCTCCTAATGCTTTGAGCATGCCTCCATTTATAACCAACATTGCTAAGCCCATCACAGTCCTTGTCTATAAAACAGAAAGTAATAATAGGATTTAAGCTATTGCGCATGTGTGCTCATATGCTTCAGTCATGTCTGACTTTGTCCATAAGATTATCCTGGTAAGAATACTGGAGTGGGTTGCCCTTTCCTCCTAAAGGGAATCTTCCCAACCCAGGGACTGAACCCATGTCTCCTGTAGCTCCTCATTGGCAGGCGATTCTTTACTGCTGAGTCACCTGGGCTTCCCTTTAAGCCATCGGGCTGTTATAAATTTTAAATGACAGTGCTTGAAAAGTTCTTATCACTTTGTCTTACAGTTACTTATGGTATTTCTTATGTGCCTAAGTACTACCAAACATTTGGTTTTTTAGTTTGTCTATGTGTGTGTGTGTGTGTGTGTGTGTGTATTAGTTGTTCAGTCATTTCTAACTCTTTGCGACCCCATGGACTGTAGTCCACCAGGCTCCTCTGTATGGAATTCTCCAGGCAGGAATACTGGAGTGGTTTGCCATTTCCTTCTCCAGGGGATCTTCCTGACCCAGAGATCAAACCCACGTCTCCTGCAGCTCCTGTATTGCAAGCTGATTCTTTACCTGTTGAGCAATCAGGGAAGCCCCTAATATCTACTAACATACCCCATTAATACTGTAACTAGTAATCACAAAAATTATATATGTGCAGTGTTGGAGAAATATAGTTATTATGATAGCTTTCTCTCATATATGAGTAGACTCTTTTCTTTTCAGATAGTATTATTTCTCCATTTTAGTAGAATATATACTTTCAAGTAATTTCTTTTAAAAAATGCAATTTAAATTTCAGGATGGAGTCTTTTGTAGAGAAACAAATACATTCTCCCACTGCTATTCACAGGTGTATCTCTCAAGAATATTCAAATCAGTCAACCAGGACTCCTCAGTTGAAAAGCTCAAAGTTTGTTTAATGTGCAAAACCTCAGAACTATTGTTAAAATTCCAAGCAAACTAGAAGTTATTTGAGCCAGAAATGACACAATTGTATACAGACCTCCAAACCAGTGGTTCTTCCCTAGAGTACTTTTAATCATTCTAAGAGAAAATAGTTTTATTTTAAAAAGCTTAAAACTTGGAACTGTACAGTGTTGGGAAAAAGGACTGACAAAGTGACCTGCAAAGTGAACTCTTCGCCTGCAAGTGACCACCAGGGGCAAAGCTTCCAGAAAGCTTTTAAGTCTATAAATGGAAAAATCTGGAATCATAGGTACCAGAAATATACAGTGCCTTAAGATCAGTTTTATATGATTATTATTTTTGAATTTGAATCAGAAAAGCCTCTGTTTTTTAGTAGTTAGGAACTTCAAGAACTGAGAAGTGAATACTCAGTCTGACTATCTTAGTTTAAGTATCTTATAATAAAAAGAGGCACAAGATCCCAATAAAAGAACTAAAAGAATTTTTTCTCCGCAACTTGAAAATTTTATTCTAAATGTTTTACAGAAAAATAAACAATAAACAATAGTATCCAGGGAAACAGACAAAGAGCAATAGAGGATTGACAAAACTAGGTACTAAGTTATACCACAAAATATCAGAAAGAAAAATGGTATTGTACTCAGTATGAATAACAAGGTAGACCAAAACAACAAAGTAGAAATTCCAGAACTAGACTCAAATACATATGGGAAATAAAAATATGATAAACCAGGCTTTTCATATCAATAAGCTTTGATGCACTTTTAAATAACTGGTTTTGGAACAAGTGAATAGCCACTTAGAGAAAGATATAGCTGGACTGATCCCTCACTATATACTCCAAGAAAAACTCCAGAAAAGAATACAAATATATATATATATATTTTAAAGAAAACCATATAGAATATGATATGAAAACATGAGTGAATTGTCTTATTACTTTCAACTAGGGAAGACTTCTCTAAATATATAAATTCCAAAAGCCATATGAGAAGACTGACAAAGGAAAACACATAATATTAAAAACTTATACATGTCAAGAATTGGGGAAAAATAGTATAAGAAAATTGAAAGACAAATAACACATTGAAAAAAAAAACTTGCAACAACTATCAGATAAAGGTAAATTTTCCTGATATGTGAAGAGCAACTAGAAATTGAAAAAAGACCAAAAATTACTGACCAAACTATGAAGGAAAGATTTGAACAGAGTAAATAAGAGGAAAAAAATGCCCCTTAATTACATTAAATGATGCTCAATCTCACTCATATTAAGAAATGTAAAATAAAACTATACAGCAAGGTACCATTTCTTATTTATCAACTTGGCAGAAAAAAGCTCATATTGTTGGTGGGAAACAGAATGATGCTACTTCTATGCAGAAGAAATTTACCACCTCTAATAAAATTCCAGATATTATCTTTAGTTGTGGAAAACCCACTTCCAATAATTTATTCTACTGATATGTCTTCGCAAGTATGAAATCACGTATACACGAGTATATTCACTGCAACATGGTTAATAAGAGCAAAAGACTGGGGAAAAAAAACAAGTCTCTAGCAAAAAAAAAAAAAACCCAAGTCTTTAGCAATAAAATATTAGTTGAATAAATTCTGATACAGTCACTCAGTGCAATACCAAGCAGTTTTCAAAAAGGAAGATCTGCATGCACTGATGTGGAGAGATTGCCTTCATATATTCTTAAGCAAATATATGCAAGTACAGAGGAGTATCTATCTGATGCTATATTTTGTATAAGAAGGAAGAAAAATGCAATGAGTATTTGCAAAATGAAACAATGAAAAGGTAAACAAGAAACTAATAAAATTATTTATCTGTAGGGAAAAGGTCACAGAGTAAGATGGAGAGGTTAAGCAAAAGAAAGAAATTAATCAATATATAGTTGAGTAGTAATGTCAGCATCAGGGGTGCCACCCTCTATGCAGTCAAAAATCCACATATAACTTATAGTTGGCCCTCCTTATGTACAGGGCTTTCCAGGTGGCATTAGTGGTAAAGAACCTGCCTGCCAATACACAAGATGAAAGAGATACGGGTTCCATCTTGTGTTAGAAAGATGCCCTGGAGAAGGGCATGGCAACCAACTCCAGTATTCTTGCCTGGAAAATTCCAAGGGCAGAGGAGTCTGGCAGGCTATAGTCCATTGGGTCACAAAGAGATGGACATGACTGAAGTGACTCAGCATGTTTGGTATCATGGTTTCTTATATCCTTGGTTCTGTGGTATTTGCAGATTCACCCACCCGTGATCATGCAGTATAGTACTGTAGTATTCACTACTGAAAAATATCTGTATATAAGTGAACCTTTGTAATTTCAACCAGTGTGGTTCAAAGGTCAATTGTAGAGGGCAAGGGAATAAAAATCCAAGGAGCAGGAATGAAAGCAAAACACTGCGTGTGTGTGTGTGTGTGTGTGTGTGTGTATGTCTATACAATTTTAACTTTTGATTCATGAAAATGCATTAGCTGAAAAAGTTTAAACTAATTATAAAACAATTCCCTAAAACTGAAATTAATTGTCTACTGATAGTCTAAAAGCAATGTCAGCTGAATGAGTATCCATAACATCCAGATTTTAAACTCTTTTTTCATCTTCAGAAAGATCAGATTTTGGGGGGAAAATTTTAATTTGAAAATTGGGATAAAGAATAAAGAAGGCCTTATGTGAGCCTGGAACACATTTTTGTGTGTGTGTCAGAAATAAAGAAGGTTTCCAAAATCGGGGGTTATGGGGGAGGTCACACTGAGTGAAGCTACAGAAGAGCTAGTTTGAAAGTTGTCACACTAGCCAAAACTGTGGATAAAACAAGTAAAATAAAATGACAATTTAACTGATTGGTAGTGGGGTAGCTATGGAAGGCTTCACACAAAAATGTTGACTTTCGAGTAAAGATCTGTAAGAGGAAACTTGTACGTTAATATCTGAGAGAAGAATATTCTAAACCCAGAAAGATAACATCAAGGGGTCTAAACTAGGAAGGTAAATAGAATCTTGCAAAGCCAGTGTGGCTGGAGTATAAGGAATCATAGGGAGGCTAGTGAAAGATGACATCAGGAGCAATAGTCGGTCCAGATCACAGAAGAACATATGGCATTGGCTTAATGGCCAGCTAACAATGACGCCCTGATGGACACTAGAAAGATGGAGGCCCTTGTTATGCTGTGACCAAGCATCTTAACAACTGACACTTCTATTACTTGGAAAGTCAACTACCTTTGAATCTTTGGTTCAAAGGTGAGAAAGTTAGAAAAATGTTAAAAGTGTGGTTGATTTTTACTAGATGCAGATAGCAATATTTCAGATGAAAGAATAAGCTCAGGCAAGAACTGGCTGTTTAGAAGCAGCAATAAAAGGAAATAGAGGGTTGTGGCCTCATAATGCTTGCAAAGCTCATAGCTACCAACTCAAAACATAGGAAATACAAATAAAAAGCCCTTAAACAACACAGCCCCATTGAGACTCAACTCTGTGGCAATGATCAGATTAAGGGAATGGTCTTCTCTCTTAAACTAATGACTTCAGATCTGGTGACATTCTGTGGAGAGAGTGGCCTAGAAGCAAGGAAGCAGACACTGGGCTTGACCAATATGTCTAGGGAAGTTTGTGGGTAAACTAATGATAACAAATCAACCCAAAGCCTACTAACTTTTCAAGGGAATTGTAATGACAAAATAAAACAAACCTCAACTGAAAAGCAGTTTGAGTTTTAGGGCCAAAAAACAATTCTTGGGGTTCCAACTGTGTGCCAGAATGGAGTGGGCTACAAAAGTTTTACAGCCCCAGAATTGATAGTCCCTTAAATCCACTTCAGTTGTGGCCATGGAAGATAATAGGAAAGGACAAACCACCCAGAAAGTGGAACCAGAGTTCACAAAGAACAATGAACAAAAGCATTCCTACCAGAGAGCAAACTAGCTTTAAGAGAGGAACTCCAGTCACCAGGGGTCACAGCACGGACAATGCTCACCCCTCAGGCTTTCATCATGGCTGTGAATCTCTCTTTTCAAAGCACAAATTTGAATTGTAATCATCTTGTCCCTGCTTAGACATTGTGTTGTGTGTGTATGTGTGTGTGTGTGTGTGTGTGTGTTTGTGCCGGAGGATGAATTGGAAGGGTAGGGATCATAAATCTGTCTTTAGCCTATAGGCCTCTAGAGCTATGTTTAGACCTAATGAATAGTACTATGCAGCACCTAGAGATCCAGACCTTTAATGGATGCAGTAAACGAGTGGGACTGTTGGTTATTCCCTCCTGGTGAGGATGAGTGTATGGGGAGAACAAAAAAGAGAGTGAGTTGGTGCCAGAGCAAAGACTAGGACAGAGACTAGTTAGCTATTCACTAACTAATCACCTTCTTCCTGGGTACTCTCCACCAGACTTAGCTTTCTCAGTCTCCCTTCCCACCTCAGGAAAACATTTTTAATGATCCTATTCTCTCTTTGCTGTCTGCCACTAGGATTTTGACCTCAACAGTGTCCTTAGAAATCATATGGTGAAGACAGCAGAGCATACACTGTCCTGAATCTGTGAATGATCACACAGAGCAGAACTCCCTCTGTACTACCATCCTCTGAATAAAAACAATCCACTGAGATCTGCACTTTAAATTTATAGGAACTTGTAGAGAATAATTTAGGAGCTAAAATTTTTAAGGAAGGAAGGGATATGTCCCTGATAAAGGGGAAACAGATAACTGAATTTAGTTCAAGGAGTAAATGGTATAATCTGATGATGTGTGATTCAAAGATAGAGGGGTCTATGAAAAAGAAATCTAGGAAAAACCCCATGCAACCTGCAGGCCTAATGATGTGAGATGCGTGAAAAGAAAATATCCCTCCTTGGAGAGATCCCACTCTTGGAGGGCACAAACAGAACCTTGTGCTCACCAGGACCCAGGAAAAAGGAGCAGTGACCCCACAAGAGACTGACTGAGACTCGCCTGTGAGTGTCCAGGAGTCTCCAGCAGAAGTGTGGACCAGCAGTGACCTGATGCAGGGTTGGGGGCACTGAGTGTAGCAGTGTATGCATGGGTCCTATTGAAGGAGGTCACCATTATCATCATTACCTCCACCATACTTTGGCCTCAGATCAAATAACAGGGAAGGAACACAGCTCTGCCCATCAACAGAAAATTGGATTAAAGATTTACTGAGAATGGCCCCGCCCATCACAACAAGACCCAGTTTCCCCCTTAGTCAGTCTCTCCCATCAGGAAGCTTCCATAAGCCTCTTATCTTTCTCCATCAGAGGACAGACAGACTGAAAATCACAATCATGGAAAACTAATCAAACTGACCACATGGACCACAGCTTTGTCTAATTCAATGAAACTATGAGCCATACCATGTAGGGCCACCCAAGATAGATGGGTCAAAGTGGAGAGTTCTGACAAAACGTGGTCCACTGGAGAAGGGAATGGCAAACCAGTATTCTTGCCTTGAGAATACCATGAACCTTATGCAAAGGCAAAAAGATGGGGCACTGAAAGATGAACTCCCCAAGTTGGTAGGTATCTAATATGCTACTAGAGAAGAGTGGAGAAATAACTCCAGAAAGAATGAAGAGACAGAGCCAAAGCAAAAGCAACATCCAGTTGTGAACGTGGCTGGTGATGGAAGTAAAGTCCAATGCTGCAAAGAGCAATAATGCATAGAAACCTGGAATGTTAGGTCCATGAATCAAGTCAAATTGGAAGTGGTCAAACAGGAGATGGCAAGAGTTAAAATCGACATTTTAGGAATCAACCAACTAAAATGGACTGGAATGAGTGAATTTAACTCAGATGACCATTATATTTACTACTGTGGGCAAGAATCCTTTAGAAGAAATGGAATAGCCCTCACAGTCAACAAAGAGTCCAAAATGCAGTACTTGGATGCAACATCAAAAATGAGAGAATGACCTCTGTTCATTTCCAAGGCAAACTATTCAACATCACAGTAATCCAAGCAGCAGGCGGTGGTGGCGCCTGGTGCACTTAAGCATGGCCGAGAGCTACCCCACATCCGAGGTCAGGGACAGCGGCCTCAAGTGCCAGGCTGCGACGACACAGGAACGGCCGAGTGGAGATACCCCATGTCCGAGGCCAGGGGTGGCGCCCGAGGCCAGTGTCAGCGGCCTGGAGGAGCCACCCCACGCCCAAGGAGTCATGGCTGTGAGAGCACAGGAAGGCCTAGAGGAACCATCCACGTTGAGGATCAGGAAGGGCAGCGGGAGGAGATACCCCTCATCCAAGGTAAGGAGCAGCAGCTGTGCTTTGCTGGAGTAGCTGTGAAGAGATACCCCATGCCCAAGGTAAGAGAAACCCAAGTAAGATGATAGGTGTTGCAAGAGGGCATCAGAGGGCAGACACACTGAAACCATACTCACAGAAAACTAGACAATCTAATCACACTAGGATCACAGCATTGTCTACCTCAATGAAACTAAGCCATGCCCACGGAGCAACCCAGGGTGGGCGGGTCATGGTGGAGAGGTCTGACAGAATGTGGTCCAGTGGAGAAGGGAATGGCAAATCACTTCAGTATTCTTGCCTTGAGAACCCCATGAACAGTATGAAAAGGCAAAATGATCCGATACTGAAAGAGGTACTTCCCAGGTCAACAGGTGCCCAATATGCTACTGGAGGTCCATGGAGAAATAACTCCAGGAAGAATGAAGGGATGGAGCCAAAGCAAAAACAATACCCAGTTGTGGATGTGACTGGTGATAGAAGCAAGATCCGATGCTGTAAACAGCAATATTGCATAGGAACGTGGAATGTCAGGTCCATGAATCAAGGCAAATTGGAAGTGGTCAAACAGGAGATGGCAAGGGTGAACGTCGACATTCTAGGAATCAGCGAACTAAAATGGACTGGAATAGGTGAATTTAACTCAGATGACCATTATATCTACTACTGCGGGCAGGAATCCCTCAGAAGAAATGGAGTAGCCATCGTGGTCAACAAAAGAGTCTGAAATGCAGTATTTGGATGCAATCTCAAAAACGAAAGAATGATCTCTGTTCGTCTCCAAGGCAAACCATTCAATATCACAGTAATCCAAGTCTATGCCCCAAC
>SJYQ01000372.1:109455-128464 GCA_006410935.1 Redunca redunca
AAGGCTGAGCACCGAAGAATTGATGCTTTTGAACTGTGGTGTTGGAGAAGACTCTTGAGAGTCCCTTGGACTGCAAGGAGATCCAACCAGTCCCTCCTATAGGAGATCAGTCCTGGAATTTCTTTAGAAGGAATAATGTTAAAGCTGAAACTGCAGTACTTTGGCCACCTCATGTGAAGAGTTGACTCATTGGAAAAGATTCTGATGCTGGGAGGGATTGGGGGCAGGAAGAGAAGGGGACAACAGAGGATGAGATGGCTGGATGGCCTCACTGACTCGATGGACGCGAGTCTGGGTGAACTCCGGGAGTTGGTGATCGACAGGGAGGCCTGGTGTGCTGCGATTCATGGGGTCACAGAGTCGGACACGACTGAGTGACTGAACTGAACTGAACTGAATGCCCTGATCAGTAATGCTGAAGAAGCTGACGTTGAACAGTTCTATGAAGACCTGCACGACCTTCTAGTATACCCAAAAAAGATGTCCTTTTCATCATTGGGGACTGGAATGCAAAAGCAGGAAGTCAAGAGATACCTGGAGTAACAGGCAAATTTGGGCTTGGAATACAGAATGAAGCAGGGCAAAGGCTAACACAGTATTGCCAAGAGAACACACTGGTGATAGCAAACACCCTCTTCCAATAACACAAGAGAATACTCTACACGTGGACATCACCAGATGGTCAATACCAAAATCAGATTGATTATATTCTTTGCAGCCAAAGATGGAGAAGCTCTATACAGTCAGCAAAGACAAGACCAGGAGCTGACTGGCTCAGATCATGAACTCCTTATTGCCATATTCAGACTTAAATTGAAGAAAATAGGGAGAACCACTAGACCATTCAGGTATGACCTAAATCAAATCCCTTACAATCATACAGTGGAAGTGACAAACAGATTCAAGGGATTAGATCTGAATGACAGAGTGCCTGAAGAAGTATAGACGCAAGCTCCTGGCACTGTACAGGAGGCAGGGATCAAGACCATCCCCAAGAAAAAGAAATGTAAAAAGGCAAAACTGTTGTCTTAGGAGGCCTTGCAAATAGCTGTGAAAAGAAAAGAAAAAGGCAAAGGAGAAAAGGAAAGAGACATCTATTTGAATACAGAGTTCCAAAGAATAGTAAGGAGAGACAAGAAAGCCTTCCTCAGTGACCAGTGCAAAGAAACAGAGGAAAACAATAGAATGGGAAAGACTAGAGATTTCTTTAAGAAAATTAGAGATACCAAGGGAACATTTCATGCAAAGAGGGGCACAATAAAGGACAGAAATGGTATGGACCTAATGGTATGGTCGCAAAGAGTCAGACACGACTGAGCGACTGAACTGAACTGAACTGACTGAACTGAGCTGGTTCAGTGTGACAAATGCAACATGGGAGAAGATGCAATAAACGCAAACAACACTGGAAACTAGGAAGAGATATAGAGGCCCCAAGGAAGATGACACTAATTATCCAAGGAGAATGTATCTCACCTATTTAGTGCCAGCAAGGAAAAAAGCAAGACCATAAAGAGCCTGTAAAGGAATCCTGTGAAATTGTAGTTGAAACTCCCCTGGCAACTGCTTCAAGCCAAAAGCTGGCATCAGCAGATGTCCGCCTTCTAAAGGAGATATTTGTGTGTCGGGCACCAAGGGTTTCCCACCACTCATGTTTAAACTTAGTTTATATAATTCTATTAAAGTACTCTCAAACATCTAGGATGTCTCCATTATTTTTTTTTACCTTTTCCCAAATTATTCTAAATATATAACAATATTTTAATAAGTAGCTAAATATATGACAGGGTTTTTTAAAAGTGTAGTTAATTTATTGTAAAAACAAATCTGAGGGGTTTTTATCCCTCTTTTGGTCCTGCTTTGTGGTGATTCTGCTGCTTTTCAGATTATTTTGGAAGCTTAGAAGTGGAAGGAAATATGCAAAACATTTCACAGGCTGAAAAATAATTCTATATAAAATATAAAAATAATTCCATATATTCAAATCTATATAGATTTGAATAAAGAACAGATATAAAGTATAAGAGGTACTTGCTTTTTAAAAGTATCATTAAACATTCCTTGAATTCCAAAAGCAATCTAAGCAAAAGGTATACTTTCTGATGATATGGTTTACAATAAGATTAAAATTAAAAGCAAATCTGAAAAAGTATGGAACATATGAGTTGGTTAGGGCAAGTTTAGATAACTGTAGCTGCAATGAGATCATTACTTGAAAAAAATTATTTACATTGACAACATGACATTAAAAAAAACATTATCTAGAATAAGGATAATACTGTTGGAATAAATTCTCAAATCACACGCTACATTTATAAGCTCTCAATTTAAAAGTTTTAAGAATTTGAAACTATTTAATGATCTAGCCCTATTCTATCCCCTTTATTTTATGAATGAAAACACTCTCATTAAGTGAGTTTTCAGAAGTTGCACTGAAATTCTGTAGCAAAGACTTTTTTCATATATACAAGCAACTCAGCAAAACATGGACGGGCTAGAATTTGAGGGAAATATTTGCTCACCTTATAGAAAATAAAAAGTTCTCTTCTTGATCAAGGGTTATTTATTTACAGTGAAACATGGGCTTGAACGAGGAGGACTGGTTTGAAGAACCTAAGCTGATTGAAGGAGTCTTAGCACCAAAAAGGAATTCAGGTAACAGTTTCAAACCCATGTTTAACATCCATCAATCCAAATGCAAGTATGTGAAGCCATAGGGATTGAATTCCACCTAGGTTTAATGAAATAGAAAAAAAATTGATCTCAGAATGATAGAAAATAAAGGGACATGCTTATAGACTTCACAGACATGGGTGTCTTTTCTTGCCAAGAACATGCCTTCCAACAATAGGATAAGGCTTGAGATGCTTGCTTTCATGGCAATCACTTGGAATTAACTTATCAGCTGAGCCAATGAGAGGGATTAGATCAAACAAATTTCAATTTAGCATTCATCAGATAGCTGAATTGCATCCAAAATGACACTATTATCTTTGTTTGCCAAGGGCTCATTGAAGAAATTAAAGTGTAATTAAGAGCTTGCATTCTGTAATCATTTTCTTAGTGAAAGAAATATCAAAAATATAAATATTATATCTACAACCCATGATGGGAATTTAAGTTGTGGGTACTATCAAAAACATGGTAAAAGTCTTTCCAATTTCTATCACTGAACTCCTTCTTTCCAGACCACTTGAAAGGAACAACATGGGTGAAAAATATTCTAATTTTCCTCTTTTTTTTTTTTTCCTTTATTTATGCCATGTGTATTTCCCTGTTGGAGAATCTAATATCCCTATTAGTTAAAAACCAAAAATGTTTTAAAAACATGATTCATACTTAAAAATAAAAAGAAGTATCCTGATTTGTGATGGATTGATTACTGGCTAAATATTCTGAGTTTTAAGAATAATCACAAAGAAACACATCTGAAATAATCATCGTAAAGCCCATCATTTGAATCTTGAAATTGTTTACCGAAATGTACTTTTTTATGTCCTAAAGTTAACAAATACATGTTATATTATATTAACAGAAAAGATATTTATTTGGGGATTATGCTTCATTATTCATAATAATAGGGAAGGCAGCCCATCACAAATAAAAGAAACAGAAAATCAAAACCGTATGTTGGTCATTTGTCCCTACAATCTTTCACTGTAATTATGCCAAGATCTAAAATTATTCTGCTCTCCTCCTTTCGCCTTCCTGCTAGCCATTCCTAGAAGTCATGACGTGCCTAGCCATGCTGTAGTGGTGCTTTGCTAGGAAAAGCTTGATACATGACTCATGATGGCTAAGACATAACGCTGAAGAGGAATGACAGTCCAGAGTCTGGTTTGGAATTCAGTGCACAGCTGTTTTAAAACATGGAGAAATGTTAGGAGCTCTCTTCAGTGGAGCCACCAAAGAGCCCCTCTGTCACAAGTGCTCATATGCCAGGTCTTTCCCAGACTGCAGAGACATGCACATCTGCTGAAAGTCATCCCTCTTTCACCCTCCCCCCCAGTTCTTTCCTAGACAGTGTTTGGGTGACATCAGCCTGCTTCCTAAATTTCATTTGTTTCCGCCTCAAGATTATCTGAAAGTTCTTATCCCAATCAGTAGCCCGGTTTTCCTCCACTCCTGCATTTGTCCAGAGGTTGACCTTGAACTGAATTGACTCTGTGATAACCACTGAGCACACGCACCACAACTCAGCCCATGCACCACAACTCCTGAAGCCCATGTGCCCCAGAGCCCGTACACAGCAACCAAGGAAGCCACACCAGTGAGAAGTCCACGTTACAGCAAGTAAAGAAAAGCCCATACAGCAACGAAGACCCAGCACAGGCAAAATAAATTTAAAAAGTTTTTTTAAAATATATAGCTTGATTCTGTTTTCAGAATAATGTAACCACTGTATACTCTTTTCTATGCTAATCTCTTAGGAAACTAAACATGTACTTTTCCATTAACCATGAATGCATGATAGTATTAACATACTAATGGTCTGCATTTATTAAAATAATCTTGCAAAAATTTACAAAGAGAAGGTAAATATAAGAATAAGACAAATATTCTCAGCTACAGCAGGATATAAGTATCTCCCCTAAATACATACTTTTCAAAAAGGACCTTGCTGGAGATCTGTTGATTTTGCATTTTCAGAAATTTCAGTAGGAAATAACAAAACTTAAACCATTGCTACCTGCTAAAAGAAAGGTACACCTTTTCAGGGAAACTTATGAATGTGTGTTTGAGGAATTTATTAAACAGGTAAGGAGAGCCAGAAAGATGTGTAAAAGGTAAACCGGCAAGTTGTCATCCTGGGTAGATATGTACCAGAATGGTTTTGTTTTGATCACTATCATCAGTTCATCCCCCGCCAAAAAATGGGATTTTTCCATTTTTCTTCTTTCTAGATGGCCCTTTTATCATCTATCTTTGGCCACAGGTAGAACAGAGATATATATTCTGGAGAATGGCTTGATGCAAATTGGATACTTGCTCAGAGATGTCATAGGTAGGCATCATTTCCGTGAACATATATGTCAATCACAGGAATTCATTCAACTATTAAATATATTTATTGAGTTCTACTATGACTAGGCAGTACTCCTAGAGCAAATACCATACTCAAAGGTATTGTTAACAAGGGAGAATCCTTTAAATAAATAAATAAAGATGAAAACAAGCAGGGTCCAAGATACAGAAAGGGGAAGGGCCTTTTATTTACTCTATTTCATCATGAAAGTCTCACTGAAGAGAAGATATTTAAGCTAATTCCTGAGGAGGAATTAACTATTTAACAACAAAAACCAAAACAAACAGATAAATAGAAAACCAAAAGAAGAGATAGAAATAATTTAGCAATGAACAGATAATAATGATAATAGCAATAGCTAATCTTAGTAAATATTACACATTCTGATATGGACATCACTTATATAATTTCATTTAACCTTCCCAATAATTCTCTAAGAGGATTATTATCATTCTAATTTTACATAAATTTGTTTCAATTAAGTAAACTATCCAAGATCACAGAAGACATAAGTGGTGGGAACAGGGGAGATTTGAGTCTTTATCTGTCTACCTGCAAACATTGCCCAGAATCAATGTGATTCAAATATCTGATGAAATCTCTAGTCATTTACCCCTGAAAACACTATACATTTTCATTCCCTAGTACTACCTCCTCTTCCTTCATATTTACCCAATCCTATTCATCTTCTAAGCTTAGTCTAGTTACAACCTTCTCCTCTGCACTTTGACAATAATAATACATTAGCTGCAATTTCCAGACCCCATTATTATACAGTCAGTCTTCATAACAACACACAACAAGGATCCTGAGAAAGGGTTTAAGTTGTAGTTCTCAAACTTCATTGTGCATCAGTGTCCCTCGGATGGTGTGTGACGATAAAAACTGTCCCTACCCACCCAGTTTCTAACTCAACAGATATAGAGTAGGACCTGAGAACTTGCATTTCTAACAAATTCTAAGAAAACTGATGCTACTAGTATGGAGACTCTTTGAAAACAACTAAGATAAATAACCCAGGTGGCACTAGTGGTAAAGAAAAAACCTGCCTGACAATGCAGGAGAAACCTGTGATGTGGGTTCAGTCCCTAGGTCGGGAAGATCCCCTGGAGGAGGGCATGCCAATCCACTCCAATATTCTTGCCCAGAGATTCCCATGGACATAAAACCTGGCATTGTTCCCTGGAGAATACCATGGACAGAGGAGCCTGGCAGGCTACAGTCCATAGGGTCACAAAGAGTCTTAAATGACTGAATTTACTTAGCACACACATAAAAGCTAAATAACTTGTCCAAATTTACTGAGTCAACAAATGGCAGAGTCAGGTAGGATTTGTATTCATACACCTCCAAAGCCTGCATACTTACCTAGTACTCTAGTGTTAAAATGATCCTTTCCAATTGGGTTTTTGGTGAACATTATATATTTGGCGCTTAGTGTATTTCATACTGTTTATTATTTTCCATCCCTCAAATCAGAGCACATATAGAATAAACTCCCCTTGGCATCCCCTGTCCATAGCAGCGCTCTGCACAATCACGAGCTCTGTAAAGGTTGGTTTGTTGACAGTCATCTCCCTCTCTGCTTGGTTTAGATTATTTTGACTGCAAGAATTCATGACTAGGCCAGCTTTTGCAATGGGAGTTGATTAAAATATGTGTGACAGTAAGAGAAAAGGAAGTTTGGCAGGAATCTAAACCCAGTTTCATGGATGCTGAATCTGATGATCTTGCTAGCTCTATCAGCTGCATTACCATTTTATAACTATTTTGAATATGTGTGCCTCCCTCTAAAGCAATCTACTTTTATTCCTATTGCTATCTAGTTGATTCTTTTCATATTCCCTGGTCAAATCCTTCAGAGGAAAGAACATTTGATAGGTCTAGATAATCACTGCTGTCCTTATTTGGACTAAGCTATTTATGCTTGAAAAAGGAAAGGGTTTCTTCCCCACCTGTGGATTAGTAGCCCTGGTATCTGATGCCTATTCCTGGTCCCATCGGTTGTTGTCATTGAGAAGGGCCCCAGGCTCCAGAATGCAGCTTGCCATGCTGCACTTTCATTTCATTAGAGTGGGCATATTCCATGTGATTGACATGTCTGGTACAAAAATTCCTTTTTACAAAGTTTCCTTGTATTATTTCTAATCATATAAAGTATGTAGTAAATGACATGAAGACTTTATAAATATATTCTGAGATTCATAGAGTTTTCCTTTCTTACATCTTTCTGTTCATTAATTCTTTGATGCAATTTCTGCTGTAGTTTTACATGTAATGCTATATTCTCAATGGAGCATGGTAATAGAGCTATAAAGAATGAGAAACAACAGTGGAGAACTATTAATCCCTTATCCCAGAATGTGAGAATAGTATCTTAATCCCATATCTCAGAGGGTGAGAATAGATATGGGAGGAAAGTTTCTGTTTTAAGTAAAATGACACTGACAGTCTCATAAATTCAACTGTCTGCTTGTGTTTGCTCTCTTGGCAGAGTAAGAGTGTAATAATTGAAACCTTTTATTCTTCAAACATAACCTATATTTTCTGAAAAACTTGGACAGAGATTTTGTTTTACCTTGGATAGTTTATACATTCTTCTAATTTTTTCTTCTTTTTTTTTGCAAATAGAATACTATATATTAAGTTTCCATAGTCTGTTAGGCAAACACATAAAATCTAAACCAACTGTACATTTCTAAAAGATTTTTATCTTAAGAATTGCTACCATTATTAACCCACTAGAAAATCCAGACTTTTTCAAAGCAAGGGTCCCAGCTGTGATTTCATTTGCTATTTGGTGTCCTGAAATTCATGAAGACCCATCTCAAATTTCAGAATTTCATTCAGCCATAAAATACTGGCTCAGAATTACTTGTGCCCTGAAATCAGCTACTACACTAATATGCTTTGTTGACTTTCCTTTCAAATTTCTCTTCTAAATTAGAAACATTCTGCTTTGGGGTATAACTCTCTATCCTACCTTCTTTATTTTCTGGGGGTTATTAGTTTATTCAGTCATCTTTCTTTTAACTTATTGGGCTTGAATTTCTAAGGGGTAGTCTGGGTGTTTAACCTTGGAAACAGTGACAAGAATTTTATTTGTTAAACTATATTTGTGTTTTATTTTAACTTCTCAGGTATAGGGCAAGATCCACTTGCTCACTCAGTTGTATTCCAGTGGGGATAAGATCATAACAGAAAACAGTTTATGGTGCCAGAGAATTACTAAATGTATGTGGGTTTTATGAACATTCTTCTTTCTTGTCAGAAGCATATTTCATAAATAAATTTCTTAAATATGTGCTTTGAAGTCGGAAANATATGTGCTTTGAAGTTGGAAAAAAAATTCTAGGAGAAAGTAGCCTGTTATAACTCTGAGACATAATTGTCTGAAATTAGTCAAGAAAAAAATAATTTCCACATAGTTAAATTAAATCACATTGAATAAAACTGAATCCTACAGCCTAAAGTTTTGGTGATTATCCTGGTGTCTACCTTCCTCTCAAAGAACAGAATAACAGAGTAGTCGTCTGCGTGACTAATTAGAGGCACAGAAGGACAGACTTGAAATGAATCATCTCAAATATAACTAATTGTTAAATGACATCATATTGGACATGGTGCACCTATGAGAACACACAGAATCTAGTCAGAGAAGGTAAGAAGTCAGCCTTGAACAAGAGGATTTTCCTATGCTACTTCAAAGAAGATGTTGAAAGTTAATTTAATATTACTTTAGATGTAAAAAAGTTTTCTCTCTTTTAGGAGGCACATTATGGCCAGCAAGATATTCCATGAAATCCTTTATATGAGGTAAGGGGCAGGATGAACATCTGGATTCCCTCTATATCATGAAAAGACCCAGGGTTTGGCCTCTTAAGAACTTATTTATTCATTTTTCCAGTCAACCATGAGATTATAAGAAAGAGAGGTGAATAACAGGTGAGAAAAAGTACTTTGACATGATTAAAACTTCTTTCTGGGACTTCCTTGGTGATCTAGTGGCTAAGAATCCACCTTGCAATACAGGGGCATTGGTTCTACCCCTGGTCTGGGAAGATCCCGCATGCCGTGGGGCAACCAAGCCTGTGTGTCATAACTAATGAGCCTGTGCTCTGGAGCCCTCAAGCCACAGCTACTGAACCCACATGCCCTAGAGCCCAATCTCCGCGACAAGAGAAGCCACCACAATGAGAAGTCCCCGCTGGCCGCTAGAGTAACTAGAGAAAAGCCCGCACACAGCAAGAAGGACCCAGCACACTCAAAAAAATAAATAAATAAACAGTAAAAACAAATAAACAAAACTTCTGTATGGTAAGAATGAATAATTATGACCAAGTGAAAATAAAGAATAGAACAAGGAAGCAATATCAGAAAGTTATAGAAAAACAGTTAACAAGCTCTGTTCCTTCAATCATACACCAAAGTTGCCTCATGGCCTTTATTTGTTTAGACACATACATGAATCTGAACAGAACACAAGAATCTTTTTATTTACAGAGAATGGATGTTCTCCATCTGGACCCAGCTTCTCATTAGACCTGAAACAAGAACTCTAAGAAAAGACGACCTGCTTTAAACTGTAAAGAATTAATTGTATCATATTACCTTATTTGCGACCCGGTGAACTTTAATTATTCAGTTCTGCAATTCTCAAAGTTGACATGTAGAATAATACACTATAGAGAGCGGGAAACATTTCCTAGGAGTCTCCTCGTCTAAGCTTGCAGCATGTAATTTAGCCTCAATTAACTTCAGGGGGATAACGGAATAGAAGAGGCAAGCTCTGTAATTTCCAGTACATTTTCGAAATAAAGATCACATTCAGAAAAGCTTTCTAATAGTTTTGCCTCCTCCTGAAACTGCCAAGCTGGTACTGGTCATTTTTTGCTGTTTTCTCCGTAACAATATTGAGACCATCTGAGGCCTAAGGAAGATCAACTTTGTCTTCCCTGCCACTGATGTGACAGAGACAACAGGAATAACTTTGGGGATGGTAACTCAGGATTACACTGAATCAGAGTGGAAGTGGATGAAAATTTTTTATTAGTTTGACTCTCTTCTACAGAAGAGTATGCATTAAGCATCTACCATTTTAGGTATAATAGAAACGTGTTCTTACTTTTTTATCAAAGTCTCTTTAGGACCTATAATTCAGACCTGAACACTAAAAAACACAATAGCCATAATAATTATCTCTTATGAGTATGTCCTCAGTGTTATAGAATTGTATCAGGCACTTTACAGGACTCTCAGAACTGCAACCTATGCATTACCGACTTTACAGAAGAGGACACTGAGGCTGAGGAATGAAAGAATTTTTCCATGATCACCAAGCTTGTACCAGCACTGAGGCCCGTGCCTACTTTATTACAAAGCTGAACTGTTTGCCTGTTTTTGCTTCAAAAATCATTAGCATATGACATCAATAACCAAATAAGAGTAATTTACATTGGTGGTTAAGCCAATCTTGATGGAGCTGGGGGTTAGAGTTTCCATTCACTTTCAAACCATGTGGAATAATACAACCTTTATTTTTCTAATATAGTCCTTGCAGGAGATTAGATTATATCCTCCTTACTAGAGGTTAAACCTGCTTTTAGGAAAGATACAATTCACTCTTGAAAAACTCTAAAGCATAGCAGGAAAATTTAAGCTTTGCTTTCAAAGCCCCATTAAACTATGCATATACAATTTAGGTTTACATATTTGACATCCTTCTCTTTCCAATCTATCTATAAAATTCTCCTTTACCCTAACCCCTCATCTCCCTTCACCATATTTTAGAAACAGCTTAGACTTTTAAGCAAATTAAATTTCCTTTAGATTATGCAAAACTTTCATTATTGTACTGTCCATAACAAGAATAGAACAGCAGGAATTTAACTCCCTTTCAGTTTGGCCCACGTCCAGGTTGGTGATATTTTCCTCCCGTCCTTTTCACTGTTGTTAAATACACTGGGCTCTTACAGAGCCAGACTTTGGCGGGACAGCACCACTTTCAATCTGAAACAGCTGGAGAAATGTTCAGAAAATTCTATGTCTAATGATTAATAGCAAATTTCAAAAAGGACAAAAGATTAGCCAACAAATCCCTAGGATTTCTTTGGATCCCTCAGATTCAACATTATCAGAATTCTGTGTTTTCTCCTAATAGTCTTCTAAGTATATGTGCTATAAACAAAACATAACAATAAATTATGTTCTCTTTTAACCTTTGTTAAATCTTTCATGACTTATTTATAATTTATAAAGCTATAGATAATAGGACTTTGACTTTTACTGATGAAAATACACCCAAAATTGTTATGCAGAAACTTTCAGTGGCTAGAACCTTAATAATCTATCATCCTTGAAATGAGCCATTTGTTTCAGCCTGTCTTTCTGTGAAAGAATCTAAATGAATCTACTAGTATTAACTCATTAAGAAAGAGAGAATGCATTGTATTCATTTCCATTTTAATTCACTAAATTTACAGAGAAATCTTTCTGGTGATGTGTATACCTTGATTATTAAGACAAAAGGGTAGTATGTAAAGCAATTAACATTTAGATATAATGTAATACCATACAGGGATCAGTAAACTGTACCAAGATCTTTTAAATTCTATTTAGTAAAAGAATTTCATTAAGTAGAGACTGTGTAAGAACCTTGTGCCTCTAAATTAACACATGTGGAATTTGAGATTTAGAGAGTTTAAATAATTTACTTAAGGTCACAGAGCCACTAAGCAATGGACCCAGAATCTGAACCCTGTTCTATCTGACTCCAAATCCATGCCTTTAATGTCTGAGTCAAGGCATTCACATAACTAACTATAACAGGACAGAAAAATAAACATCATAAGAGAGGCATGCAAATCAGCAAAAGAAAAGGTCATATTAAATTGGAAAGTATAATGGACATAGTAGGTCATGAGCTGGACCATGTAGGATGGAGAGGATTATGAACTTATGAGAGGAGTCTGTGTCTGGAGTAATCCAAAGCAATGGCATTTAAAAATGCATTTAAAAAAAAATGAACATGGGTGATGCTTGGGAACAAAGAATTCTTGCTAATTGTCCTGCTTTCCCAATACTGGGTGCTAGAGAGAGAGAGACTGTGAGGCTGTATGAGGGAAGGCATTTTTTCCTTCCTGTTTGCTTTTTCTCCTTGTCAGGGTAACCCCAAGAATGTTTCCTCAGTCTGGAGGTAGCTGTTTGTTTCTGGAGGAGCAGCAAAATGATTTCAGTTTGTTGTCTGCCACAGTACTGGAACCAACCTCACTGTGTTTATGTGTGCTCAGTTACTCAGTTGTGTCCGACTCTGTGCAACCCTACAGACTGTAGCCCGCCAGGTTCCTCTGTCCATGGGACTCCCCAGGCAGGAACACTGGAATGGGTAGCCATGCCCTCCTCCAGGGGATTTTCCTGACTCAGGGACTGAACCCACATCACAGGTGTCTCCTGCACTGGCAGGCGGGTTCCTTACCACTAAGCCACCTGGAAAGCCCCAACTTCATTATATTCCTTTGAATATAGATATCTGGGGCTTCACTCCATGGAACCCCATCTTTGCACAGCTAAATTTAATAATTTCGGAGAAGGCAATGGCAACCCACTCCAGTACTGTTGTCTGGGAAATCCCATGGATGGAGGAGCCTGGTAGACTACAGTCCATGGGGTCGTGAAGAATCGGACACGACTGAGCGACTTCACTTTCACTTTCATGCACTGGAGAAGGAAATGGCAACCTACTCCAGTACTCTTGCCTGGAGAATCCCAGGGACGGGAGCCTGGTGGGCCGCCGTCTATGGGGTCGCACAGTCGGACACGACTGATGTGACTTAGCAGCAGCAGCAGTTATTTCTTACACAATATTTGAGTATTCTACTTTTGCCTTTTCAGTTCTCCAGTCCTGGTTAGTCACTATGTTAAATCTCTCTGTTGTAATAACACACATAGTTTCTGCCTCCTGAATATAACCTTACTGATACCTGTTATTCCTGTGCTAATGCCGAAAGCAACCACTGGTGAGAAAAACAGAATTACCATAATGTTTATTATTATTAATAAATAAATTTATAATAAATAAATAAATGTTTGCTATTAATAAAAATTCAACTTTGTACATAGAGAAAGACTCGTGAAGTACGTGTGAAACAGTATCTGAATAAATTTTGTGGAGGAGATTTCTANAAATTTACAATAAATAAATAAATGTTTGCTATTAATAAAAATTCAACTTTGTACATAGAGAAAGACTCGTGAAGTACGTGTGAAACAGTATCTGAATAAATTTTGTGGAGGAGATTTCTATCAGTAAAGAGGAAGACAGAAAGAGCTGTTAGGGAGACAAGTAACAGTGACAGACATGGAAAATGAGTAGGAAACAGCTAGATGAGGGAAGGGAGAAGAACATTCTAGGAAAGAAAATTAGTTGTATATGGAGGGGCTCAAATTGGGAGAGACTGAGATTTATTCAAGAAACTGAGGGAAGTAGAGTGTGGCTAGACTGGTGAAAAGAACAGGGAAAGGGAAATCAGATGAGCCTAATGAGATCAGATCTAAGAAAGAAAGAGTTTAGGTGGTCTGGGGAGTGGAATCCAGAGTTCAGAAAACTGATAGTGAAATATACAGAAATAGGGATGCTAAGAAAAGTAAGATGCATGGCATATTGAATATAAGGGGTTTGGCTGCAGAAGCATGACTTTAAACTTGATACAAGAAATCTTGACCTGGATCCTTATCTCCATGGCAATGAAGAAGCCACAAGAATAATGTAATAATAACGTAAAGAGAAAAGAAAAACTACCATCAAACTTTGGAGAAAATTTTAGGTATGTGAAAAAGGATGTTGCAATCAGAGTAAGGAGTAAGAGATGAGACTGAACACTTCTCAAGAATAAATAAGTCAAAGACAAATATTACCACCCAAAGGCTAAAGAAAACTGGAGATAAACAGAATTAAGGAGGGTTGGATGGGCTTCCAGGTGACAATACTGGCAAAGAAGTCCCCCTGCCAATGCAGCAGATGCAAGGGATGCGGTTTCAGACCCTGGATGGGGAAGATATCCTGGAGAAGAAAATGGAAACTCACTCCAGTATTCTTGCCTGGAGAATCTCATGGACAGAGGAGCCTGGTGGGCTATACTCCATGGGGTCACAAAGAGTTAGACATGCCAAAACAAAATCAAGGTTGCTGGACAGTCATGAGGCAGAGTGCCAGAGCGGTCAAGAATCTGGATACTGAAGTCATGAAATGATGAACAATCTGTGATGGGAAGGATCAAGGGGTGTACAGTTCACCTCTAATATGTAAGGTTAACTGACCAGTAGTTTAAAAGAGCCCATAGTTCGTTGTGACTCAAGCCTAAAGAGTAGCGATCACTTGGGAACTGAAACAATGGATATTTAGACGAATGCTGCAACTGGAGGTTTTACTGAGGGTTTAATACTTAGTTCAATAGTACTTCCTTTAGTGTTTGTTCTTTATGGGTTTTTAATAGTGTTTTGGTTATCTCGTTGTTGTTTAGTCACTCAGTCATGTCCTACTCCGTGACCTCACGGACTGCAGCACACCAGGCTTTTCTGTCCTTTACTATCTCCCAGAGTGTGCTCAAATTCATGTCCATTGAGTCAATGATGCTATCCAACCATCTCATCTTCTGTTGTCCCCTTCCCCTCCTGTCCTCAATCTTTCCCAGCCTCAGGGTCTTTTCCAATGAGTCAGCTATTCAAGTATTGGAGCTTCAGCACCAGTCCTTCCTGTGAATATCCAGGGTTGATTTCCTTTAGGATTGACTGGTTTGATCTCTTTGCTGTCCAAGGTACTCTCAGGAGTCTTCTCCAGCATCACAGTTCAAAAGCATCAATTCTTCAGCACTCAACCTTCTTTATGGTCCAACTCTCGTATCCATACATGACTACTGGAAAAACCATAGATTTGACTATACAGACTTTTGTCAGCCAAGTGATATCTCCACTTTTTAATATGCTGTCTAGGTTTCTCATAGCTTTTCTTCCCAGGAGCAAGTGTCTTTTAATTTCATGGCTAGAGTCACCATCTGGAGTGATTTTGGAGCCCAAGAAAATAAAATCTGTCACTGCTTCCATTTTTTCCCCATCTATTTGGCATGGAAAACTCAGCAGTGGCCACAGGACTGGAAAAGGTCAGTTTTCATTCCAATCCCAAAGAAAGGCAATACAAAGGAATGCTCAAACTACTGCACAATTGCACTCATCTCACATGCTAGTAAAGTCATGCTCAAAATGCTCCAAGCCAGGCTTCAGCAATACGTGAACCATGAAGTCCTTGATGTTCAAGCCGGTTTTAGAAAAGGCAGAGGAACCAGAGATCAAATTGCCAACATCTGCTGGATCATGGAAAAAGCAAGAGAGTTTCAGAAAAACATCTATTTCTGCTTTATTGACTATGCCAAAGCTTTTGANCAGACATGAAATTAAAAGACGCTTCTTCCTTGGAAGAAAAGTTATGACCAACCTGGACAGTATATTCAAAAGCAGAGACATTACTTTGCCGACTAAGGTCCATCTAGTCAAGGTCATGGTTTTTCCAGTAGTCATGTATGGATGTGACAATTGGACTGTGAAGAAGGCTGAGCGCTGAAGAATTGATGCTTTTGAACTGTGGTGTTGGAGAAGACTCTTGAGAGTCCCTTGGACTGCAAGGAGATCCAACCAGTCCATTCTGAAGGAGATCAACCCTGGGATTTCTTTGGAAGGAATGATACTGAAGCTGAAACTCCAGTACTTTGGCCACCTCATGCGAAGAGTTGACTCATTGGAAAAGACTTTGATGCTGGGAGGGATTGGGGGCAGGAGGAGAAGGGGACGACAGAGGATGAGATGGCTGGATGGCATCACAGACTCGATGGACGCGAGTCTGAGTGAACTCCGGAGTTGGTGATGGACAGGGAGGCCTGGCGTACTGCGGTTCATGGGGTCGCAAAGAGTTGGACACGACTGAACGACTGAACTGAACTGAACTTTCTGCAGATAGTAACTCAAGGCAAAGAGGTATGACTGCTTTCTCTGAGACTCCTCCCTAATTAACTGGGTTATAATGGGCTATTGGTAGGGGCCTCTGCATTCATTTTACAGAGGAAACATCCTTCCCAGTTCAGGTCCTTCATGTTTCCGAAAACATCCCATACTTTCCGCTGTCATAGTACCTTTTGCACTGTGTATTAACTGGCCACTTTTACTGTCTCTTTCACTAAACCATAATCACCTCAGTATTTTGGACACACTCTCCTTCATTATTGTTTTTGATCAAGATCTGCTACTGTTTCAGGCATTTAAGAGGTGTTTAATATATGGTTGGGTGGATAAAAATAAGACCAGAGAATTAAAACTTGTTATCTATGGTTCCAGGGATGACAGAGACAGATCTAGTCTCCCAGTTTGCAATCCAATGTTCTTATAACTACATGTTTCTGTTCAGGGGCTTTCTCATGTAATGCATAAAATAATGTCTGGCACATCGTAAATGTCCACTAGCATATTGTCTGTCTTATTTTATTTTTATGTGAAATAAAAGAGAATAGTTTAACAGAACAGCAATTAAGAGCCTAGAGTTTGAAATTAAAAAAACCTGGCTTTGATGTTCAGCACAGAGACACCAACTCCCTTACTCTCTAGTTATGAGACTTTGAGAAAATCATTCAGTAATCTCTCTGCAACTCTTCCTCCTCACATAAAACTAATAGCATCTTTCTCACAGATTGATCATATCCTAAAGGAATCAACATATGTAAAGCATTCATAGCACAGTGCCTTTTACATAGTAAGTGTTCAAAAAATTATTATTACAGTTTTAAATATTTTACATGAGAAGAAAATTAGTACATCTCTGTACTATTCCTCATTTGTGCAAGTAGGAAAGATGTACTAAACTATTCTAAGCTAGTCATATGTTTTGATCCATCCTAAAGGGAGGAAAATCACTGTGGCAGATGCTAAATATTTGAAAATAATTTCCAAAATACCAGCTTTTATACCAACATATCTTTTTTACACGTTTTTCAGTCATGATATCTATCACCTGTTTTAAGAAGACATCAATAGAGAAAGGTGAAAGTTAAACAAAAGCGAAATATATGGAAAGATGCTGTCCTCCTCAGAAACCATCTGAGGATAACTCTGAGACCACAGTGCCTAAAACATTCATTCTAGCCTTATTCAGAAATTCAACAGATATGTATTAAGCCTGTACTGTGTACATTTCTAGGCAGTCTGAAAACAGAAATAAAACAGTTTTCTGATTTCATGGCATTTAGATTCTAGCAGGGAGCAACAGACAGATAAACAAATTAGTAGATTATATATTCTTCCAGATTTGCCATAGTAAATCAGAGAAAGGGATAAATAGTAGTCTAAGATTCAAGTTGAACAAAGGTCAGGGTTTATTCAGTCCAATATGACAAAGACTGGGAGGGGCAAGAGAACTGAGGATAGTCAAGGAAGTGAATATAATCTTGTATCATGGAATCTAAAATGACTAAGAAGAAAAATGAGAACATGAAAAAAATGCACTGAGCGATAGAGACACTGAGACAAGGACTTGAGTGCAGGCAATTCCAGGACACAAGTAAAGAAATGAGAAAGTGGGGAGGAAAGACAAGGAAGCAAGTAAACTCAATAAAGCTGAGCAACAAGAGTTTGGTCTTAGAGGGGACAATCTGACAACAACGTAGGATGTGCCTCAGAACTGTCCTACCAAAGATAGGGAGGCTGCGATCTTACTGACTCTATCCCTAACGGCTGATGGTTTTCCGTGGGACAGTTAAGTGCCATTTCCCTACTTCTGGGGTGTGCCTACACATACTGGGAGAACTTCCTGTGACATCAATTGTTTTTCTCTGAGAAAGCCTTCAGCAAAGAAGAGAAACAGAGAGAAGAAGAAAAGTACAGGTGATTGAGATGGAACGGTGTCAGTATGCTGGGAAATCTGAACTCAGGTGAACACAGTTGGATCAAGGGGACATATGGAACATAAACAGTCTTTGCTTCAGGTTCTTGGAGGAAATAAAGGAGAATGGAAAAAGAGTTATGGCGGGGCGGGAGGGAGAGATGCTTTAAGGTGATATCATGAAACTTATTGCATGCATGCAAACTAAGTCACTTCAGTCGTGCCCAACTGTTTGTAACCCCATGGACTGTAGCCCGCCAGTCTCCTCTGTCCATGGGATTCTCCAGGCAAGAATACCAGAGTGGCTTGCCATACTTTCCTCCAGGGGATATTCCCGACCCAGGGATTGAACCCAGGTCTCCTGTGCCTCCTGCATTAGCAGGAGGGTTTTTACCACTAGCACCACCTGCAAAGCTCATGAAACTTATTACCAATAACAAGATCAAGGATATGACCAAAGGATTAAGAGCCAAGGCATGGCTGATGACAAGATGAATTGAGGGGAGAGATGAGGAAATTTAACAGTGCAGAACTTTGGAAAGAATATCTATGAGGATATTTATTTCACAAGAAATTTTGATGAGTGGTGTTGGGAAAAGTGGCAATGAGTCAAGAACCAAAACTTTTTGAACACTGAAAGAGTGACCAAGGGAACTGTAGATGAAATCAACAGAGGGATAATGTCTGATATAGCTTAAAGATATGAGAAGCAAAGTGATTTTAAGAAGCAAGGTGAAACGAATGATGAAACATCAGTAAAGATTCAAGGAGACAATTAACCAACACTGGGCCCAGTCATAAAGGAATATGGAAGAGAACAGAGGGGTTTAGGCAATCATCTAAAGGTAAAGAAAATCTTCACTTTACAAGGCTTACATATGAAAAGAATTTTATTGATGACTAATCTTGGTATTCAGGGAGCCCAGAAAACAGATTTATAAAACATTTTGATGAAATAATTATGAAAATACAATATATCAAAGCTTTAGTGATACATCTAAAGCAGTCCTTTGGAGATAATATATGGCCTAAGATGTTAATATCAAAATTAAGAATAATTAAAATTA
>SJYQ01000372.1:128526-164115 GCA_006410935.1 Redunca redunca
GCTACATACAGGTAATAAAAAGAATGTTATGAACAACTCAGTAATAAATTTGAAAACATAGCTGAAGTGGGAAATTCTTAGGGAAAATATAACTTGAAAAGATTAATTCAAGGAGAAATAGAAAGCCTGAACAGTCTTATAATCATTAAATAAAACAAATCAATAGTTTATACTTTTCCTACAAAGATGGGAAATGATTCTCAGTAAATTTTACCAAAAATCTAAGGAACAAATTTAATTTTTACACATTTTCAGAGACTAGAAAAGTGGGAACTTTAAGACGATAACAGTGAAGAATACATCAATAATTTTAGAACAGGGAAAGCATCTCAAGCAACAAAGAAAGCATTATTTTCAAAGAAAACATTGACAAATATGACCNAACACATTAAGATTAAGATTTTTTAAATCAATGTACACCATAAAGAGAGTGAAAATAATACAAGGTACTGATTTGTTTTGTTTTGCTGTACTTAAAACTGAAAAACAACTTATTTCACAGATACAAAAAGAACTTCCCTAAATCAAAATGGAAAAGAAAAACACACCTCCCCAAACAGATAAAACATTTGAACAGACTCATCTAAAAGAGAACATTCAAATAGAAAATAAATACAGGAAAAGTATCCAACCTTTTTTGCTGTTCAGTCGCTAAGTCGTGTTCAACTCTTTGGGATCCATGGACTGCAGCACACCAGGCTTCCCTGTCTTTCTCTGTCTCCCAGAGTTTGCTCAAATTGCTGTTCATTGAGTCAGTGATGCTATCTACCTATTTCATCCTTTGTCACTCTCTTCTTTTGCCTTCAATCTATCCCAGCATCAGGATCTTTTCCAGTGAGTCAGCTCTTTGCATCAGGTGGCCAAAGTATTGGAGTTTCAGCTTCAACATCAGTCCTTCCAATGAATATTCAGGACTGATTTCCCTTAGGATGGACTGGTTGGAATTCCTTCCAGTCCAAAGGACTCTCAAGAGTCTCCTCCAACACCACAGTTCAAAGGCATCAATTCTTTGGTGCACAGGTCCAACTCTCATATCCATACATGGCTACTGGAAAAACCATAACTTTGACTATATGGACCTTTATTGGCAAAGTGATGGCTCTGCTTTTTAATACAATGTCTAGGTTTGTCACAGCTTTCCTTCCAAGGAGCAAGCATCTTTTAATTTCATGACTGCAGTCACCATCTGCAGTGATTTTGGAGCCCAAGAAAATAACGTCTGTCACTGCTTCCACTTTTTCCCCTTCTATTTGCCATAAAGTGATGGGACCAGATGCCATGATCTTCGTTTTCTGAACGCTGAGCTCTAAGCCAGCTTTTTCACTCTCCTCTTTTACTTTCATCAAGAGGCTCTGTAGTTCTTCCTCATTTTCTGCCGTTACAGTGGTTATAACTGAGGTTGTTGACATTTCTCCTGGCAATCATGATTCATCCAACCTGGCATTTCACAGGGTGTGTGAATAACTTCTACTCTGTACAGAAGTTAAATATAGGTGATAATATACAGCCTGTCTTACTCCTTTTCCAATTTTGAACCAGTCAGTTGTTCCATATAAGGTTGCTTCCTGACCGGCATACAGGTTTCTCAGGAAGCATGTAAGGTGGTCTGATTTGCCCATCTCTTTAAGAATTTTCCACAGTTTGTTGTGATCCACACAATCAAAGATCTTCAAGTAGTCAATGAGGCAGAAATAGATGTTTTTCTGGAATTCTCTTGATTTCTGTATGATCTGACAAATGTTGGCAATTTGATCTCTGGTTCCTCTGCCTTCTCTAAATCCAGCTTGTACATTTGGAAGTTGTTTGTTCCATACTGCTGAAGCCTAACTTCAAGGATTTTGAGCATAACCTTACTAGCATGAGAAATGAGCACAACAGTCTGGTAGTTTGAACATTCTTTGGCATTGCCTTTCTTTGGGACTGTGATGAAAATTGACCTTTTCCAGTTCTGTGGCCACTGCTGAGTTTTCCAAATTTGCTGACATATTGAGTGTAGGACTTTGACAGCATTATCATTTAGGATTTTAAAAAGCTCAGCTGAAATTCCATCACTTCTACTAGCTTCGTTTGTAGTAAGGCTTCCTATGGTCCACTTGACCTCACACTATAGACTGTCTGGCTCTAGGTGAGTGACCACACAATCGTGGTTACCCGGGTCACTAAGACCTTTTCTTGTATAGCTCTTCTGTGTATTCTTGCCACTTCTCAATCTCTTCTTCTTCTGTTAGGTCCTTACCGTTTCTGTCCTTTATCATGCCCGTTCTTACATGAAACATTCCCTTGATGTCTCCAATTTTCTTGAAGAGATCGCTAGTCCTTCCCATTCTATTGTCTTCCTCTACTTCTTTGCATTGTTCACTTAAGAAAGTCTTCTTATCTGTCCTTGCTCTTCTCTGGAACTCTGCATTCAATTGGGTATATCTTTTCCTTTTTCCCTTGCTTTCCGCTTCTCTTCTTTCCTCAGCTATTTGTAAAGCCTCCTCAAATAACAATTTTGCCTTCTTGCATGCCAAAGTACTGGGGTTCATAAAAACAAAGTTGCAAGCTCTGCCCACACTTATTTTTTTTTTTCACATTTATTTTCATTTGCTTTGGAGATGCTACCTAAGTGTTACTAGCAAAGCAGCAGTAACAACTAAAATTTCTCTTAAATCACCAACTTTCATATCATTTTGATCACACTGAAAGTTAGAAATTTCTCTATATTATAATCACAGGTCAATTATCTCCTGATGAATTGCAAAACATTTTCTTTGGGGAAATTTGGTAGCTATCAGAAGAATTTACTACTGAGATCAATCATTTAATTTCTCACCCTGATGAGTAATTAAATAGCAAAGGAACACATAAATATCATCTGTATACCCATTTGTATGCTTTAAACTAGCCCCTCCTCAATTTGTGGTTTTATCTTATCAAACAACTGCACACTTTAAAAGTTATGGCTACAATCAAATATGACTGTTTTAAATGATCTAAATTAGCCAGTCATTCTGAGTACTTTGTTCCTACAAAATAATTTAGTTCAGTCTCTGGAAAAAAAAGTCCTTTAGTTCTGAAGGTCTTTGGGTTTTTAATACATAGCTGTCTTAGATGATGTGCTTGTGATTTAAGCTTTATTTATTGCAAGTGCTTAGTAACCCAAGCCACAAAATTGCAAATACCTTATTCTTTTATTTTCCCAGTTTCTCTTTCTTCTCTTATTGGTGCCAGCAACAAAAGGATGTGTAACTTTATCCCTTCTGGTTCCTAATACTTTACCTTGTAGACTCTGGAATGACAAATTCTATAATTGCTGTTATTTTTCACCGTTCCATTCCTCTTTGTGCTATGAAGTGGCTAGTATGTGCTTCCAAATTATATTTTAAATAAAGTTCCTTAAATTTGACAGAGGTTAAAGAAATACCCAAGCCAAATGTTTCGGACTCTGGACTTTTAAACAGAATTTGGTTTTGCAGTTCTACAAACAGGTCACTTCAAAATTTTGAGGTTTTCTTCTCTATGGTTTTTGTATGAAAAATACATCTTTTGTTTTTTGAAAATATTTGTCATCATTGTTTTATGTATAAATTTAAAAGAAGTCAATTAACAATTTCATTTAACATATACTGAAGGCAGATAACTTCAGATTCAGTCAGTTCAGTTCAATCGCTCAGTGTCCGACTCTTTGTGACCCCATGGACAACAGCATGCCAGGCCTCCCTGTCCATCACCAACTCCCAGAGTTCACTTAAACCCATGTCCATTGAGTCAGTGATGCCATCCAACCATCTCATCCTCTGTCTTTCCCTTCTCTTCCTGCCTTCAATCTTTCTCAGCATCAGGGTCTTTTCAAATGAGTCAGTTCTTCACATCAGGTGGCCAAAGTATTGGAGATTCAGCTTTAGCATCAGTCCTTCCAATGAATATTCAGGGTTGATTTCCTTTAGGAGAGACTGGTTGGATCTCCTTGTAGTCGAAGGGACTCTCAAGAGTCTTCTCCAATACCACAGTTCAAAAGCATCAATTCTTTGGCACTCAGCTTTCTTTACAGTCCAACTCTCACATCCATACATGACTACTGGAAAAACCATGGCTTTGACTAGACAGACCTTTGTTGGCAAAGTAATGTTCCTGCTTTTTAACATGCTGTCTAGGTCGGTCATAACTTTTCTTCCAAGGAGCAAGCGTCTTTTAATTTCATGGCTGCAGTCACCACCATCTGCAGTGATTTTGGAGCCCCAATAAATAAAATCTGTCACTGTTTCCACTGTTTCCCCATCTATTTGCCATGAAGTGATGGAACCAGATGCCTTGATCTTAGTTTTCTGAATGTTCAGATTTCCAATGGAATAATACAGCAAAAAAGTTCAACTGAAAATTATCATTAAGATGGAAGGAAAAAAGGCAGAAATCACTAGTTCCTACCATTTAATAAGCATTTTAGCAATTCAACATGAAACAAAAAATTTGGATTACTGCACTGCTTTTTGATATACAATGGATCCATGCCTCTCTCTCTTTTCTTCTGTCATCAATTTTGGGAAAGCAAGGAATGTTTTCTCTAATTCATTGGAGCTATATTCCATGACTTCCCATAGTCCATGATGGAGAGAGAGGATGATACTAGAAATGATCACTGTCCCCAACACTGACAAAAATTCTAGAAATATTTCATAGTTCTTCAACAAATGACAGCTCCCACATGACAGAGAATTAAGAAGACAGTTTTATATACAGAAAAAAATTTTATATAGATTTTATATACAGAAAACATTCATAGTATAAACAATAAGGTTTTTCACTACTTTAGTCTCTCTCCTTGGACACTATAGTTGATCTGTGTTCCAACTGAAAATGTGACATCTTGTCTTATACATATCACATTGTATGATTCGACCTATGTAAAGGAGAACAGGTCTGCCATCATGCTTGCTTTCATTTAATACTTTTACCCATAAATTTTTCTCACACATGTTGCTTTTAACCCATTTTAAATTTGTGCAGTGAGATTGGAGTGCTACATTACTCTTATTCACTATAAGCTCGACAGTATATGATGCCAGCCAACCAATTTTGGACATCAATTCTATCATCTGATACACTATTCTGCTGTCTCACATCATCTATAACTTTGTCAAGGTCACATTTAAAAATATTGAACAGAACAGGGCCAAGGATAACATAAATTAATTTTAATCAGTAATCTTTGCACATAGTTCCCCAACAAGTTACAAATCTATCTAACTGTACTATTTTCCAGCTCAAATTTCTTCATCTAGTATCTTGAGAATCTATCAAATGCTTTACCAAAATTAGGAAAAACTATGGCTATACCAGGGCCCTGGCCCACAGTCTAAAAAGAAAATAAATCCAAAACTGGTTATGCCTTTTTTATAAACTCAGTGATTATCATTTTATTAAATTCACATAGCCAATCTTTTAATAAATTGTTCTGAAATGTTTTTCAAGACCAGTGAAAAATCTGAAGTATTTACTTTCTTGTGAATTTCAGAAAAAAAGAACAATCTAATCTTCAAATATCTATAAGTTCCTCATAACACTTTACAGGTTGTCAAGCAGAGGCTCAAAAATGCCAACCACACAAATTACAAAATTCTAGTTTGTAATTTTTTCCAAACTAGGAGACTGAGCTGCACTTAGAGCATTTAATATTTCAGAGCAAACTATCCTAGGGGGGAAAAAAAGAAAAGTACTTACTGTATTTACCAAATGAAAGAAAGGGACCTATGCTTGAATGTAGCTGAAATGAATTTGCCTAAGGAAGGTGGAAAAGTGGAAACAGTGTTCATTACAAAACTCTGCTAACGCATATTTCCTTCTATTAAGTTCACTTCTTCTCCTCTTACCTGGACAACAAAACATGCTTTGAGTCAAGGATCTGATATAACCAGATATTTTAGTGTGACTTTAAGTCAATGTATTCTCTTTCAAAGGGAGTATTTGTGTTTTAATCCCCACTTCTCTTATCTTCAAGTGTGGAATTTAAATCTAGGTTCTTTATTAAGGGAATTTCAAGTACCAGAGAGCAGATGGATGAAGGGCTCCTAGTTATCCTGAGATCACATCACTTGAATGTTGCCTTGTCCTTGGGCTTGTAATTGAAAACCGCCTGGACAAAAAAAATACCAACAATTCAAGAAAAATCAGAGATCTGTCCTATGTGTCAACCAAGTACTGACCCTTTTGCATCTGAAATATGAGTTTGAAAATATAAGCCTGTGTTTATCTTCAGAAACATGAATGTTAAATTTCTGTCAACAATTCAGCACTCACTGTTAAAAGGCTGCAAGACAGATCTTGGAAATGAAAGCTGAAAGTCACCACAAGGTTGGCTCAAAGGACATTTCAGAGACTGAGCTTCGTTCTCTGTATCCTCTCCTTCCCAAAATGGTTAACCTGAATGGTGTCAGGTTGGAAGCTTACCAAAGATTTTCAGGTACACTTTTAACATAATTCATATCAAGTAATAAATATAATGATCACTATATTCCTAACTAAAATTGACTTTTAGTCTTTCAAATAACTTCATGTCTTATACCTCCTAGTATTCCAGTGTGTTTAATAGCCTGCAGTAACTTTTCCTAACTCAATCCTTACACACATTTTTAGATGAAAAGATTTTACTCAAAGTTATTTTACCAATAAATGTGGTAAGTGGTATATTTTATTAACTGCTAATTTAATGCCATTTGTGTTTTAAATCCAAAGTGGATAAGGAAAACAAAAACAAAAACCTACCCAAGAGAATTATCCAAAGCACTAAGCAATGAGACATTCTGAAAGAATCATGGAACCAAAAAGATAGGGTTCTGCATGGATCCAAAATTCACTTCTCATATTTTGCTGAATTGATTTGCAATTCCAGAAATTTAGTTTATTGTAAATCTTTTATCTTTTGTTCCAATAGATACTTTTGAAATTAGAAAATCCTCTGAGGAATTACACAAAATATTAATGATACCTGAATACACCCTTGGAAAATAAGAAATCAGATTTGAATAATTATCATCTACACCATTTGTGAGTTACTGTAAAAATTCTGACACAATTTCTTCCAGGTTAAAAAAACAATAATAAAGTTGACAGTACTGGTATCTTGCTGTAATCTCTTGGAATATATAGTAAGAGTTATAAAGGCAAAGTCATAAAATTCTAAATTTGCTACAACCTTTTGTATTTGAAGATAAAACAATGAAAGAGATACAGATATACCACAAAGTGAATCAATATTTTCATAGACTATACTTCATTTAAAGTTATTACAAATTTCTGGCTATATTTCTCCCTGCTCTGCAATATAACATTGTTGTTCATCTATTTTGTACATAGTAGTTTATATCTCTTAATCCCGTATGCCTTTCTATCCCCTCTCTCTTTCCCTCTCCTCACTGGTCACCACTAATTTGTGCTCTGTATCTGTGAGTCAGTTTCTGTTTTGTTATATTTACTTATGATTTCACATACAAGTGATAACATACAATATTCATCCTTCTCTGATTTATTTCACTAAGCATAATATGTTCCAAGTACATCTATGTTGCTTCAAATGGTAAAATTTCATTCTTTTTTCTGACTAATATTCCATTGTATGACTAATATTTTATTTCATTGTATGTATACATATATATACACCACATCTTCTTTATCGACTCATCTGTTGGTGGGCACTTACATTGCTTCCATATCTTGGCTGTTATCAATAATGCTGCTATGGACACATAGGTGTATGTATCTTTTTTAATGAATGTTTTTGTCTTCTTTGGATACATACCCAGGAGTGCAATTGTTGAATTATATAGTATTTCTAGTGATAGTTTTTTAGAAACCTTCAGCAATATAAAGGATCATATACCATGTTCAAGTGAGAGTTAATTCAGGGTCACAAGGATGGTTCAATAGTCACAAATCAATCAATGTGATATACCACATTAACAAAAGAAAAGATAAAGTTTACATAATTATCTCAATAGATGCAGAGAAAGCATCTGATAAAATTCCATATCCATTCATGATAAAATATCTCATCTAAGTTTGTATATCATAAACATATCCCAACATAGTAAAGGCCATTTATGACAAACCTAAAGCTAACGTTATGCTGCTGCTACTACTAAGTCACTTCAGTCGTGTCCAATCCTGTGTGACCCCAGCCTCCCACCAGGCTCTCCCATCCCTGGGATTCTCCAGGCAAGAACACTGGAGTGGATTGTCATTTCCTTCTCCAATGCATGAAAGTGAAAAGCAAAAGTGAAGTCGCTCAGTCGTGTCTGACTCTTCGAGACCTCATGGACTGCAGCCTTCCAGGCTCCTCCATCCATGGGGTTTTCCAGGCAAGAGTGCTGGAGTGGGGTGCCATTGTCTTCTCCGACCTAACATCATACTTAGTGGTAAAAAGATGAAAGTTTTTCTTTTGAATTCAGAAACAAAACAAGGATGTTCAACTCTTGCCACTTCTATTTAATATAATTTCACATGTCCCAGCCATAGAAATCAGATAAGAAAAAGAAATAAAGGTCAGTCAAATGGAAGGGAAGAAGTAAAACTGTCCCCATTTGCAGATGACATGATACTATATATAGAAAACCCTAAATTTTCTACTAAAGAAAAAAAGTATAAGAACTAATAAATGAATTCTGTAAAGTTGTAGAATATAAGACTAGCATATATACCTTTGTTGCTCTACCCCAACTAGCAGCAAGACAAAGCAAAAGAAACGCCTAAAAAATCTGGTAATAAGCTCAACCAAGGAGTGAGACATTTATACTCTAGAAAACAAAAATGTAGGAATTTAAAAGTGATACAAAAAAAAAAAAAAGGGAAAGCTACCATGTGTGTTCTTGTATTAGAAGAATTAATACTGTTAAAATAACCATATTATCCAAAGCAATCTATAGATTTAATTCAATCCCTATCAAAATACTCATGCCATTTTTTACAGAACTAGAAACCATAGCAAATTTTTTAGCCACAATTACGACTTATATTCAGAGAAGGCAATGGCAACCCACTCCAGTACTCTTGCCTGGAAAATCCCATGGGCGGAGGAGCCTGATAGGCTGCACTCCATGGGGTTGCCAAGAGTCAGACACGACTGAGTGACTTCACTTTCACTTTCATGCATTGGAGAAGGAAATGGCAACCCACTCCAGTGTTCTTGCCTGGACAGTCCCAGGGACGGGGAAGCCTGGTGGGCTGCCATCTATAGGGTCGCACAGGATCAGACATGACTGAAGCGACTTAGCAGCAGCAGCAGCAGCACCTAAATTGTTAATACTTCTGTTTAGTCCCTCAGTCGTGTCCGACTCTTTGAGACCCCATGAATTGCAGCACACCAGGCCTCCCTGTCCATCACCAACTCCCAGAGTTCACACAAACTCATGTGCATCGAGTTGGTGATTCCATCCAACCATCTCATCCTCTGTCGTCCCCTTCTTCTCCTGCCCCTAATCCCTCCAGCATCAGGGTCTTTTCCAATGAGTCAACTCTTCGCATGAGGTGGCCAAAGTATTGGAGTTTCCACTTCAGCATCAGTCCTTCCAAAGAAATCCCAGGGTTGATCTCCTTCAGAATGAACTGGTTGAATCTCCTTGCAGTCCAAGGGACTCGCAAGAGTCTTCTCCAGCACCACAGTTCAAAAGCATTAATTCTTCAGCACTCAGCTTTCTTCACAGTCCAACTCTCACATCCATACCTGACCACTGGAAAAACCATAGCCTTGACTAGACAGACTGTTGTTGGCAAAGTAATATCTCTGCCTTTGAACATGCTATCTAGGTTGGTTATAACTTTTCTTCCAAGGAGTAGAAAGAAAGAAACTGAAGTCACTCAGTCATGTCCAACTCTTTGCATCCCTGTGGACTGTAGCCTACCAGGCTTCTCTGTCCGTGGGATTCTCCAGGCAAGAATACTGGAGTGGGTTACTATTTCCTTCTCCAGGGGATCTTCCTGACCCAGGGATTGAACCCAGTCTCCAGTATTGGAGGCAGACGCTTTAACCTCTGAGCCACCAGGCAATCACCATCTGCAGTGATTTGGGAGCCCAAAAAAATAAAGTCTGACACTCTTTCCACTGTTTCCTCATCTATTTCCCATGAAGTGATGGGACCAGATGCCATGATCTTCGTTTTCTGAATGTTGAGCTTTAAGCCAACTTTTTCACTCTCCTCTTTCACTTTCATCAAGAGCCTTTTTAGTTCCTCTTCACTTTCTGCCATAAGGATGGTGTCATCTGCATATCTGAGGTCATTGATATTTCTCCCAACAATCTTGATTCCAGCTTGTGCTTCTTCCAGCCCAGTGTTTCTCATGATGTACTCTGCATAGAAGTTAAATAAGCAAGGTGACAATATGCCTTGATGTACTCCTTTCCCGATTTGGAACCAGTCTGTTGTTCCATGTCCAGTTCTAACTGTTGCTTCCTGACGTGCATACAGCTTTCTCAAGAGGCAGGTCAGGTGGTCTGGTATTCCCATCTCTTTCAGAATTTTCCACAGTTTATTGTGATCCACACAGTCAACGGCTTTGGCATAGTCAATAAAGCAGAAATAGATGTTTTTCTGGAACTCTCTTTCTTTTTCGATGATCCAGCAGATGTTGGCAATTTGTTCTCTGGTTCCTCTGCCTTTCCTTAGGAAAGATGAAATACACCAACAGTGCTTACTCTATGGAAATGAAAGCTAGCTTTGATAGATTATATAAAAAAAACAAAAAGACAGCTAATATTAAATTCACAGGAGAAAACAAAGAAAAATTCAAAAGGATAGGTGAAAAATTCAATGTTAGGGAAAATTCTAAAAAGATTGCTAATATTAATATAATAATTAATAGCTGAGAAAAGAAGAGAAGCTAAAGCCAAAGGAGAAAAGGAAAGATATACCCATTTGAATGAAGAGTTCCAAAGAATAGCAAGGAGAGATAAGAAAGCCTTCCTCAGTGATCAGTGCAAAGAAATAGAGGTAAACAATAGAATGGGAAAGACTAGAGATCTCTTCAAGAAAATTAGAGATACCAAGGGAACACACCATGCAAGATGGGCACAATAAAAGACAGAAATGGTATGGACCTAATAGAAGCAGAATATATTAAGAGGTGGTAAGAATACACAGAAGAACCAAAGAACAAAGATCTTCACAACCCAGATAATCACAATGGTGTGATCACTCACCTAGAGCCAGACATCCTGGTAGATGAAGTCAAGTGGGCCTTAGAAAACATCACTATGAACAAAACTAGTGGAGGTGATGGAATGCCAGTTGAGCTCTTTCAAATCCTGAAAAATGATGCTGTGAAAGTGCTGCACTCAATATGTCAGCAAATTTGGAAAACTCAGCAGTGACCACAGGACTGGAAAAGGTCAGTTTTCATTCCAATCCCAAAGAAAGGCGGTACCAAAGAATGTTCAAACTATTGCACAATTGCACTCATCTCACACACTAGCAAAGTAATGCTCAAAATTCTCCAAGCCAGGTTTCAATAGTACGTGAACTACGAATTACCAGATGTTCAAGCTGGATGTAGAAAGGGCAGAGGAACCAGAGATCAGATGGCCAACATTTGTTGGACCATCAAAAAGGCAATAGAGAGTTCCAGAAAAACATCTACTTCTGTTTTATTGATTACACCAAAGCCTTTGACTGTGTGTATCACAAGAAACTGTGGAAAATTCTTAAAGAGATGGAACTACCAGACTACCTTACCTGCCTCCTGAGGAAACCACTGTTAAAACTAATAAATGAATTAAGTAAAGTTGAAGGATAAAAAAAAAAATCTACACACAAAAATCAGTTGCATTTCTATACACTAACAATGAATTATATGAAAAAAAGAAATATGCAAACAATGCCCTCTACAAGAGCATCAGAAAGAATAAAATACTTATAAATAAACTTCAGCAAGGAGGTAAAAAATTGTGTAATTAAAACTGCAATACATCAGTGAAGGAAATTAAAGAACACCCAAATAAATGGAAAGACATTCTGTGTTCATGAGTTGGAAGACTTAATACTGTTAAAATAAGAATTTTCACATGCTTTAGAAACAAAAAGTCCTGTAGTAGAGGTCAGGAATCATCTTCTAGTCAGGCTTTTCTATCATCTATGTTTCAGATGGTGACAAAGAGAAGAGATAATTTCAGAAGAGAATTCAGCCTTCTAAGTCCTCAGTTTCTTGGTCTTTGAAAGTAGGTGGGGCTAGGAGCATCTCTAAGCTCAGCCTGTAAGTCTAAGCAATTTCTGAGCTGTATTTTATAAATTCTATTATTTGAGAATAGCAACAGATGGAACATGTGAAAAGAGTAGATGATCTATAGTATTAACATTGATGGCTGTAGTCTAAACAAAATGACTATTATACACAAATAGTTTTTTAAATATTTTCCTAAGTATTCACCAATTTTTTTTTAATTTATGACAAATTGTTTTCATATACCCAAGTTTAACTACACAACTCAAAGCCTAAAGATTGTACAATGAAAGAAGAGGTTTCAAAGAGGGGCAGAGCTTTTGAATGTCTTGCCCTGACCCTTGCTAAGGGATTTGCTTAATCTCTTTGAGCATCAGTTTCCTCAACTGTGGTCTAGGATTATCTGTTTTAAGAATTATGATGAGGATTAAAAACATAAACAGTGTAAGTTAGATAGCCCAGTGGGGTTCATGAGTAATTGAAATCAGTCTTATCATTTAAGCAGTGATCCATGCAGACTTAAAGACTGAGAGAAATAAACCGAGCAAGGGAGCATTTTTCTGGCTTTGTGCAGGCAGCCAGGAAGTGGAAGTATGCCCCCCCAAAAAAAATCTAAGGAGAGGTGGTTGACAAAAACACGAAAAATCGACATGAGAATACAGATAAATGTGGGAGAAAAAGGCTAAGTTAAGAGGAAAACTATTTTGATTCTGAGTCAAATATTTGACCGATAAAGCTGTGACCCTTCCCAGGCAAGGCAGATGGTGGTCTCCAAGTTTAAATGTGATCCCAAGAACATACTGACCTAGATTCTGGCTTTTTAGTGCATCTGTATGTAAAGTTAATGATAACTTTAAAATATGAAAAGACTTTTAGCTATAACAAGAAAACTGTTGCAAATAGTTAGTTAAAATAAGAAATTTGTCCACTTGTTTTGCTTCCCACCAAAAGCAGACACCAAAGAAAGGGGCAAGCCCTATAGCGTCTATAGGTCATCAGGGGGTATCACAAGCTCTAAAGATATCACTTTGTTCTTTAAAGATTAAAGGAAGCGCTTAGGGACAAATGACAGACTCTACATTGGGAATGCACAGTGTTGAGAAATCCACACATGTAAATATTCACAAATCTATAACATAAACTGTACTTTCCCATCTTTCTGCTTTTGTTTCTGCTCTTCTCCGCCTGAAGAGCTTTGCTTTTCACAATTCTAGCTTTCAAGTTCCAGCTACAATGGCATCAACTTTATGAAGATTTTCTCCAGAACCATAATCCAAGAGATTTCTTTCCACCTCTCGAGCCTCCATGCCATCATCTATACTTTCACAAGTATAAATTTACCATACATTTTGCTTTACATCATACAGTTAGCTTTTTGCCCTTCTTTTCCTCACCAAGCTGTAATTTCCTCTAGGACAGACAATTTGGTTTACTATACTTTGATTTTCACTGCTGCCAAGCACATATTTCCCATGTTGTAGATAGTAAGTATATATTTAGTAAATGCAATACTATAACAATTTATCAGTGGTGTCCTATAGTTTTAGATCTCCTAGAGTTTAGGTGTCCTATAGTTTTAGCCAAAAATGTAGAGTAGGCCTTCCTTCTATTGTATCTCTCTGGAAGGCACTAGCTCCAGGGGCAAGCGACACCCCAAGACCACAGAAACTACTAGGCTAGCAAATTCTGAGTCTTTGGTATAGTTGGTTTCACAAGCTTTTTTTTAAGCCCTCATGAGATTATTCTCGTTCTTCTGAGACGTTAATCTTTTAAGCTGATGAGTTTTTTTAAACTGAAGTATACTTGATGTACAGTGTTGCATTAGTTTCTGTTATACAGCAAAGCAATTCAGTAGCTTTCCTAGTGGCTCCACTGGTAAAGAATCCACCTGCAATGCAGAAGGCCATGGTTTGATTCCTGGGTTGGGAAGTTCCCCTGGAGAAGGAATAGGCTACCCACTCCAGTATTCTTGGGCTTTCCTGGTGGCTCAGACAGTAATGAATCCACCTGCAATGTGGGAAACCTCGGTTCGATCCCTGGGTTGGGAAGATCCCCTGGAGGAGGGCATGGCAATCCACTCCAGTATTCTTGCCTGGAGAATGCCCATGACAGAGGAGCCCGGCAGGCTACAATCCATGGGGTCGCAAAGAGTCAGACATGACTGAACAACGAAGCACAGCGCAGCATACATGTATACTGCTGCTGCTGCTGCTGCTAAGTCACTTCAGTCGTGTCTGACCCTGTGCGACCCCACAGACGGCAGCCCACCAGGCTCCGCCGTCCCTGGGATTTTCCAGGCAAGAACATTGGAGTGGGGTGCCATTTCCTTCTCCAATGCATGAAAGTGAAAAGTGAAAGTGAAGTCGCTCATTCGTGTCCAACTCTTAGTGACCCCATGGACTGCAGCCCACCAGGCTCCTCCACCCATGGGATCTTCCAGGCAAGAGTACTGGAGTGGGGTGTGATCACCTTCTCCAGCATATATGTATACATATACATATATTCTTTTTCATTTTCTTTTCCATGATGGTCTATTACAAGATACTGAACATAATTCCCAGTGTTATACAATAGGAAATTGTTTATCCATTCCATACTTAATAGTTTGCATTCAGCTGATGAAGTTTAATACGAAGTCTTACACATTAAAGGTGTTGTGTGTTCATTAATTCCTCTATTTAATATATATATTGAACACTTCCCATAAGGAACATACTAAAGATGAAATATTAATAAACAGAAAGCCCTTGTTCTTGAGCTCCTGAGGTGGCAGGAGAAACAATGCAACAGGAGGCCAGGGGCAACAGTGACCTTGCTCCCCACTGTACCCTCGTGATTGGACACAAGTCCTGACATGTTGGGGGCAGTCTGTATTTGTTAAATTTCAGATTTAATTAAAAGGGATGTATTAGGCAGAGATGTGACTAAGCCTGGTGGTAAAGCACATGGAAGGTAGGAATTTGTTCCAAATGAGGGAGCAGTGAAACGGGTGACTTCAAACAAGCAAGCTGCTGCTGCTGCTAAGTCACTTCAGTCATGTCCAACCCTGTGCGACCCCATAGATGGCAGCCCACCAGGCTCCCCTGTCTCTGGGATTCTCCAGGCAAGAACACTGGAGTGGGTTGCCATTTCCTTCTCCAATGCATAAAAGTAAAAAGTGAAAGTGAAGTCACTCAGTCATTTCCGACTCTTAGCGACCCCATGGACTGCAGCCTACCAGGCTCCTCCGTCGATAAACAGAAATTAGACTGAGAAAGAGATAAGAGCAGTGAGGCTGAGCAAACAACACAAAAGATGTAAAAGCATGTGGTGGACCTTCTGGTATGACCAATTAGTCTTATTATTCTTTGTGGTGGAGACTATTTTGAGAATCTGATGATCACTTTGATCAAACTGCTCCAGGGAAAAAACAAAAACACTGTAATATGTATGTGCAAAAATCACTGTAATATGTGTCATAGGGTGTTTTTCTGCATAGTTTTAGCAAAGGCCCCAAAGTAGGTGTCACAGATCCCCATATTCTAGATTAAGCTCCTACAGCACCTATGAAGGGATTGCAAAAACCAGTTTTGAAATCTTTTGCTCACCATGTGGCTTCAGGTCATGTAAGAGTTTTGAGGGAGGAGGAGCAAGATGTTACCACAAGGTGGGAGAATTGAGTGAGGCCGTGGTATTTCCTTTATTGCTTCACGTTTGGACAGAGAGAGCAGAGGGAGGGGTAGAGTCAAGTGAAAGACTACAAGGGATCCACTTGAGATATGTGGGACACACAGGAGCTAGGCTCTATCTCATGACTGAGAAATATAAAAACACTGAGTGACTGAGGCAGAGAGAGAAAACAAAACCTGGGGTACACATGGAACGAGTGATATTTCTCCAAAGAAATGGCACCACAGGAAAGAATTGGCCTAAGGTCCTTTTGAAAAGGACTCCACCCAAAGGTATTGTTTTGGGGAAAAGAAGTTGGTAAGCAAAAAGTTCCAGATGGATTTCTGAGGCTTAGAGACTGAGGTGGCTGACTGGAGGAGGGAAAATGGCATTGGATACTCTCAGTGGTGGAACTTTCCAAGAACCTCACAAAAATATATAAAGGGGGAAAAAAAGGGCCTAGATATCATCAATAACAAATCCTAATGATATCTGCTCGAATCCCTTCTACAAATTCTGTCTCCCATGGGCAGGTCACGGTTTGATTACTTACCTAGTAAAAGGTGAAGAGCTGACAAAGTGAGGAGAAAAGATGCCAACAGACCATCCAGATCTAAAGCAGTACTTAAGCCGAGCAGAAGGAAGTTCTAAATTAGAGGAGAATTTGCAGTTTTGATTGTTACACTGCATTATAACATCAAATTTTTAAAGATATGGATTTTGTAAGGAAAGACTTTATTTGAAATGATTATAGCAAAGTAAAGAAAGGACTACTGAAATAGGGAGAACACTCTGACCATAAGATCTGCAAGCATCTCAAGGTTTAGGCAGAAGTTTTTTCTGTTAGGGGAGGATTAAACAAGACTAGAAAGAACGAGGTGTTGGAAAGTGGGATAAAAGGGTGGTATGACTAGAGAACAGATCAGAGAATATTTTACTTTGAAGTCAGCCTACTCTCAGGAGAGACTGTATAAGGCTCAAGCTGAGGATGGATCAAAATTCAGGGACTTGGAGGAAGAACAGAAACTTAACCAAAGTTTGGTTAATAAAGGATTTTGTTTCTATTGATCAGTAGGGACAAGCAGTTCAGTCAATCATTTATGAGGCAAAGAAAGAGAATTTGTAGGATCTGTGTCTGGCCTTGTCATAGGTAAACAAGGGGGCACCCATTTGTCTTCTCTAAGTCACATAGGGAAGGGTGATAATTTGCAATAGGCTGTTTCCCAGAATACAAAGGAGCTGAGGGAATTTTTTAGACATCACTGTTTTCCAGTAGCAAAGGGTTCAAGTAAAATTTAGCATAGTCAGGACTTTTCAATTTCTGCAATAAAACTGTAGTAGTGAGGAAAGGACCTGAAAAATCTATGAAAGTTTCAAAAATTTTATCCAAGATCAAGAAAAACTAGCCCAATGGACATATTTGAAAGAATCGTGGCTCATTAAATAAATCCCTTTGAATTCAGTTTATTTAATCTAAAAGTTACACATGTAAACATACAATTTTATGTTCAACTTCAGAGCTTTCTCAGATCCCAGGCTGAGTGAAGATCCCCAAATGAGACACTCTCAGCACAAACACTGAGGGGAAACAGGAAGCAAAAGAGGCAGCATGCTTATCCAAGCAGCCACGATGGTTCTCTGAATTAGATAAGACATGATAGTTTGCTTTCTGGGATCTTATACTCAGTAGGAACACAAAATAAAAGAGCATGATTTTTTTCCCTGAGAACATCAGGAAAGGCTATATGACTGGAGAGCATAGAGTTGACCTTAGTCCAGTGTGGGATTAGAATATGGAGAGGGAAGGCACAGGGGAGGTGACAAGACCTGACAGGACCTACGTGAAGACTTGCAAGTAGCTGGAGCAGAAGACACCTGAGAAGAGGATGGGGAGATAATGTTCTCTAGGAGGCAGCAAGCTGTGAATGCCATACACTAATGGAGTTTAATGTGATTTTATTCTATGCAAAAGAATAAACCCTAGAAAATATTTAACAAGTAAATGGCATGGTCAAACCTGTGCTTCAAGAAATATAACTGCATTAATGTGTAAAATAACTGAAGAGATAAAGATTGGAGTTAAGGTGGGTCAATGGCACATTTCACATGCAAATTCAATCACTTTTTTAGCAGCACTTCCCTTTTAATCACAAAATTATTTTGATTAATAACCATGAAATAAAGTAAATAATGATAATATACAGAAAAGAGCCACAATTAAGATTTTTCCTGTAGCCTTATAATTATGGCATTAAAAAATTTAAAACAAAATCAATATTGCATCAATCATATACATATATAGATAAACTTGCTAATGTCTTTAAATGTATTTTTAGAAAAAGGGAATATCATATATATATGTCACAATCATGAATATTAACCTCAAAGTTTCTGTTAAGAGTCTTATTTTTGCAACTTTATCAAAACTGAGATGTCTGCATATTCCTAGTCAATAGCAAATTTAGCCAGATTTGTCAGTCTCTCTTCACTGAGTTGACTGAAGAACGTATTTTATAAATTTTAAGTTTGAAAATGTTCTTTCACATGTGCATGCATGCTCAGTCATGTCCGACTCTTTGAGATCCCATGGACTATAGCCTGGAGCAATCAATATTCTATTGGTAGTTACAGCCTTAAACATAAAGATGTTTGGCAATTCATAAAAATTTAAACACAAATAATCCAAATGGAGTATTTGACTGAGTGGAACAAACTCAAATTCCACTTTTTATCTTTACAGATTTTGATCTACCATTGGACACTTCAGATCTACTGTTTAAATGCAAGATATTTAATACCACAGGATTGGGAGATCCAAATCGTATCTGAAGCATCTTTAAACTCTTACAACTGGCTATGAATGTACTAAAGAAACAAAGGTATATAGCTTAGTTTGCATGTATCATGGACAGTCTGTAAAACAGGAAGTTCTCTTCATTATGGCTCCATACAATTCAATGTTTATTAAAAGGTAATGAATACAAACATGCTGACTTGAAGCTACCATAACTTGAATTTACTGTTGAAATTCAATAGCAGCAGCATCATTTCTTTAGAATACATACCAAAAATTATTTTAAAGGAGAAATATTCTATCACTGACATTGTTTAGAGTTACAAGTGTCTGACGTAATAACAAGTAAATGGTCTTTTAGTCATTTACACTACTGCTTTAAATTATCTACTATTTAAAATGCACTCCTTCATTACCTGTAACCAAGGCAACAGCTTCCACTGCCCTGCTCTTAAATCCTCCACAGGGAAGAGAAGGAAATGGAAACTGGCATTTCACTAAGTATCAACATTGTACCCAACAGTATGTTGTATTATTATGTATGAATAAGCCTTTGAGTAAACTATTTTGTCATTTTAAGATGAAGAATATTAAGATCAATTGCCAAAGATTACTCAGCAAAGTCATGAAACTAGAATTCAAACCAAAATATTTCTGACTCTAAAGCATATGCTATCTCTACCATACTTTTCTTGATGGAGGGTGGGAGAAAAGTAAGTTTGAAAGCTATGGCAAAATTTAGCTGTCACTGGAACTTGAGCTTGGCAGCATCAGGAGAATGGAGAAAAAAGGATGGTGGGGAGAGATGATACCACAAGGTTAAAATGATCCAAATCAGACAACATACTGGGTGTGGGAACCACGAAGATGGTGAAATTCAAGTTTAAAAGCCCGGAAAGAGCAGAACCAGGTAACATCTGAGACATCAATACCTAGCAGTTGCCAATATCTGATCAAAATTACAGTAAGATGAAGAAACTATCTATCAGGACTCCTAATAGGGAGAGATCTATATGTGGGGAGTGAATATTTGGATAAGCTGCTTGGCATTAATAAGGGGCATTCTCTAGAAAAAGTAGTGATCACAAATTGCCTTCTAAGAATGGGTAGTCTAGTTAATCCTATAACTTCTGCTTGCTGAGTAGGAAATGCAAGTTTTGAGGCAGAGCTGAATTGCTCAAGATTGCAGAGAAGAGAAGGTAGCTGCAATGTTCAGTAGCATGCATTTGGACTATAAGTTCAGCCTCCCTTTTAAATAAAAGATACTTTAAAAAATATTTAATGGCTTGAAGCATCACCCAAGTTACCAGGCTTCCAAGTTACCTATGTCAGGTACTACCACAAAGGTAGTATTATGTGAAAAATTGAGAGAGTAACGGCATCTTCCTAGACAACATACTTCTCAGGATCCCAGGGTGTCTCTTTCTGACATGTCTTTTTCTTTGTTTGCTTTGGCTGCATGGCTTGAGAATCTCAGCTACCTGACCAAAGATCGAACACCTGGGCCCTCAGGCCCTCAGCAGCGAAAGCACGAAGTCCTAACCACCGGACCACCAGGTAATTCCCATCTGTTTCTTTCCGTATGTAGATAGAATCCTGTTCTTTTTCTTATCAGCTAATTTCCCCAATGGTCTTCACTAATAAGACTACAGCAGGTTGTTTACCTTTGTAGCAGCTTTACTTGAGTACTTGTATTCTCAAGGAGTCCCATTGTCCACCTGCAAGGAGGAACTGCACTGACATGAACTGCCACTATGGGGCAGCAAGAAGCTATTTCCTCTATAAACTCAGAGCATCACTGGATTTCACAAGCCTAGGATGGAACATTTTCATTTGATACCTATTTATAATTCTTTTAAAAATGCTTTCATATGGCTAATTCTTTTATAATAAGCCTACTTTCTTCTTAAAGCTGTATAAAATTTTAGAAATCTTTTTCTATCATATAGATTAAAATTGTATATATCCTGTATCTTAGTTTTTAATGGCATCCATAGTATGGCTAGATAGTTTAAATCAATCATCAGTGTTGGATTTTGAGAATCACTTAAATTTTGAAAAATTTGCCCTATCGCACATCTTAAGAGTTACATTCTGCCTTTAGTCATTGAGAGTGAATATTTACTGAGCTCATATGTGACAAGCACAGTTAGAGTCTTTATATACACTGGCTTTTTTAATCTTCACAACCTTCTGAAGTAGCTTTCATTCTCAACTCTTTTTCAGATAAGACAACTAAGGAGAGGCCAAAATATTTCAAAAGTCACAAAGCCAATAAGAAATGCTCCATTTTACAATCAAGAAGTGTTGTCTGGCTCTAAAACTCACTCTCTGAACCAAGACTCTTGTTCATAAGCTGTAAGCAGGCCTTTAATAAAAGTATAATCTAACAACTAACGTTTAATAAACACCACTGTTACACCATAGAAACCTATGAACATTTTGATCACGATAGGTCCACAAAAATCACAGGTTCTGAGACCCTTCACTGAAATATAGAGCAAACTAAGAAAGAGAAGAAAGGAAAAACTACTTTGAAAGGGTTAAGAATTCCAGAAGGCTGTAATAGCAGGTTTGCAATCAAGGGCCACCATAAAGAAACAGCAGGAGAAGGAGGGGGAGGCAGTCTTGGTCATGCTGTGAGTGCACAAGTCTTTAGTTTAGAATTGTGTCAAACCACCCAGGAGCACAAGAGAAAGCTGTGTTTAACGTTCGTTCCATTTCAGAATGGACATGGTATGTTTTTTCTCTGAAGCCAGCAAACTGAAGATTAACTTAGCACACTTGATTCAGTAGTATCCATTTGAAAAACTGGACTGGGTTTTTGCTAACAAGGTTACTCAGGATAAGCCTATTTTTCCATCATAATATAAAATAAAAGTTACCCATACTATTTAGCAGCAAAAAGCTTTTGAACCCACCTCCCAAGTAAAACCACAACATTCTTCACTTCTGCTCTCTGGTAGGTCAATCAATCTGGACATTTAAGAAAACGATGAAGAAGAAATGGTTGTTTAAACATGTTGCTTTCATGTTCCACTGCCTAATCCCCCTTACCCATTTGGAAGAGAGATTCATTTAGGCCATCTATGCTTTTTCATTCACCTCTATGGGTATAAGTTGGTTTTCTGAGGTGCAAAACAAAAATCTTTCAGGAGCATCATGCAGTTATATTTTTCCAAGCAGGAAAGCGAAATCTTGAGGTTTGGAAGGGCTAAGTGAAAATGACATTGGCAATAATTTCTATGGCAAGTTGATCCAATCTGAAAATGGGCACTTTATTTTTGCATACACTACATCCTTTAACCACCCTTTCTGAATTCTCATTAATTCATGGAAATCAATGAGATCCAGGTTTTTCAGGATGAAGCATCAGAAATACTACTCAAGTGTTTAAGCTGATTAAAATGACACTGATTTTTTATAGTTCTGTTCTTCTGAAGAATCTCTTCTATTAAACAGGAACAACCTGAGACTGAGAAAATGTAGACGGCTCCCTTTTTCTCCAAGAAACTCAGCCTTCACTTTAAAAGCTACGACGCGGCATAGTGGTTTCCACAGAGGGCCAGCCCAAAGGAGAAATCAGAGTCCTCTCCGAAATCAGACTCAGCTGCTTTGAGAAGAGCAGGAGAGCATCTATTAAATCTATTGATTCAATAGAATCAATAATTTTTGTTTTTAAAGCAGCTAGATGATAGCGCCAGCTCCCCTCTTTCTATCTGATATTAGTATTTCTATTTAATACAAAGACACTCATTAAATGACTTAAGAAGAAATTAACTTTTATAAACATACTTTCTAAATAACTTTTCCATCATGATGACCTGGAGCCTTTTTACAAATTGTTTCAATGAACTCTACTTTGCATTTATCTGCTTATGAAAGTATTAATTCTCTTACTCATTTTGAATGTTGAAGGGATCCAATAGTTCCCTAATTTCTCTCAGTCAAAGCTGGTTCTCTATAAGCTGCAATGTTCAGACTGCCCCTGTCTCCCCACAGATATTTTTCATGAGCACTCTGATTGTTTTCACAAAGGGAATCACTAGCTTGTTCCTCAATTTGGATGAAAGACACTTATTTTATGACTGTGGTTGTAAAGAATCCAAATCTCTATTCTCTCTGATTAAATGTGTTCACTTATTTGCTAAATATTTTCAATCTTGGTGTGATTTTGCTCAAAGGGAAGTCATGGAATTTCTAAAAATGATCAATGTTATTAAAGCAAGACTCCCAGATATTCTCTCATTTGAGATAAAAACAAAACTGCAAACCCAAATCCTTTGAAATAAAAGAATAGTTCTATTGTGTTAATTGTAAACATGCAATAAAGTTCCAAAATAAATCAACAGTCAATGGTTCAACCACAAGAAAACAAAGACCAGAAAGAAAAAACATAAGAATTTAATGATTCCTGTGAAAACATCCTATGTGAAAATACTACCACCCACCATCATTTTTTTTTCCTTTTGCTAACCACGGCACAGTTTTTCAAAGAATTTTTGGCATCTCCAGATGATAAATTATGTGAATTATTGTTGGATCAAAATTCCTTTGAAATAACTGCAGGTGTTCAAGATCCTGTCAGAGCAAATGTATTTTAAGTACCCTGAAGACTCTGACACTCAGCCATTTCTCAGGCCTCTTTGAGGTAGAGCTCCTGTTGGGAGTGGTTTTGTTTAAAATTGGAGACATATGGAGAGCTACACAGTGAAGACAGGAGGAAGCCTATCCAATTGGCACAGAATTAGAATCTAACTCCTGATTAAAGTCCTATTTGAGGATCTTTTCTTCTGCTATGTGTTCTCCTCTTTAGTTCTTCTTAATCCATAGTAAAATGCTACAAGAGGGTATCTCATTGCTAGTTGGGAATGATAGCTTCTTAGCAACATAATTTGGTTGAACATAACGATATTAATTATAATGTGTTCTGCAGTGGACAAATCATCTGTATTCATATGACATTTTCCTTCAGGTTTCTCTATAGAAAAATGAGCTTAAAGATTCTGCTTTCTAATTTAAGAAGTAAAACCTAGCAGATGTTTCTGCTTTTTGAAAGAAAACATGGGTGAAAGAATGAACGCTATCTTGTATTTTGAGGAAAAGGGAAGGTAACTATACACACACACACACACATACATATATATAAAATAAACCATAAGCAATGGTATAAGCATATTATATCTTATTAAATTATTACATAATAGAAGATAATTATTATTGTTCATGTTTATTTATGAGAAAATTGAGGGTCAAAAAGTTAGTTGTTCAATGTCACACAAATAACAAGTGACAAGAGAATTTTCCAGCTTTGTTCATTCATACTCACAGCCGTTCTCTTTCTATTTTACTTATATTTCCACAGGATCAACTTTAGGCTTTATAGTTTACAGTTTACTATCTCAACTGTATTTAGGTTAAACCATAATTGCTAGGATTCAACTATTCTTGACCAGCAAATATGTTAATTCCACATAAATCCAAAGCAATTTTTGTTTTCTATGTCATTTCCAGATTTCTTCATTGTTTTTCTTATTCTTTTCCTTTATTCTGTCATACTTCTCACTTTTTAAGTTTTAATATGTAGTTCATTATTTTTTCTGTTCTTTTTCTATTATATACATGATTTATAAATTACAAGAACTTTGGCAATATTCCATTAATTGTGATAGAGGATTTCCATTATCACTTAGGTCTAAATATTAGTTCCAAATATTTTCTATTTTTGATTCCTCAATTTATGTTATTAAAAACTATGTTTTGAATTAATCAAATGTATTTAGGTAAATTTGTGGATTTCTAAAACTGTGCTGTGGTCAAATGTGGCCTTTGCAATACCACTTTCTTCATATCTTAAGATTTGCTTTATGAACCGAACCAACAGGTAACTTGTAAACATCCCATGTGCATTTAAGAATGTACGCATTCAAATTATTAGGTGCTGGGTCCCATTGTTGCTTATATTGCTAAAGTTATCCACAACCGTACTGATTTTGTCTGCTTGATACTTGAAATACTGAGAGACAAGCGTGCCATTAAAATATCCCATTCTGATGAGAGAAAGAGAGCAACTGAGTTTTAAGAAATCGATTCACATGCAACTGTGGGGACAGTACGTTCAAAATCTGTAGGGCAGGAAAGAAGTTCAGGAGTTGATCTTGTGTCTTTGAGCCCAAATTTCACAGGGAAGTAGGCTGGAAACCCACTTAAAGTTTCTATATTGTAGTCTTGAGAATTGCTTTTCTTCCAGAAACTTCAGGTTTGCTCTTAAACCCTTCAACTGATTGAAAGAGGTGCAGAGCAATCATTTATTTACACAATTCAAATATAACTATTCTACATTGTATATGAGATAATTTCAATGTTAGGAGTTCTTGTGTGAATGTTCTGCTTTGCTTTATTCTATTTTTAGTTACTCTTCTTTTTGTGCTTTATAATTGTGGACTGTGAACTCATGTTCAAATGTCTAGGTTTTTCATTTGGAAGTCATGGTAGGTCTGAGTTAAGGAGTTTTCTGTGAGGTGCCCTTAGGCACTACCTTTTACTCTGGGATAATGGATTAAATTTCTTGATTTGTAGTTTCACTTAACTACTGAATAGAAATATCTCAAACCCAAGATCTACATGAGAGCATATCTATCTTTTAAAAGCAGCACAAGAAAATTTTTATTATTTTCTGCCCAGAGTCTAGGCTGAGATACAAGATTGTTTTCACTGTCTCCTTTTGCTACCATGGATATTTTTCCCTAGTCTTCCTTTTCACAGTGTGGCCTTACAGTGGTCTTGACTTACATAGGAGTATAAATTCAAACTTCTTCCTTTACATAACTCAAGGCAATATCTCCTATGATTAACAGAACCCAGGAATCTCAGCAGGATCAGATACATAATTTGTGAAGCCCTTTACAAAGAGAAAATATGGGGATTCTTGTTCCAAAAGTAGAATAAAAGGTACCATTAAATTACTAAAATATAAAATATTTCCCTTTCTTTCAGAGTCTTTCTTTTGTCAGATCATTGTGATTTTTGTTTGCTATTTGGTATAACACATTTGCTATCCATTTGCTATTTAGTATCAAGCATGGGAATACTCACTGGGCGGATGCAGATGCTCACAGTCATCTCAGAGTCTGCCCTATGGTTTGGCACATACAGCCAACATACTTCTGGGTTTCTCCTGCCGGCCAGGGTTAGGAGAGTCGGGGCCCACTTCCCACCTTATACCTCATCAACCCATAAGAGATGAGCAACATCTGTGGGAATGCAACCTCTGTGCTAGAACACACAAGGATCAAGGATGGGTGAGTGGTTCACTCCTACTGAATCATTCATTGAAACCCCACTGCCAGTTCAGGGTATCGACACCCATGGCCATGTCCCCCCAAGTCACAGTCTTCTCTCATGTCCATACCCAGGCCCCCATTGTGCACAGAGGCAACGATGGTTGCTGAAGCGGATAGGAAAGGGAGGCTGTATGAGGCCCAGAGTGCCTTGCACTGGGTTGCAGCAGGCAGTCACTGAGTGGAGGTTGAAAGGGGGATGCCAAGTGAGGTCAGGCTCCTAGAAGTGGGGGACTGGGCAGCAGAGAACCTGTCCAGGTGATCAGGCAGGTGGTGAGAGGCAGGACAATGCTTGATTTAAGATTCTGGGGCCCTGCTACTTGTTCTGTTGTCCCATCAAACTTCACTCATAAACCACAAATTCCAAGATAAAATTACTAAGAATTTCAGGAGGGCAACTGCTACTGCTGCTGCTGCTAAGTTGCTTCAGTCATGTCCGACTCTGTGCGACCCCACAGACAGCAGCCCACCAGGCTCTGCTGTCCCTGGGATTCTCCAGGCAAGAACACTGGAGCATAACAGAACTGACTGTACACACCACCCTGACTCTCAGCTACTAAGACTAGCAAAAGCCTTCAGAACAGCTAAAGTAGTAGTCACTGGAGCTCAGAAAAATGTATGGTGAGAGATACTTGACAGAAGCTGAGGGCTTTAGAATAGAGACATAGCCAGAATAGAATAGGGACATAGACACAGATGCAGGGAGGTTCCAAGGAAATAAATACCTTGACCTCACTTTCTTCTTCTCACTCTGATTATCTATTTATATCTTGCATTAGACAAACCCAAGGGATCTCAAGGATATAGTATATAAAGGTCAACATTTTGAGGCATAGGACATGATAGAGAATGAACAGTGCTTCCAGGGAAGCACAGTTGCCAATTTTGTACCAATGAGCTCCCTTATACTATGGGTGTTTCTCTCTCTTTTTCCCCTCTCCCTCACTCTCTCTTCCCCTTCCTCGCCCCCCACCCGTTGCCAGCTGGTGAGTGTGTGTGTGTTTAGGAGTATGCAGTTCCTGGGAAAATGAATGGATTTGCTAAACTCGAGACTGCCATAGTCCCTCATGGTAACAATCAGTGAGGTTGATTAGCAACTGGTGTGTTTAAATAGGCCTTAAACTCTCTTGTTGCCACAGCCTTCAAATTGCTCATTATTTATGTTAGCAGCCTGGCCTGATAGAGTTAGGGTTACTGTTAGGGAATTTATTCAGAAAGTCTTATTATAACTCAGAAGGAAAGAGAAGAGCTTGACAACGAGGAAAAGTTACGTTCAAGACTAATTTTGAAGGTAAAATTACAAGACAGCAACCAGTTAAATTTGGAAGGTGAGTAAAAGGACAGGATTAGCATAAATTCTAGATTTATGGCATATGTACTAGTATATATTGTGGGTCTAGAATACCATAACAAGAACTAATTTGGAGAAATATATTTCAGATACATAGAATGTGAGGTTTTTGTGTGCCATCAACCTAAAAACACTATGTATCGTTTCTTCTCATCTGACCTCTGTTTTTGAAGTTACTGGTTTTGTAGGGATTCATTCCACAAATCATTCCACTTAAAGACTTTTTATCTAAACACAGATGCTCTTTTCCCCAAAATTTCAAGAACCAAGTAAAATTTTTCACTTTCCCTTTATTTCCATGTTCATGTAAATAGTCATTTATAGTTTTCATCTGGATAGAAATGATTCTCTACCCCTAGAAAAGTAAACATTATATTAACATAAACATATATTAACCATGAACATGAAATGCTTAACTAATAATGAAATGTAAACTTAAACAGTTCTTAATAAAAGTATGTAATAAAAACATAATTCAAAATGCCATTAGACTAGCCTGTCAACAGTCACAAAGCACATATATTTCAAAATTTAGACACTTAAGATATTATTTTTTATGTATACACAGCCAATTCTTCTCAGTAATGAATAAAAATTCAAGATAAACACTAACTGAAGCATAAAACATTTGGAATTGATTTGAATTTTTTGCCCAGCTCTTACAGGAGGCTCTCACAATTCTCTACAGAAATTCTGATCCATGAGCTATGTAAATTAGTCCTTCAACTGAGGTTTACAGTAGAGGAATATACTCTGGAGACTGGGTTGTCGTCAAGGATAGAAATTCTATTCCAGACTATCTACTGAAAAAGCATATAAATTTTTTATTAATATGTCTATTTTCCCCAGAGAAAATAAAATACTTCTTTCATTCATGCTTATCAGTTCCCTGTAGACAATAAAGAGACTGCTCTATCTGTATTTGAGAAAGCTGAGTTTAAAAGAGTTGATTGCGGACTTCCTTGATGTTTCAGTGATAAAGAACCTGGGAAGATCTCACATGCTGTGGAGCAACTAAGCCCATGCGCCACACCTACTGAGCCTGTGCTCCAGAGCCGGGAAGTCCACATGCACAGTTACTGAAGCCCACACCCCCTAGAGGCTGTGCTCTGCAGCAAGAGAAGCCACTGCAATGAAAAGCCCATGCACTACAGCTGGAGAGCAGCCTCCACTCACTGCAACTCGAGAAAGCCCACGAGCAGCAATGGAGACCCAGCGCAGCCGAGAATAAATAAACTGAAATAACATAAATTGATTCTATTGGTACACTTTTTCCATATTCTGGAAAATTTTTATTTATAAATATCCAGGAATATCCTTATGTGGAGTTATATGTCTGATAAAAATTAAAGTTTAATGGCAGTCCCTATACATTTAAAAAAAAAAAAAATCTACTACCTGCAATATCTAGAAAACATCCATAATTGTTCACTATGAATTTTTTCCTTTTATTTTCTTTATAGGATCTTTAGAAGGGTTGAAGTTCTTTAATTTTGTTGATGAACAATTTATCAATACTATTCTTGTGTGGTTTATGTTTTGGTTTCACTTTAAGAAAGGTGCATAACCCTAGCCATGAATATTTTCCTATGTTTTCCTTTTTAAATTCTATAGCTTTTACATTGTTCTAGTTGTCTATTACTGCATAACAAAACATACCACAATTTAGTGGCTTTGAACAACAATATTCATGTAGCTCATGAAACTACAATATGAGCCAAGACTGGTGAGAAGCACGTATATCTGCTCTCCTCAGTGTCAGTTGGGGCAGCTTGAAGGCCAGGAGTGAAAATTGTCTGAAGGCTGTTCACTCACATACCTGGTGATTTATATTATCTGTCAGTTGGGATCATAGCTGAGGTTATTCACCAGAACAGCTACATGTGGCCTGGACTTCATCACAATATGGTGGCTGAGTTCAAACAGCATCATGAACAACATCAAGAACAACAACATCCCGAAAGATGCCGCACTTCTTATGACCTTGGCTCCAAAGTCAGGTAGTCACCTACATTCTCTTCTTACAGTAAGTTGCTAAGGCTGCTGCTGCTGCTAAGTCACTTCAGTCATGTCCGACTCTGTGCGACCCCATAGACAGCAGGCCACCAGGCTCCCCCGTCCCTAGGATTCTCCTGGCAAGAACACTGGAGTGGATTGCCACTTCCTTCTCCAATGCATGAAAGTGAAAAGTGAAAGGGAAGTCAGTTGTGTCCAACTCTTCGTGACCCCATGGACTGCAGCCTACCAGGCTCCTCCGTCCATGGGATTTTCCAGGCAAGAGTACTGGAGTGGGGTGCCATCGCCTTCTCCGGTTGCTAAGGCTAGTCATATTCAAAGCTGGCCTATATTTAAGAAGACTTAGCATTTTGAAGTGGAGAAGACAATGGCACCCCATTCCAGTACTCTTGCCTGGAAAATCCCAAGGAAGGAGGAGCCTGGTGGGCTGCAGTCCATGGGGTCACTAAGAGTAGGACACAACTGAGCGACTTCCCTTTCACTTTTCACTTTCATGCATTGGAGAAGGAAGTGGCAATCCACTCCAGTGTTCTTGCCTGGAGAATCCCAGGGATGGGGGAGCCTGGTGGGCTGCCGTCTACAGGGTCGCACAGAGTCAGACACGACTGAGCGACTTAGCAGCAGCAGCAGCAGCATTCTGAAGGGACGTTAACTTCACAGATGTGTTTAAAACCACTATATACTTTTAAGAATAGATCCATTCTGAGTTATTTTTGAGTATGGAATGAAGTAAGGCATTGTTGTCATTGTTCAGTAGCTAAATCATGTCCAACTCTTTGCCACTCCATGGACTGCAGTACTCCAGGATCCTCTGTCCTCCACTATCTCCTGGAGTTTTCCCAAATTCAAGTTCCATTGAGTTGGTGATGGTATCTGACCATCTCACTCTCTGTATCCTCCTTCTGCTTCTGTCCTTAATTTTCCCAACATCAGGGTCTTTTTCAGTGAGTCAGCACCTCATACCAGGTGGCAAAAGTATTGGAGCTTCACTTCAGCATCAGTCCTTCCAAATAATATTCAGGACTGATTTCCTTTAGGATTGACTGGTTTGATCTCCTTGCTGTCCAAGGGACTCTCAAGAGTCTTCTCTAGCACCAAAATTCAAAAACATCAAGTTAAGGCTTACAGTTAATTATTATTCTAAAATGGAAATTCAGTTCATCATTAATTAATTTTCCCCCCTTTGAATTACATTGGAATCTTATACAAAAATAGAAGAAGCACATATGGGCAGATCCCTTTCTGAAATTATTCATCTATTCTATTGATCTATATTACTATTCTAATACCAATACCACTCTTCCTTGATAACTTCAGTTTTATAATGTCTTGAAATCAGTCCTCCAATTTTGTCCTTAATTTTCAAAATTGTTTTGGTTAATCTAGTCCTTTTACATTTTCACATAAATGATAGAATCATATTGTCAATTTCTAACAAAAATATTCTACTGGAATTTTGATCTATCAGCAAATTTGGAAAACTTGGCAGTGGCCACAGGACTAGAAAAGGTCAGTTTTCATTCCAATCCCAAAGAAGGGTAAAGCCAAAGACTGTTCAAACTACCACACAACTGTGCTCATTTCACATGCTAGCAAGGCTATGCTCAAAGTTCTTCAAGCTAGGATTCAGCAGTATGTAAACTGAGAACTTGCAGATGTACAAGCTGGGCTTAGAAAATTCAGAGGGACCAGAGATCAAATTGCCAACATCCATTAGACACAGAGAAAACACGGGAATGCCAGAAAAAATATCTACTTCTGCTTCATTGACTATGCTAAAGCTTTTGATTGTGTGGATCACAACAAATTGTAGAAAATTCTTAAGGAGGTGGGAATACCAGACCATCTCCTGAGAAACTTGTATGCAGGTCAAGAAGCAACAGGTATAAAGACATGAAACAATAGACTGACACAAAATTTGGAAAGGAGTATATCAAAGCTGTATATTGTCACCCTGCTTATCTAACTTCTATGCAAAGTACATCATGTGAAATGCTGGGCTAGATGAATCACAAGCTAGAATCAAGATTGCTAGGAGAAATAGCAACAACCTTAGATATGCAGATGATACCATTCTAACGGCCAAAAGTGAAGAGGAACTAAAGAGCCTCTTGATGAGGGTGAAAGAGAGTGAAAAAGCTAGCTTGAAACTCAATTAAAAAAACTAAAATCATGGTATCTAGTCCCATCATTTCAGGGCAAATAGAAGGGGGAAAGTGGAAGCAGTGACAGATTTTATTTTCTTTGGGCTCCAAAATCATGCAGAAAGTAACTGCAGCCATGAAATTAAATGATGCTCAGTCTTTAGAAGGAAAGCTATGACAAACCTAGTCAGCATATTAAAAGCAGAGCCATCACTTTGCTGACAAAAGTTTGTATAGTCAAGTGAAGTGAAGTCCACTCAGTTGTGTCCGACCCTTTGCGACCCCGTGGACTGTAGCCTACTAGGCTCCTCCATCCGTGAAATTCTCCAGGCAAGAGTACTGGAGTGGGTTGCCATTTCCTTCTCCAGGGGATCTTCCTGAACCAGGGATCAAACCCGGGTCTCCCACATTGCGGGCAGACGCTTTCACCTCTGAGCCACCAGGGAAAGCTATGGTTTTTCCAGTCGTCACGTACAGATGTGAGAGCTTGGACCATAAAGAAGGCTGAGCACTAAAGAATGGATGCTCTCAAATTGTGGTGATGAAGAAACTCTTGAGAATCTCTTGCACAGCAAGGACATCAAACCAGTCCATCCGAAAGGAAATTAAATCTGAATATTCATTGGAAGGACTTCTGCTGAAGCTGAAGCTCTAATACTTTGGCCACCTGATCCAAGGAGCAAACTCATTAGAAAAGAACCTGATGCTGGGAAAGATAGAAGGCAAAAGAGAAGAGGGCAGCAGAGAATGAGATGGTCAGATAGCATCACTGACTCAATGCATACGAATCTGAGCAAACTCCGAGAAATAATGGAGGACAGAGGAGCCTGTTATGCTGCAGTCCTTCGGGTGGCAAAGAGTCAGATGAGACTTAGGGACTAAGCAGCAACACATGAAATCCATAGATCAATTAAAAAAACTAACATTTTATCAACTGAATCTTCCAATTCATGAACATGGTATATTGCTACAGGTATTCCAGTTCAGTTCAGTTCAGTCACTCAGTCGTGTCTGACTCTTTGCGACCCCATGAACCACAGCACGCCAGGCCTCCCTGTCCATCACCAACTCCCAGAGTTTGCCCAAACTGACGTCCATTGAGTTGGTGATGCCATCCAACAATCTCATCCTCTGTCATCCCCTTCTCCTCCTGCTCTCAATTTTTCCCAGCATCAGTGTCTTTTCAAATTAGTCAGGTGGCAAAAGTATTGGAGTTTCAGCTTCAACATCAGTCCTTCCAATGAACACCCAAGACTGATCTCCTTTAGAATGGACTGGTTTGATCTCCTTGCAGTCCAAGGAACTCTCAAGAGTCTTTTCCAACACCACAGCTCAAAAGCATCAATTCTTCAGTGCTCAGCTTTCTTCACAGTCCAACTTTCACATCCATACATGACTACTGGAAAAACCATAGCCTTGACTAGACGGACCTTTGTTGACAAAGTAACGTCTCTGCTTTTTCATATGCTGTCTAGGTTGGTCATAACTTTCCTTCCAAAGAGTAAGCATCTTTTAATTTCATGGCTGCAGTCACCATCTGCAATGATTTTGGAGCCCCCCCAAAATAAAGTCAGCCACTGTTTTCCCATCTATTTGCCATGAAGTGATCGGATGCCATGATCTTAGTTTTCTGAATGTTGAGCTTTAATCCAACTTTTTCACTCTCCTCTTTCATCAAGAGGCTTTTTAGTTCCTCTTCACTTTCTGAAATAAGGGTGGTGTCATCTGCATATCTGAGTTTATTGATATTTCTCCCAGAAATCTTGATTCCAGCTCGTTACTTCTTCCAGTCCAGAGTTTCTCATGATGTACTCTGCATATAAGTTAAATAAGCAGGGTGACAATATACAGCCTTGATAGACTCTCTATTTGGAACCAGTCTGTTGTTCCATGTCCATTTCTAACTGTTGCTTCCTGACCTGCATACATGTTTTTCAAGAGGCAGGTCAGGTGGTCTGGTATTCCCATCTCTTTCAGAATTTTCCACAGTTGATTGTGATCCACACAGTCAAAGGCTTTGGCATAGTCAATAAAGCAGAAATAGATGTTTTTCTGGAACTCTCCTGCTTTTTCCATGATCCAGCAGATGTTGGCAATTGGATCTCTGGTTCCTCTGCCTTTTCTAAAACCAGCTTGAACATCTGGAAGTTCACGGTTCACGTATTGCTGAAGCCTGGCTTGGAGAATTTTGAGCATTACTTTGCTAGTGTGTGAGATGAGTGCAATTGTGTGGTAGTTTGAGCATTCTTTGGCATTGCCTTTCTTTGGGATTGGAATGAAAACTGAGCTTTTCCAGTCCTGTGGCCACTGCTGAGTTTTCCAAATTTGCTGACATATTGAGTGCAGCACTTTCACAGCATCATCTCTTAGGATTTGAAATAGCTCAACTGGAATTCCATCACCTCCACTAGCTTTGTTCATAGTGATGAATCCTAAGACCCACATGTATTTAGGTGTCAAAAAGTTCTCTAAGGGTTTTTTTTTGGCATATTCTCCATTGTGCAGGTTTGCACATATGCTATTATGTTTTTCCCTAAATATTTTATAGTTTAAATATTTTTAAGTTTTCATTTCCATTTTTTCATTGCGAGTACATGGGAATATGCTGATTTTTTTTTGCAATTTGAGCTTATATTCTACAACTCTGCCAAATGCACTGAATAGTTATAGTAGCTCTTTTGTTTTTTCCTTGGTAGATTCCTCTGGGTTATCTATGTAATCTTCCCTCCCAATCTGTATGCCTGTTACTTATTTGTCCTACTTTAATTATATTGGCAGAATCTACAGTACAACGTGAGCTGATGTCTTGAGAACAAACCTACTTGCCATTTCCTGATCTTACGGAAAAACTTTCAGTTTTTTACTAAAATATGTGATGTTAGCTTTAAGTTTTTCTTAGATGAGATAGATGAGGAAGTTCCTTTTATGACAGAAAAGGATATAAGCTTTTAATATAAAGAGATTTTATAAATCCAAATGACAAATACAAATAACTCAATAGAAACAAAATAAAGCATATGAGGAGACATTTCACAGAAAGAAATGCAAATAGCCAATATATATAAAAAACTGCTTTCACTAGCATAAATTTTAAAAATTAAAATGAGATACACCTTCTACCTATTAGTCTGGTAGATTTAAATATATAGATATAGATACACATGAAGAAAACCTGTATATATTTAAGGAATACATTATGATTTGATATATAGTAAAATCATTACTATGGTCAAGCTAATTAACATATCATCTCACATACTTAAAGGAACCTCCTTTCTATCTTCAGTCTGCTCAGAGTTTTTAATATGAATGAGTATTGAATTTTGTCAAATATATTTCCAAGTAGAACTTATTGATATGGTCATGACTTTTTCCTTAATGTTCTTAATATGATGAATTATATTGATTGAAAGCCAAATTATTCTGGGGTTCCTGGAATACACTCTACATGACCATTATATTAATATATTGTTCTTTTTATATATTATCTGGTATACTTTGTTTTCATTAAGCATATTTATACTTAAGTTCAGGAGATATATTTGTCTACTGTTTTCTGCTCTTTTAATAATATCTAGTTTTGGACACAGAGTAATGTTGAACTCGTAAAATGAGTTGGGAAGTACTCCCAACTTCTTTACTGCTTCACACAGTCCTAATAAGATTGGTACAGTTTCTTTTTAAATATTTGGTAGAATTAACTAGTGAAGTCATCTTTCCTAGAGTTATGTGTGTGCATGCTGGAAAATTTTGAGTTATGAATTCTATATTTTAGATAAATACCAAAATGTTTAGATTTCCTATTTCTCTTATATTAGTTTTTGTAATTGGATTAAGAATTTTTTTCCATATAAGTTGCCCCATTTGTTGTATAAAGTTGTGTATGGTACTGCTGCATTTTTTCTTTTTGTAATGTAAGATACATCTTGATGTCTCCTTTTTCATGTATGATACTGGTAATTTGTGTCTTCTCTCTCTTTCTTGTTCAGTCTAGCAGTTTATCACCTTCACCAATTTTTTATCAAAGAACCAGCTTTGAGTTTCATTTAATTTCTCTACTTTTCTTGATTTCTACTTCATTGATTTTTTCATTACTTTTTTTTTTTTTTTTTT
>SJYQ01000372.1:164445-177663 GCA_006410935.1 Redunca redunca
GCTTTGATCAGAGAATATTCTCTTTGTGATTTCAATCCTTCTAAATTTGTTGACATTTGTTTCATAATGCATCACATTGACTATCTTGATGAACGGTCAGTGTGTATGTGAAAATAATGTGTGGTCTACTGTTATTCAGTGAGTTGTTTTATAAATATCAGTGTCTAGGCCAAGTTGGGTGAAGTCTTCACACAAATTTTTCATCTATTATATTAATTAATAAGAAACTTAAAATTTCCAACTAAAATAATATATTTATCTATTTCTGCTTACAGTTCTATCCATTTTTGCATATCAAATATTGAACTCTTTTAGATGCATAAATACTGGGGATTTTTATATCCTCTTGATGAATTTACTCCCTTATTATTACAAAATGATCTTCTTTATTTAAAAAAAAAGTCTTCATAATTTAGGTGGTTTAGAATAATGCGTGAGGGCAGAAGAGGCAAATACAGAATGAAAAAAGACAAAGGTTAGCAATAGAATCCTGAAGAACACCAACATTTAAGGAATTGGCCAAAGAAAAGCAGCCCATGACAAGAGACTATAATGGAAGAAAGATCAAACTTGAAGATGTGCCATGAAAAAGTACTGGTACAGAAAAAAAAAAGAGAGAGAGAGAGAGAGAATTGTAAGGAAAGTATGTTTAATAGTATCAAATTTTTCTAAGCCACTATTTAAGATTCAGTCTAAAAATTGACAATAGAAGACAGCTTTGAGGAGGTAATTAATAACCCTAGCCATGAGCACTGCAATAATGAGTCAGATTCATAATGGATAAGAAAGGAAGGGGAAAGAGCTTGAAGACTTATTAAGGCGAGTGCCATATGATGGGAAAGATTAAATCATGCTTATATACTGACATAAAAAGCATCTGAAGGTACAGAAGAAAGTGCAGACCATGATTACAGTGAGTAGGGATTAAGTCTTGTAGGTATAAGTTGACTGGAAAAAGAAATATAATGCCAGTGTTAATTTACATAAATCATAAAAATAGCATATTATCACCCCTAAACATCAATTACAATAATCTGTATATAACCTAACTTTATTTTCTTCCTAATTGTCATTACTAAAGAAATAGTAACTACTTTTGATACATCTGGCTTATAACAGAAACACTCGTGATTTATGCATTTTTTTCCCTTGGTTTCATCAGTTTTCTCTGTGCAATGCTATGCCTCTCTAAACAAGTTTTCCCCTTAAGCTAATGTATACAACATGAAGAAAATATGTGTCCCAGTAACATGCTGCACATAAATTAACGTATTTTCCATCACTTCTAATTTGCAACAAAGTTTCTTTTTGGTTGACATAACCTAAATCTAAAATTTGAAGAGAACCATAACTGTAACAAATTACAAAACATTATTGGTATAAATAAGAGTAGAAACAAACCACTCATTTTTCTTAAACACGTCAACGTGTAATTTGCACTCACATTACATATTCTTTGAACAGCCTAGTGATGTACTTGATTTTTTGTTTAAGGGGTGATTCTTTGCTAGTTACTAAAATGGTGCTGTATCAGTGTTTTTAAGTGACAGATAAGCTGGAAAACCTGATAGAAATTATGTTCCATGATTCTAGAAGAAATGCATATACCTACATATATGTATAATTTTGCATTTGCTTTTAGAGTTAAAAAAGCACCTGATATAGAGGAATATAAACTTTTCCCCATAATATCAAAGAAAATACAAGAAACACAGTATAGGTAGCAAAACACCATAATTCAGAAGTATGACTTTTAGTTTGGAGCTAGTTAAATTTGGATTCAAGTCTAATACTTAGTATTTAGTGGGCACTAATTAGCTGGATGCTTTTGAACTGTGTGGTTGGAGAAGACTCTTGAGAGTCCCTTGGACAGCAGGAGATCAAACCAGTCAATCCTACAGGAAATCAATCCTGTATATTCATTGGAAGGACTGATGTTGAAGCTGAAGCTCCAGTAATTTGGCCACCTGATGCAAAGAACTGACTCACTGGAAAAGACCCTGATGGTGGGAAAGATCGAAGGCAAGAGGAGAAGGGGGCAACAGAGGATGAGATGGTTGGAAGGCATCACCGACCTGATGGACCCGAGTTTGAGCAAGCTCCGGGAGTTGGTGATGGACAGGGAAGCCCGGCATGCTGTTGTCCATGGAGTCGCAAAGAGTTGGACATGACTGAGCAATTGAACTGAACTGAACTGAACTGAACTGAATTAGCTAGATGTTCTTTGCAAAGGTACTTCACAACTCTTAGCTTAAGGACACTCATAGGTAAAACGGGGTTGGAGTAACAGTTAAATCAGGTAAGAAGTAAAGTACATGACCAGTACTTTGAATGATTATAGATAATCAGTATTGTTTTAAATATCAGGTAAACAACTTAAATGTAATGTTTCTTAATGGCATAAAATTTTTTTCATTTACATTTTTTTTTCACATTAGTATCTGTTAGGCTTGTATTAAGAACCGGAAACAGAAAGTTTATTTCAGGCTCCAACTTTCTAATTGCAGAGTTGAAAGGTTATAGCTTGACTGTGTTAGATACACACTGCTCATGTAGAACTCCACTCTGGGGAGTTGGGGGGACCTTCTAGGGATTACTCATGGTCACCAAGTGACAAGACACAATAATGTCAAGGGATACAATTAACAGCTTTAGTATCTCAAGTATCCCATAGAGTAATGTGTTTTGCAAGGTTGTTTCCAGTATTAGTGAATAAAAAGGTAATAAGTTGAAAAGATGTTTATATCACCAGAAAAAAGATACACACATATTTCATGAACAATATACAATAACTTCCCAGGTAGCACTAGTGGAAAAGAACCCGCTGGCCAATGCAGGAAACGCTAAGAGACACGGTTTCAATCAAGAAGATCCCCTGGAGAAGGGCAGAGCAAGCCACTCCAGTATTCTTGCCTAGAGAATCCCATGGACAGAGGAGCCTGGTGGACTATAGTCCATGGGGTCACAGAGAGTCGGCCACCACCGGAGTGACTTAGCATACATGCACACATAGAATAACTATAATATAATTTTGTCAAGTGACCTGAGTCATCCTCCTATGTTCTAATCATAAAAGCTAAAAATATATATATTTTAGATTTTAAAGTGTATTACAAGGTAATATTAGGAAGGTAATCCTGGTCACAAAGGCAATCCTTTTGGCTCATATTAATGTATTTGGCCTCTTACAGTGGTGTTCTCCCCAGAATCCCTGTAGGCTGAGGCACAGTCTCATTAAAGAGGGTGAGGCTTTAATTTTAATTTCCTCGTCTCTTCTCTGATTTCAACCAACAAAAGTTTTCTAACACTGTGTGCTGACCTTGGAACATAAGTCTAGACAGAACACTAAAAACTGCCTTTAAAAGGTGCCATGAACAGTATCCAAAATATCATCCCTTGAATAGGTTAGACAGTTTATTGTGCCAAAATCCTTCTATGTGTGGTTGTACCCAAAGCAGGTGCTTCTATGGAAAATATATCCAAGATCATTTCTGTCTCAGTTTACTTTGAGAAAGGCCAGCTTTTAATTTTAAAAGTACATGCTTAGATGTCTCTAAGATGTTTTACTGACTTAGAATCCAAGTAGCTTCTCACTGAGGCTAAGAAAAGGTATCTTTCTCAAGAATCCTTATCATTTTAAATGTTTTGGGAAAACTCCACCCTTCTGAAATGGAGTTTTGTTCAGGATATGAAGATTTTAAAGACATTTGCCTCCTTGCCAACATTATTATACCACAATTTTTTATTTAAATTACAGATTTTTTTTTTTGGTCTCTTTCTCCATGAGAGGCTGGCACCAGATCATTCCCTGAGTAGAGCAGACATTCCAAAGGATGTACTGCCAGCAATAATGGAAAGCTGGACACAACTGAATGGTATAAAATGGTACCTGAGATGCTTAGAAAACTGTAAAGTTTAATACTGCACACCCAGAGCAGATGCCAATGACCACAGCTACTGATTATACAGAAAAAATATGAGTGTATCTGTTATGCTTTTAAATTCATGGCTTCTTATTTTTTTATTTTCTGCTTATGACTCTCTGGACATTAGTCTTTTAAGATGTCTTGTTTATAGGGTCAACAATTTCTGCCTAATGAGATGGGCCAAAAGACCTTTAATCACTCACAGGCTCACAAGGAAAATGACAACGTGTCCCAAATAAAAGACTGAGTGGAATTATTGCTAAAATATCTTAAATGTTCTCCAATAACATTTGCCAAGCATAATTTATAACACCGACTGGACTTTTTGTCCCCTTAGGAGTTGTACACTCATTTGAAGTAAATGTATATCATCAAAGCTTTTTGAAGTCTCAAAATGTAAAGCTGCCTTTATTGTAAAAATGTTAACAAACAAAAACACTAAGAAGCAATTTCCTTAATTTAAACAAATGGCGTGATGCATTCACTGGACAGCCAACCCCACTGTAAATAACACTGAGATCACGGAAGGATACATGATTCAGGAGATGAAACAAAATTATACTTTCGCAGAAAATCTGTGTTTCACAAAAGACACTTAATTGTTCTGGAAGACTTGGTCTTTGCACCTTCAAAGGTGATTTGATTATTCATTAAGCAACAGTGCCCTAAATCACAGGACTATGGTGAAGAGTAACTTTTAAACAATGACAATGTAAACATCTAAGGCCTTGAAGACAAATCTATTTAATGTAATATCATAAGGAAAGGAGGGTACATAGGGACATACCAGGCCAAAAAAAAAATTGTAAAGAAACAGTAACATGAATTGATATTATACTTTGGGAAGTTATCCTTCTTAAATGAGACTTTGGGAACAAAGACCCTGATACTAGAGGACCAACTTTAATGTAGCTGATTTAAAGCACCAGGGGTTTAAACAGTCACAATATATTATTTTCGGTAAGTACACTTCTGGAATGTTTCAGTTTGGATTAAGCATCCTGAAACATGGATTTAATTAAAGGATCCCTTCAGATAATTATGGGACTGATTTTCAAAGGCATGCTAGATGATTCAGATTCCTAGTAACATTTTGAGCTGCATCATTTAAAGCCTGGTCTGGAAGGGCTATCCTCTGAGAATTTACCATTTTCCAAGAACTAAAGAAATTTCCTGGCTGAATGTCTAGAAGTCAAAAATTGGGATTTTGAGCATCTTTATCTTAAATATTATCAAGCTTGAGCAACTTTCAGGAGTCTCTCAGGTAGGCCTCAAAAGACACAAGTGGAATTTAACAGGACAAGGCAGCATACGACTGTCTGTCCAAAAATCAGCTAAGAATTGTGGGACCCTTTTCAAGATTCTAAACAGTGAAGAGACTCCTAAGCTCACTCAGAACACTAAAACTTCTCTGCTCAAGGAAAGATAAAAATAGTGTTCTTCAAAAGGGAAGTTTGTGGACCAACCCCACCACCTTCCCCCAGCCCAGGAATGGGGAAACAAGCCACTGGGGTCTGGAAAGAAAATAACACTTCTTCCCACATTTACTTTTTAACTCATAAAAAACCCTTTTATGTATACATTTAGTATGCACCTAGAGTAGAAGAGTAGCATATGGATGTAATGTATAAATGAATAGATAATACATGTTTGGAAACATGATTAATAATGTTTGTCTAAATGGATATCCCAAATTCTGAGGCAGTCCCCTGTTCTGGGACCTCAGCCATCTCTGTATGTGGAATACTGAGTCAGTGGACCTATTTCCTGCCACTCCCTAATGGCAACCTAGGGCGGTCAGCTGTTCTGCTGGAGAAAAATCTGGTGGGTTATGGATGTACTCCTTCATTCAACAAATATTTACCAAACATCCATGAGATCTAGGAATGAAAGAGTGAACAAAGAATGCACATTTTTAGCTTTTATAGTGTTTATAGTCTAATAGAGAGAAAGATAAACAAGCAAGAAAGTGTGAAAGCCAGGCAGCATCACATCCTCCATGGCTGAGACAGAGGTATTTATTGGTGTGACTCCTTGTTATTGTTGTTGTTTAGTCACTAAGTCATGTCCAACTCTTTTGTGACCTCATGGACTGTAGCCTGACAGGCTCCTCTGTCCATAGGATTCCCCAGGCAAGAATACTGGAATCAGTAGCCATTTGTTTCTCCAGGGGAATCTCCCCGCCCCCCCCATCCCCAGGGATTACACCTAGATCTCCTGCATTGGCAGGTGGATTCTTTAATGCTGAGCCACCAGGGAAGCCCCACCAATGTGATATTTGTGCCAAAACTCTTGAGCTGGACCCTAATTGTGAGAAAATAATTAAATACATTAAAATTAAAGGATACTTTCAAAATTCTTAATAAAATGAAAAACAAAAAGAATCTGGAGAACTGTTCTAGATTAAAGATGAATAAAGGATATAATAAAATGTAATGTGTGATTCTTGCTAGGATCATAGATTGAAGGAAAAAACAGATATAAATAAAGCTATTGGGACAACTGAGTAATTTAAATATGGACTAACAATTAGATAATAGCAATGGACCAATATAATTTTTCTTGTTCAGTTGCTAAGTCATGTCCAACACTTTTGTGACCCCATGGACTGTAGCCTTCCAGGTCCTCTGTCCAGGGGATTTTCCTGGCAAAAATATTGGAGTTGGTAGGTATTTCCTTCTCCAGGGGATCTTCCCTACGCAGAGATTAAACCCCCACGACTAAGAGAATGATCGTGATCTTGGGAAATGCACACAGTATAAGGTATTGAATGACTCTTCTTGTATCTTTTCTATAATCTTCAAGGTTTTCAAAGTGAAATACTGTAGCACAATAAGAGTGTATGTGTGTATGTGCATGTATATACAGAAAAATAAGGGGATAGAGAGTAACGAGAATGGAGGTAAGGGTATTGTTTTATGTCTGCGATGAGAGAGATCGTAATATGTTAATATTTGAGCAAAGATGAAGTAGCAAGAAGAAATGAAGAAGCAAACCATGTAATTATCTGAGAAGCAGGAGTTCCATGCAGCATACTTACCATACTTGAGGAACAGAAAAGATGTCAATAGGATTGAAGCAGAGTGAATGAGAGAGATGCTGTCAGAGAAGTAGCTGGAAATAAGATCACTGCTGAGCCTTACAAGACATGGTGAGCACACTGGAATTTTACTCTATGAATGGAAAGAAACTGTTAAAGGTTTCTGAACTGAAATATGACACAGTCATATTTTGATTCAACTACAAATGGAATTGTTTTCTTTTTTAATTTATTTATTTATTTTAATTGGAGGCTCATTACTTTACAATATTGTGGTGGGTTTTGCCATGCATCAACATGAATCAGCCATGGTGTACATGTGTCTCCCCATTCCCTTCCCTCCCCACCCCATCTCTCTGGGTTGTCCCAGAGCACCGGCTTTGAGTGCCCTGCTTCATGCATCGAACTTGCACTGGTCATTTGTTTTACATATGGTAATGGGCATGTTTCAACGTTACTCTCTTCACCTTCTCCCACAGAATTCAAAAGTCTGTTCTTTACATCTGAGTCTCTATTGCTGTCTGGCATATAGGGTCTTCATTACCATCTTTCTAAATTCCATATATATGTGTTAATATACTGTACTGGTGTTTCTCTTTCTGACTTACTTCACTTTGTATAATAGGCTCCAGTTTCATCCACCTCATTAGAACTGACTCAAATGCATTCTTTTTATAGCTGAGTAATATTCCATTGTGTATATGTCCCACAACTTCCTTGTCCATTCATCTGGTGATGGACATCTAGGTTGCTTCCATGTCCTAGCTCTTGTAAACAGTGATGCAATGAACATTGGGGTACATATGTCTCTTTCAGTTCTGGTTTCCCTGGTGTGTATGCCCAGCAGTGGGATTTCGGGGTCATATGGCATTTCTATTCCCAGCATTTTTTTTTTAATTTTTATTTTAACTTTAGTTTACTTTACAATACTGTATTGGTTTTGCCATACATTGACATGAATCCACCACGGGTGTACACGTGTTCCCAAACATGAACCCCCCTCCTACTTCCCTCCCCATAAATCTCCATGCTGCTCTCCATAATGGCCATATTAGTTTTCATTCCCACCAATAATGTAAGAGGGTTCCCTGTTCTCCATACCCTCTCCAGCATTTACTGTTTGTAGACGTTTTGATAGCAGCCATTATGACTGGTGTGAGATGGTACCTCATTGTGGTTTTGATGTGCGTTTCTCTGATAATGAGTTGTGAGCATCTTTTCATGTGCTTGTTAGCCATCTGTAAGTCTTCTTTGGAGAAATGTCTGTTTAGTTCTTTAGCCCACTTTTTGATTGGGTCATTTATTTTTCTGGTATTGAGTTACATTAGCTGCTTGTATATTTTGGAGATTAATTCTTTGTCAGTTGTTTCATTTGCTGTTATTTTATCCCATTTTGAAGGCTGCCTTTTCACCTTGCTTATAGTTTCCTTCATTGTGCAAAAGCTTTTAAGTTTAATTAGGTCCCATTTGTTTATTTTTGTTTTCATTTCCATTAATCTGGGAGGTGGATCATAGAATATCTTCCTGTGATTTATGTCAGAGAGTGTACTGCCTATGTTTTCCTCTAAGAGTTTTATAATTTCTGGTCTTACATTTAGATCTTTAATCCATTTTGAGTTTACTTTTGTATATGGTGTTAGAAAGTATTCTAGTTTCATTCTTTTACAGGTGGTTGATCAGCTTTCCCAGCACCACTTGTAAAAGAGATTGTCTTTTCTCCACTGCATATTTTTGCCTCCTTTGTCAAAGATAAGGTGTCCATAGGTGCCTGGATTTATCTCTGGCCTTTCTATTTTCTTACATTGATCTATATGTCTGTCTTTTTGCCAGTACCATACTGTCTCAATGATTGTGGTTTTGTAAATATAGTCTGAAGCCAGGCAGGTTGATTCCTTCAGTTCCATTTTTTCTTTCTCAAGATTGCTTTGATTGTTAGAAGTTTTTTACATTTCCATATAAATTGTGAAATTATTGTTCTAGTCCTCTGAAAAATACCATTGATAGCTTGATAGGGATTGTGTTTAATCTATAGATTGCTTTGGATAGTATACTCATTTCCACTATCTTGATTCTTCCAATCCATGAACATGGTATATTTTTCCATTTGTGTCATCTTTGATTTCTATCATCATTGTTTTATAGTTTTCTATATATAGGTCTTCTGTTTCTTTAGGTAAATTTATTCCTAAGTATTGGAATTGTTTTCTTAATTTAATTTTAGGATTGCTTATTGCCAGTATGTAGAAATACAACTGATTTTTTGTGTGTACTGATCTTGTATTCTGCAAGCTTACTTAACTAATTTATTCATTCTAGTTTTTAAAATAGATTCTTTAGAATTTTTGAGGTAAAAGATTATGGTATTTGTGAATAGAGGTTTATTTCTTCCTTTTCAATCTGAATGACTTAGTTGTTTTTCTTGCTTAACTGCACCAGCTAGAATCTCGAATATAATGTTGAAATGAAGTGGTGACTGGGAACATCTCTGTATATTCCCAGTCTTAGAGGGAAAGCATTCACTGTTTCACCATTAAGTATGAAGTAGGTTTTTTATAAATTATTTTTTCTGCTTAAGGAAGTTCTCTTCTGTTTGTTGAAAGTTTTTATTATGAATGATGATTTGCTTTGTCAAATGTTTTCTTTACATGTATCAATTTTTTGGTCAACTAGAATCTATTTTAAGAGGTCTACTTTTATGGCTTTTAGGGNGGAAGTTCTCTTCTGTTTGTTGAAAGCTTTTATTATGAATGATGATTTGCTTTGTCAAATGTTTTCTTTACATGTATCAATTTTTTGGTCAACTAGAATCTATTTTAAGAGGTCTACTTTTATGGCTTTTAGGGAAGGGTGGGCAAAGTAAATGGACCACAGCCTGTCTAACTCAATGAAACTATGAGCCATGCCATGTAGGGCCACCAAAGATGGACAGGTCATGGTGGAGAGTTCTGATGAAATGTGGCCCACTGGAGAAGGGAATGGTAAACCACTTCAGTATTCTTGCCTTGAGAACCCCATGAACAATATGAAAACGCAAAAAGATAGGACAGGGAGGCCTGGCGTGCTGCAGTCCATGGGGTCACAAAGAGTCAGACAGGACTGAGTGACTGAACTGAACTGGGCAAAGTAAAACAGTAAGACCTTTTCAAAAATATTTTTATGATAATCCATGCAATAGATTGTGGTGGTTTGACTGTGGTGATAACAGTGCAGGTGGTTGAGAAGTACATGGATTTTCAGTAAATCTTAAATATGGAGCCAATGGAATTTGCTGATGAACAGGATATGGTATATGAACAGAACAGACATCAAGAATGACTCTGGAGCTAGGGGTCTAGGGCTTTTTGGTTGTGATTTCTTGAGCAATCACAAGAATGGAAATGGAATTTCCACTTACTAAAATGAGAAGTTATTCTAAATATAATTTATTTTTAGAGCAATTTTAGGTTCATGGCAAAGCTGAGAGAAGAGATAATTCTTATATGCCCATTTCCACATTTATAGCTCTCCTGACTATTAATATCTCCTCACCTGAGTGGTACATTTATTACAATAGATAAACCAACCTTGATACCACAGTCAGTAAAAGTCCTTAGTTTAAATTAGGGTTCAGTCCTGGTGTTGTAGTTCTATCAGTTCAGTTCAATTGCTCAGTCGTGTCCGACTCTTTGCGAGCTCATGAATCGTAGCACGCCAGGCCTCCCTGTCCACCTATGGGTTTTGCCAAAAGCATAGTGATGTGTATCTACCATTAAAGAGTCATACAAAATACTTTCACTGCTCCCTAAATCCTCTGAGCTCCACCTAGTCATCCATTCCAGAGCCTTAACCCCTGGAAACCACTGATACTTCTACTGTTTCCACAATTATTCCTTTTCTAAAATGTCATATATTTGAAATCATAGTGTATGTTGATTTTAAGAAAGGCTTCCTTCATTTAGTAATATGTATTTAAGATTACTCTATCTACCTTTTATGTTACTTTTCTAGACTTACATACTTCACTTTCTCTGTACAAATTCTGAGTCCAACCTACTTAGAGAAAACAGTGTACTTTAGATCCTTCACCTAGTAATAAAAAGAAAATGGAACTTCAAAGTCACTTATAAAAGAATAGGGAATTATATTATTAAGAAGAATAACAGCAATTTATTCTGTTATTAAGGAAATAAAAGAAATTGCCATCTGAACAAACATAAACATACTGTGATCAGAAAATTTTTAATGAAGATGTAATTAATGGGCTTAAAGATGAGGTTATTGAAGTATTGGGATTTATTACTAGGAAAATAAGAGGCAATTACCATGAATAGCCTCTAGGAAATTAAAAAATAATAAATAACTAGTCAGCAAGTAACTGTGAATGAGAAGATGCAGATGTTTCATAAAATAAAACACTGTCTTAATGTTGTTGTGATTGTACTTAAACATAATAAGTGTACACAGTGACAGATTATCCTAAGACGCCAATGGAAAAATAGGTTATCATTATGAGATTTTTATAGTAGTAAGGTTCTGCCTCAGTGTCTAATTGAAATACAGGACATGATATATGCTCAACAGATATAATCATACTAAAAATGAGACTCAAAGAAATATGATGCTACTAGACATGAAGAGAGTGTGTTTTATGAAGAGATAAAAAAAAAACTTGGATTAGAAATGAAAAACAAACCAGTTATTTTAGATATTAGTGGTTGACAGTTTTATCTTATTCATTTAGGCTATTTTGGCTAGTATTCAGGTTATTCTGTACATAACATCTAATGAGTTAATCTTTGAACTTTTAAGAAAGTAACATGACAATTAAACTTTGAAAATATAAATAGATAACATAGGTTTATTCCTGTGATAGACTTCTAAGTATATATCATTCTTCTGAGCAGTTTAATGTATTTGATTATTGAAAACCAGCATTAATGCTGTATTGTGTAAAGTTATATTCAATTAAGTTGAAACACAACTTATTCTGGGGATATAATATTAAAACACTGTTTTTTCTTCAACTATCTCTTAATTTTATTTAATGTGGTTAGATTTTCCCTGTCCTTGGATGTAACAGTCCCAAGAGAAATGTTAAAATGTCCAGAACTTTTTAATAATTAAAACTCTGAGTTTATTTTACAGTTAAGCCATCTTCTATCCTTTCTGTAGCCCTTTCTCAGCTCAAAGAAATATAACAGCAACTTCAGCTTCCTCCTGCAAAAATCTTTATCCCTCAGTCTAGGCTGCCTGCCCTCATAGACCTTCTTTGTGTTGACTTTTATCTCCACACCTGATTCATGGATAATATTTCCTAGCCCTGAGAAAATCTGAAAGTGAGCCCTTAAATGAAGTCACTCTCCTTTGCTAACTGCCAGCATGATGCCTGGTATCACTCACTTTAGCGATTTCACAGGTAAGAGTAAAAGCTCACTCTTAGAATGGTCTCATTAAATCCTCCTCTCTACATGTGAGACTTAAGAGGTAATGCAACCCCATCCCGACACCTTTGAGAGGAGAAATGGCTATTCAAAGCACCCTGTGTTCTCTCCTAAGAAATTTTCCCCTTGTATCTTTTCCTTAAAGACCATTTTCCCAAACATAACATTAAGAAGTAGCAGACTCTCTCCAACAGTGGTCTGCTGAATACACGGCTACAAGTCAATCTCTGCCATGGCCACCCAATTTGGCTACCACCACATGGGTGGTTACCAAGAATCAATCATTCTGCTATAAAACTTACTATCCTCGTGACTGTGAAAACAAATTTTTGTCAAATGTTATGTAAACCAATGAAAAACGAATGCAAAACATCATTTTTTTCTGATGTTTTTGATAATGGCAAGTCACTATAAAGAGATATTGTTAATTTAGGCATAAGTGATAAAATGGAATAAGATTGGAACAAAAATGCAGCAAGATTCTGCACTCTGATTTCATCACAAATCTCTTTAAGTTCTTGCCCCTCTTTAAAGAAACTAAACCTGGAACTAGGTTTATGCTAGGGAGCAAAATATCCCGATTATTTAAGGAATACCTAGAAAATGTTCATTTTTCTTGCTCTGCTCTGGTTGCTCTGAGAATCAAATGACATTCTAAAAGCACTCTTTGTGATTGGGTCATTTATTTTTCTGGAACTGAGCTGCATGAGTTGCTTGTATATTTTTGAGATTAGTTGTTTGTCAGTTGCTTCATTTGCTATTATTTTTTCCCATTCCAAAGGCTGTCTTTTCACCTTGCTTATAGTTCCCTTTGTTGTGCAGAAGCTTTTAA